>CM053783.1:38397103-38997103 GCA_028749045.1 Cupressus sempervirens | reverse complement strand
GTCATTATGAGGGTCTTTATGAAGATTTTATCCCTTGAGCCTCCTTTGTTGACTCATCCTTCCCCTTTTCTCCATCCTCTCACCATGTGACATGTGTCACTCCTTGATTGGTTGTAAGGAAGCACAATCCATGTGCTCTCCTCTCATGCAATCTAAGCCCTCGATGAGCTTTTTCCCATCCTTGCATCTTAGCCCTCAATCCCTCAAGCCTCTTGCCTATAAATTGGATCCTTCCCCTTTGCAAAATAACACAATCCATGAAGTAAAGTTATAATGCTATTTTGAGAGCCAAATCCATACTAAAGCCATCTATCCACACCAAAAATCCAGAATCATCCATTGAAGCCTTTGGAAGCATATTGAGCATACATCCTATCCATTTAGATAAAGCTACTCAACAAGAGAGCTTCTTATTGAGAGAGTCCATTAATGGCTCATATTCTCAATTGAGAGCTCATCTTAGTCTATCTTGAAGTTTATGAATTTTGTTTAGTTTGTAGAAGCTTTATTTAAATTTGGTTTCTATTAGCATACTAACATTGCTCATATGCATACTCCACCTGGTATTAATATCCTCTACCAAATCTAAGTCAACATAGCCATGTAAATTAGTTATAGAGCCCCAAAAATGTAAACACTTACTGGATGTTTCTCTCAAATATGTGATAATCCATTTGACTACATTCCAATGCTCAATCCCTAGATGACTTATATACCTACTAACAACTCACACTACATGTGTAATATTTGGCCTAGTACATACCATAGTATACATTAAGCTTCCTAAAACTGAAGCATAAGGTACCTTGGACATCTTATCCTCCTCTTCTAGTGTCTTTGGACACATCTCCTTAGTTAACTTCAAATGACCAGGTAAAGGTGTGCTAATAGCTTTATCATTCTCGATAGATAAATGTTGCAACACCTTCTCGATATAGTCAGCCTAAGATAATGCCAATTTTATATTATTCCCATCTCTACAAATTTTCATACAAAGGATTTGTTTTGCTACCACCAAATCCTTTATAGAAAATGATTTTGCTAATTATTGTTTTAGCCCCTTAATGTGATCCATGTTAGGCCCAACTAAAAGAATATCATCAACATATAAACATAAAATAATGTAGTTGTCATCATCCAACCTCTCAAAATAAACACAATGGTCTGAATGACACCATTGTATCCAAGCTCATGCATAAAATTTTCAAATTTTAGATACCATTGCTAAGGTGCTTGCTTCAAGCCAAATAAAATTTTGCAATCTGCATACTAGGTTCTCCTTACCTTTGACCTCAAACTGGACATGCAAATTTACCCTTTGTCTGAAGACCTACAAGATTGTGTATAATTGGATTAAATGTGTTAACTTTGACATACCAAAAAAGAGGTGTCAAGAAGAGAACATACCACAAAAATGTGTTAGCCCAGGGGCATCATGTATTGTCCATACAAACATTGCATGAAATTGAAATTGTCTTTGTCCTATTGGTCTACAAATGTCATACATAGTAACCCCATTCGATAACACCACCAACTCGTCGATAACGAGTTCAATATATACATTGATATCTTTAACTTGGTACTTACCTAGTTGAATGAGCAAAAACATTACATAATTATTTTGACCATTTGATGGATTAGTAATAATAAATTAATTTAGATGACCACTAAATAAAAAAATACCTGGAACAATCAGTTTCAGCATTATGTGCTCTCTCTTTATGGACAACCAAGGACGTATGTTATTGTTGATAACAAAAACAGGCCACACCAAGTAAGTAGATCTCATCTCTCCATAAGGATTGACACCATCTGCTGCCAATGAAAGCTTGAGATTATGAGGTTCTTCTTTAAAGTGTGGCCATTTTTCCTCTATTTCCTTAAATGTCAAACCATCTGCAGGCACTCGCATAATGTCATCTTGACTTCTATTGTGTGCATGGTAATCCATAAATTGTGCAAAGCTATTGCACTTGAATAATCGTTGCAGACATGCAATAATGGAAATATGCTGAAGAACCTTGCGAGGCACCTTTTTTATTAATTGATCTGATTGATATCTACTGATATGACAAGTAGGGCATTGTGTTGCAAATTCATGATGTTTATGATATATAATATGATCGTTCAGACATGCATGTATTGTTTGATACTCCATTCCAATATCTTTCATAATGTCAGATAATTCTCGGTATGAGTGAGGTAGAATGTTTGATGGTGGTAACAAACACTCACTTATCAACCTATGACAAAAAATATAATTACTTAATTTAAAGAATATTAATTGCTACACAAACCCAATGTCAATTGTAAGGGAACTACAAGTAAAATAATGAAAGACGATGGCATACCTTAACATACATGTCATTTCTACGTTGGGTAAACCATTCATAACCTTCAAGTTCACCAATAGCAATACAGTGGCAAGAAGAGTTGTTTTGGAGCCTTTATATACGGACTGTTGTGCCTTCTCAAGTAAAGGTACATCAAGCTCTGTATCATCATCATCATCATCATCTTGATCATCATGATCTTCATCATCTTGGTCTTCTTCCATGGTATCATTACCTTCTACTTCAATATTCACACCTCCATGTTCCCTCGTTTGGAAATCCACATTCTTCGAATTGTCATGGTCCATAACATGAAACTCAGAGATTTTGACCTATATAAAAATGATGACCTTATATTAACCATGACCACAATGTCATCATCAAATCATGTCTTATGTAATTTATAAAATATTAAAATACATACCAATGGGTGATACTCATTTCCCCCTTCAATGTGACCATTTTGCCTACAATGTTGCTCAGTTGTTGTGATTAGATATCTTCGAGTCTTTAAGCCCTTACACATTTTGCAAGAACAATAACATTTTCCATCACCTTTTTTTTAAATTTAGACCACATTCAAGCAATTGTCCCCCTATTTCTTTGTGCGTTGATATCGTCAGACATGGTCTATCTTGAATAGAATGACTCGTTGGTGGAAGAAGGATGATTTGTTTGCAACCTGCAGATGGAGTAGTAAGAGGAAGACACATATAAAAAGGAGTTAGGTCTCTGAACTAAGTAGGAGTTAGGACATGCTGGAGTGGGGTCAACCCAAGATATTTTGGAATCTTGAAGAACTTGGTAAAGGGTATCTGGAAAGGTGAAAATAAACAAGTATTTTTACAGCTACAAAGGAGGAATCGAGATCATTATAAATAATGAAGAACAAACTTAAATCCATACAACTTCACCTCTATTTACAATTTGACCTTTCTGCAATTTAAATATGACAACATACAAAATTTCCAATCACATTTTCACTTAAAAAAGAACACCAAATGTACCTTTGCTACAATATCTTCTTCAAATTCTTCGCTATCAGATTCTTCAGAACTGCAAGCTCCTATGCAAAAAAAGATGAGATGTATTAAGTAATTTTTGATCGGCAATATTTAAACAAATACACTATCAAAAAAATAATTTATGAAATTCAATTGCTTTAATATGTACTAAAGACTTGGCAAGATGTTCCCAAGTCTATCTATAGAATGCCTATCTGCATGGTTGTTTGCAAATAGTCTAGTATGGTGCCACTTTTGAACAACAACAAATGTCACTAGGGCTAGTAATTCAGCTGAAGAGATGCACAAGCCTATTGACACCACATAACTTTTAGTTCATATAGCATTCAGCTGTCTTCTTTAACAAAATCCAAAGAGAATACAAACAAACGAATGAGCCGTGTCTATCTCAATTAAATAGCAAGTACTATAGTGAGTATTAGGAAATTGACCTTGCGAGTAGCATCCTATTCATAAAGTATTAGGAAAGTGACCTGGCTGATTAGTTTAACATAGATTGGTGAACAAAAAATTCGCAATAAAAATCTATTTTTTTCCACACTTGTTCAAACTATATAATGAAATGACAAAAAATGAATTGTATACGAGTCACTCCAAACCCTTAGCTTTTAATATGCTTCATAGATGAGATTGCATTATATGGTTTGAACAAGATGTGGAAAAAAATCAAATGACATAGATATAAGCATTCTCACACCATGAGTGAAGCAACAATTGCATAAAGCTTTATTGCAAAAAAAATGTCAATATTATTTACATTGTACATACTTGTTTATATAATGCTTCAATTCCTAAACTAAGAAACTATAGCTAGTGTTCTAACCATGCATAAAAATAAAATTATAATGCAAATGTATGAAATTATATGCATAACTACTCCTATACTAGTTTATAATACTAGATTATAATACAAAAAATCCTCATCTGAGATTTAGAATACTACTTTGATGATAAGCTCGAGGCTTTTGTGACCTACACCAACACACAAGCTGATGGAATAAGATGGTTAAATAATAAGGAGAAGAAAGAGGATCAAAAGTTGAGAGTTACTAACTCAAAAAACTTAAAAATGATCCCCTTGAGGTATTCTTTGAGGGACTCTCATGCACATTAAAAACTACACATGCACCCATATAGGTAAAACTTCAAAAGATGAAAATAAAAAGCTTGCATGCAGTTTGGCAAGCACTACTCCATGTCAAAACTGTTAGTTAAATGGCACAATTCCCATCAAAACATGAAAAATTACCTACTAATTATTAAGAAGCAACACTTTGAGAACAAAACTCAAGGGGCATATGGGAAAGTGATGAGAGGATTTCCATTACTAAGGGAAGCCGACTCTTTTTTCTTATCCATATTGGATATAGCAGATGAGATCTAACTTTAGGATATGTCCTAAGGATTTCTACTTCTCATCCACTGCAGAAAAGTATGTCTGATAGTAACAATGTATGTCATTTTGTAAGCCAATAGAATTGCTAGAAGTCTTCACAATCTACTCCTTCCATGCTACAAGGCTTTTGAATGATCTCTTTCAATGCCTTATCAATGGCTTCTCTTGCCTATTTTCCCTTGGATAGTTAAAAGCCTGATGGTGAGTGGAAGATACAAAACTCTACTATTGCTACTCTAATAAAAAGGTTAAGAAATGACGCCCACAACCATTTGTTGTCTGTTTCATAATCCTAAATATAATTAAAATTGGTTCATACAAACTTCCATTGTATTTACCTATTTTCAATGGTCCAATTTTGAAAAAGCTGCACTTAGTTTGATTGAGAAGTTCAAGAGGTCATAAAGTGTTTTAAGCACTTTCTAACTCTCCAGCACACATCACAACCTCTCAGGCACTATTTCTCACCCTACTATACTGATGCCCACCAAGATCTTTCTTACAGTACTTTATGTTGCATCGTGTCTATATATATTCTATCTGCACATATTGAAATATAAAAACAAAAACAACGACAATGAAAATAATTGGATGACACACAGAAGAAAAAGGCCTGATTTGGGGAAGACTCTCTGACAGTAGACAACTGAATACAGTTGGGCTTTATTAGCTCCTGCCTGGCCAAGGAAGAATTTACAAACAGTCTATACAAAAGCATGAGCAGAGAGTTAAAGAAGATTTTCTAGGCAAACAAAACAACATCCTTTCATTTTAAGATGATATATAAAGGAATTCTTCCAGAGAGGGGCCAACTTGGTTCATTTTGAGTTTTTTGGGTTTAACCCATAGGCATTACTACACCAAACTAGATCTCAAATAACCTTTATATAAGACCCAGATCTAGGGACTATGAGTGCCAAACTGATAACTTAGCTTTTTGTACAATCAAATCAACATATTAAAGACATAAAGCCATTTGTACAAGGGTGATATTTCCTCAAGTTTTCTTTGTTGCCAAATTCCTTTAGATAAAGATAGCTGTTGTAAATAAGTGGATAGATTCACCCCAGAATCTCTCCTATGGAATTCCTTCTCAATTTTGGAAGGATAATTTCACAAATATTGTAATGTAAACTTCTAAAATTAGTTCATCCAGACACAAAACCAACAAATGTCTGCCAAATCTTATGAGAGAGAACCAAAAAAAATGATCAAGAAATTGAAGTGGGTTATAGGATCAAACATTTCACATACATTTCCATGTAATTATTGGTCTAAAAGGTTGAGCCCTATCTTCCTTATGAGAGTATTTTTGGTTTGGATAATAGTTTATCAAGCAAAAAAGCTATGTTGTGGACTGAATCCTTTGGTAGATACATATCTGAATTAGAGAAGATTATAGTGCCGGGTTTTATTATAAATGCTTTTTTTGTGATTTGACTTCCATACCCTTGAATCTTGATCTTAATGTTTTGTTTTAATTTGTATTTTGATTATGTAGGTATAATGGGAGAGAATTGGGGTATGTATAATTTCTTTTCTTCCTCGTAAAATTGAGCTTCAAATGAGGTTCAGGGTTGGACCCAATATCCATTTGCATTGGATTTTCTGTAAGGTTTACAGTTTTGGTAGGTTTGAATTGCATTTTGAATGGGTGTCATGGGTGGTGGAGGCATTGCTCTATTCCAGCATTGCTTCAAAAATCTAGAGGTGAGTCCAATTAGATTGGATTTGCTGAAATTTTTTAACATTCTAGTTGATTGGAAAATTATTTTATTCTTTTAGTTGTCATCTTTTCTTAGTTTTCAATCTTATCCTTATTAGACCTGGTTTGTTACTCTTGTTAATTGAGACTTTCACTCCTTTATTAATATTGAATCTCTAGCTAAACATTTGTGTGTCATTACATTTTGCAATACCCCTGTCCCCGAGATGTTTTGCATATCCAGGTATTATATCAATCCTGGCCATGCATCCACATGGAATTTCATTTTAAGCCATTAAAATCTCTATATTCAATGATATACTCCTCTCTAATTAGTTTCTAAGAAAATAGATACTAACAATATAATTACGCCATGGGATTTATACTTCTATTAAATACATAAATTCTAAAATCTTTGAACTTAGGAAAATTTGACATATCTATCTATGAAGTCTTCAAAGATAACTGAAAATATAATGACTTTATCTTTGATGCCTTCACGGATCACAAAAAGTGAATTTTTTTTTGAAGCCCTTGAAGATTACTGAAAATATTGTAAATTAATCTATGAATCCTTCAAAGATCAGTCAAAAATAATTGTAAATTTTGATCTATGAAGCCTTCAAACATGACTGGGATCTCAATACCGAAGAACAATGTGGTTGCATCACAGATCATCTGCTGTAAAAAAAAAACATGTTAACAAGGTTATAGTATTATATTAGTTCATGTTAAGGGTTCCAATATCTATCTTCATAAGTCACACAATATGATCATATCCCCCTTATTTCATTAATTTTCTATATCCATTAGGAATGATTTTTGAATTTTTATGTGCATTGATGAATTTTTTTGTGCATTGACTCTTTTCTAACAAAATGATTATGTTGAGAAATCTTTTCTAACAGTGCCTTATCAACCATGAACATGGTTGTGAGGTAATATGTTTGGTGTCCAACCTCAACAAAAATTGGTTTCGTAGAATAAGAGCATAGCATAATTTCATAAGCTATGTCAGCTTCTTCCCCTGCATGCTCCAAGAGGATTGAAAATTATATTTGGAAAATAAATGTTGATGGAAGTCCTCATTAATTATAATCCACCTTTTCCTATTCTATTTAGAATAATATTAACTCTGTTAGATCTAATCTGTTAGCATATCAAATAAGATTTGGGGACATTACATTGTCATAGAGGAGTGAATCTAAGTAAGCAAAAGAGTAAAACTACACTAGCAACCAAAGTAGGTCATTGAGTTACAAGTTCAATCACAAGAAGTAACTCATGGATAGATGAATGAAAGGGGGTATTTGTTTGGATGATAATAGCTCACAGAGATCACAAATCAGACTTCACAATCCATCAAGCTTGAGTTCCCTTCTAACATCTCAATGTATCATACCTTGAATACATAGGATTAGCAACATGTAGATCAGCAAAATGGAGCAATTCCAATTGACAGATGAATATGTTTAAGTTCATTTCCATCATCTTGGTGTATTAGACCCTTGATGTACAGCAATATCAACTCATTGATCACGACATATGCTTGTATTTTTGTGAATTGACTATTTATTATTTATTCAATATTTTTAGGCATCTGTTCCAATTAATTTTGTAGTTCCAATATCTCTATTCTTCTGCATTACTATTTTCTATCTTATTTTTCATTCTATGATTTGTTTCAATACATACATAGACTATTTTCTTAAGATTTCTTCCTTTTGTCTATTTCTTATAGGTAGCCTAAAAGTGGGTATTATAATGGGCTCAGATTCTAATCTGCCAGTCATGGCAGCTGCTGCAAAAATTCTCAAATCATTTAGTGTCTCATATGAGGTTAGTTTTTGAAGACTATTTGAATTGCACACAATTTCCTGAAGAATAATTTTAAGAAATTCTTAAGTGAATGGAATGTAACAATATTTGGTACCACACATTTTGATAAGATATTTGAATTCTGGTTGTGTTGCAGATAACCATTGAATCTGCTCATTGAACACCTCATGGAATGGCTGAATATGCTAAAGAGGCCCATGGAAATGGAATCAAAATTCAATTCTTAGGTGGGTACACTATTCAACTGTAAAGATTAATTTTCATATACTATTAAATCAAAAAACTCAAATTTCAAAAGTTAAATCTCTTTGCTATGTTTTGCTTTAGCACTACTTAAGCTCCATAGCATCAACTCAATGAATATGAATTTTTTAAAGAAATAATGAAATTTAAAAAATTGGGTATATGAAAGATGCATTAGCATTTCAAACACCTGAAGTATTGATAGTAGGGAGTTCATTTCATCTAGTGATGAACCTTTAACTGGGACACCAAGAACAGTAAATGTAGTCATCGAAGCTATCATACCTGTGTTATAATTTAATTGTTTCATTAATAAAGATTCAAGAACCTATCAAACATTTTGTTTCTTTTTAGAGATGTGAACCACAAATGACTTTATACATTATTATTTCATTCATTAGAGGTTCACTCACCAGGCAGGGGTGCTGCTCCACCTGCACTTGCTTTTATGACACTGCAAACATAATCATCAAATCTAGCTATTTCCATTCATGCAATGCATCAACAATCAAAGCATTGATGCCAAGGAGGCTCGTTGTTGGATGGAATAGACTCCTTGCCATTAATTTTTTAGGTGTTTGAAATGCCATTTCATTTTTCATGTACCAAATTTTCTATTTTAAAAACTTAACACATAATATTTCATATTCATTGAGTTGACGTTATGTGGCCTATGTGGTGCTAAAGAAAAACATACCTAAAATATTTGATACAAGAGTTTCTGGATTTAGTTGTATAGGGAAACTCATCCCTTCACTTGAATAGTTTAACCCATCTAACAATTAAATACTAAAAACATAACCTTCAAATATAACTACTATCATTTGTTCCATATATCAATTATCAAAACATTAATCCCCAGTGGGCATCTCAATTGTTTAGGCCAAAAACCTAGATGATTGAAAAAGTGACTCAATGGGTTTCAAACCTTTCCTTTTTAGCTAGAATCAGTGCCCATTCATAGAAATATCTAGGAAACAAAAGGATTTATGTGTTTTATGAAGAATTTTGTAGATACTATAGTCACGACTCCAAGACTCCATAAATGTCCAAAATGATATAGGAGATATTTTTGTTCTTCTCAACCATACATGAGCCTAGAAGAGTTAGCAAAGTTTATGCAGCAGGTTGATTAAGCGAATTGGGTGCTCATACATAGGAAAGTATCAATAGGAAATGAAGCGTGATATACATGTGGCAGAAATTGCTAAAGAGATTGCAGAGAAAAACTTTGTTCAAAATGACCTAATGGGTGCCATGGCTAAGATTGAGCAAAAAATGGTAGAAAAACATGATAAGCACCTTGATTCCTTGCCTCTTCCTCGATTTCTACCTCTTCTCCTAAATTTCTTGTGCAACTCCCCTGCGCACGCTCCGTAGAATCTTTGAAACTAGCGAAGACGAGAAAGATTCTATTGACCTCATTGCCCAAGCATATTCACATCCAAATTGACATGCACATGCCCTACGAGTGATATACCTCCCACCCTCTGTGCTAATCTACTGCCTCCCAACTTAACAGAACAATGAAATGGGCGAGCGTTAAACCCTTATTTAACAAAACAATGAAATGGGTGGGTGCAATGCCCTTTTTCATTTTGTCATGTTCAACTAAGTGTTGGTCGAAATTTCAACCAACACAGGCATGGATTTTTAAAAAAGAGATTTTCCTTCCATATTGTGACCAATCTAAAATGTTTTAATAAATGGTTGCAAATTTTGGTGGCAAAATCACCTCAAATGTACTAGTGTTAGGATTAGAGCTAGGGTTACAATTCATTTTTTTTGAAAGTTAGGATTCAATTTAGTTTATAATTGGAGTTAAGTCTCAATTTAGTTTAGGATAATATATAAAGAGATCTCAATTTTCACCATCTTTCATCATATGTGGAGCCTTTATTATTTAAAATTAAAATTAATCTATTGCCCAAATTTTTCATTGGTCAAATTAAATAATTAATTAATCTATTGCACATTTCAATTTGTTTTAGCTAATAATTGATTTTATTATATTTTTGTTGTTTTTTTAATTGGGTAAATAGTACTAACTAATTTTTTAAATAATATTTATTCAATATATATGAAATCGAATCAATATATAATATTTATATATTTTATTTAACTATGTACTACCAATTTTTTTAACAAATCAATTTATAATACTTTTGAATAAAATTTAATTATCAATTTTCATTAAAATAAAAAATTTAATGAAATAACTTGCACTCTATATAATTTTAATAATAATTTTTTTAAAAATAAAAATATATAAATCATAATGAAATGATAAATTAATTTTGTTTCAAATTATATTGAATTTGGATGCCAATAACTTATAGCCTTACTAATAATTTATAAAGTAATAAATATTTTAAAAATATCAAAAATGATATTTTGTTAATTAAAAATGAATATTTAAAAATAATAATATATTATTATTATAAATATGAAAAAACTATTCTCATAGCCTTACTTTATTTATTTTTAATTTGACAAATGTGACCAATTAAAAATATTAGAAACATCTTACATTTTTAAAAAAAATTATATTAATTGTTTGAATATTTTTGTAGGCTTTGTGAAAATAAGATACATTTCTAATATTAAGATAGAAAAGAATGTAGAAACATTTCAATTGAAAAGGAGAAAATATTATATATACATATATTCCATCTCCTTCCTCGTATTCTTAAGAAAATTTAAAACATCATCTCCTTCATCTCCTTCACTCACCATTATCTTTTGAGGTTGTCTCACCTGTCCTGTAATCTGTGTTTTCATCCAAAAGAATTCTCTTTATTTTTTAATTAAAAAATCAGTTATGGAATATGAAATTTGTAGATTCATTTTAAATAAATATGCATGCAATCATTTTAACACTAATAATTCATTGTATGAGTGAAATTTTTTGTGTAGCTTTGGTAGAGGTCAACCTAGGCATCAAAGAACAGGAGATATTCATTCTAATCAAATGGAAATGAGAATATAATTAATAATACATAGATAATATAATAATAAAATAGTTCAAAATTTAAAAAAAAATAAAAATAAATATTATTTGACTTCTAATGATAAAAAAAATACTTTTTATTTTTACTGATTGAAAACATTAAATTTCTTAAACATCACACACTAATAAAGAAATTAAGTTTGGAGAAATAAGTCAACTTTGACCATTTAACACTTTTTACCTAGGATGCATGATTTTTAAATCATTCGTTATTTGTTCTATTTTAAAATGCTATTTAATAATTTAATTTAAAATATTTTATTTATATTAATCGAAACATGTTATTTTTAAAACATTCTATATATGATACATTATATTTTGTGAAAACATCAATCTTTGATTAATTATTATTTTATAATGAAGAAAGTAAAATTGATGAATCAAATAATTAAGAAAGAACAAATTCCTTAACAAATTCAAAAATTTCCATTTATTCATTTATCATATCTATTTTATTCAACAAAATATATGATTATAAAGTGTTTTTGATATACATGATTTAAAGAAAGATATACTTGTAACTTACCAGTCTAATATCTTGTCTGCAATAGTAAAAAGTGGGCAACCAAATACTATAGCTTCTTGATACAAATCAATGATAAAAAAATCATTCACTTTCTCATTTTATTTAACTAAATGTGATAACACATATTGAAATTCTAAGATGAAGTTATTGCTCAACCATCTTCTCTCAAAATCTTAAAATGATCCATCATTAAAGGTTTGTGGTAAATAATTAAAGTCTTAGTACATAATAAAAGCCAATGGATATCCCTAAGACATGTTACTAGTTGTTCCTTTGTTAACTAGGTAAGACATGTTACTAGAGGTTCCATATGGTATCAAGGCTTTTTGTGGCCTTGGTGTTTGCTTCTTAGATTGGATGTGGACTTATCTTTATCCCTGCACAAGTAAATTTTCTTGATTGTAAGGTCCTTGATTTCTCCTTTGGGGAAGGACCTATACTTTGTAATAATTTACCTGACACGCTGACTTGTGGTCTTGTTCACTGTATAAATTTGAGATGTAGATCCAGAAAAGGTAGAATGAAGTAGATAGAAGGGAAAAAAAATAAGATTTAGTTATGTAGACCCAAGCTCATAAGCTTGTAGGGCAAGCCTTATGCTTGGCATGTTAATGGAAAGGTTGTATCACATTTCTTCATTGGAATGAACTCTATAATTTCTTGTGGTTTCTCCCACATATTGTCTTCTACATGTAACTCTCAATGAGAGTAGCTTAGGATTCCCTTATTTGGGCTTCCTAGCCTTGCAACACGTAATATCTAATCTAATGCATACCATGACATTTTTAAATGTTAATATATTCAAGTTAACATCAATAAAAATACCATATTTGATTAAATCACCATCAAACATGTGTTCCAAGACATCTACAGAGGTATACCGATAATCTCCCACTTTGTTGTTAATGGAAACACCAAACAACAATGGAAACACCAAGATCATAATAAAACAATTCAAGATTATCAATTATCACCAATACCAATTTTTTTAATCAAAGCAATAACTGATACAATTGATTTCTTCCCATGAGATGATCCTAACATTTGATCCAACATTTGAAAAACATAATTATTTTTTATGTCATGATTGCCTCTTTGAATTTTATAGTATATTAGCATTTTAAAGAGGATGTGTTGACAAAGCGAGTGACTCATACAAATCTTCTCATACAGTGTTTCCACTGACAATGAAGAAGCTTGTGAAGACAACTCGTGGACATCCTCCCTAATAAATAAATTGGGTTTGGATGTTTTTTTTTTTTTTTTTTTTTAACATTTGAAATGTACACACTATGATGAATTAAGTGAATTGGCATTGAGAATGTTCTTTTCGTACATATTGACATTCTTATTATATTATAGTAAGATATTTCTCCACTATTTGTTTTATCATATAAATGATAGAATAATAGCATCAATCAATATCCATTATTTTAATTTACAAGTGATTCTTGAAAAATCTAAGTCAATCCTTGACATTGCAAACGTGTGCTTCTACACAATGAAAAGTATATGTCTATCAATATCTTTATAGCTTATTTGCAATATCATGTGTAATATATGTTCTTTCATTGTCTCAAAGACTATGGTAATATTGTAAATTATTTAAATTGCATGTATGAAGATATCTCAAAGACTATGGCAATTTTAACCTAAATATTAGTACATACAGTGTTGTTATTCCACCCATAATAGATGAACTCTATAAGACCAAGCTCCTAAGCTATATGAAATATATGAAATAGTTACTTTGTACAGGACAAGAGTGAACATCTATTATACAATTGCATAATCTTGTTACTATATTCAATATATTGCATATTTACGATGGATAGGAGGATGGAAGCCCAAGTTTGTGGTTGTGTGCTCTTGATATTCTTAGTTCAATTTTATTTGAATAGAAATATAAGTAGCATGAGATTTCATTTTAAGTTTTACATTGAGTTTTTTGCTAATTTGTTATCAAATATTTTATATGTGCCCCATTCTATCTTAAATATGCTTCATGGCTAATTTATTTGAAGTAATTGGCAGTGTCATAAGAAACATTGGTCTACTTAAATATCAATACAACATCTTCTCCTTCAATCTTTGTATACTACAACTTAAATGTTACAACATTCTTTGTAATGTTATTTAATCACAAAAAGCAAATGAAATGGGAAACTTAAAAAGATCTTTGGGATATATTACTGAAAATAAAACATGAAACTACATGAAACTGTCCATATTTGGAGTTGTCTTTTGTGCAAAGGTAAAATTCTCAAATATATCTACATTTAGATTTGATTAGTAAAATCATTAAAACTAGATTCCCCCAATTCTAACATTTTAATGGATCTCACCAAGAGGACTCTGTGGGGTTCAACAATCAATTGTTCGGTAAATATATTTTTTGTTATACAATTACACACAATTATAATCTTATTAACATCAAAACTTATGTTTCAACATTCAATTTATGGTTCCCAACAATTGGTGTATCTAAGATTCAATGACAATATTCTTTTGAGCTTGGACCCAAATATAATCTTCTAGGAGAACTAGACCACTCATTCTTAGAGTACATGACCAATTCACCTTCTATTTTGAAACACATGTTCTATAATTTAATGAACTAAAAAAGTAATGTTGTGAAATTTACTTTGGACAAGGGACAAAAAATATGCAGATGGAATGCAGCCTTTTTGGGTTGGTGGAAGTCATTTAAATCAATGGTGTTGGGGTTACTTCAAGATTTCATTATGCAAGTTGTCCTTTTTCTCCTCAATTTTAATTAAAACATAAATGATTCTTCAAGATCATATAATTGCTCTCAAAAGAATTATATAATTAATTATTTTTAAGAAGTGCATTAATATATATCTAAGAGTCCAAACATTTTAGAAAATATGAAAAAAAGAATAGATGTATATGTGTGTATAAAATTGTTTATAATAATGTTGAACACTGTCTTAACAATTATACATTGTCTCAATTTCTAATATCTCATACATATTTTAGAAAACTGAAAAAAAAAGGGTTATTTTAAGAATTTTTTTTTTGAGTCTGCTACTAGAAATTGTTTAATGAGATGGTCAGGATGGTCGAGTGCAATTTGAACATCCTTGATTCCGCTACCGCTGCAGTTGAGAACTACCTTGCACCCCTCCTTCAGCTCGGGCCACAACTTCCCCAGATAAGCCACCGCATGTGCCGTCTCTAGCGCCGGTAGAGACCTCAGACAACAGACAAAAGGCCTCCAATGCCTGGGTAATTGAGCCCAGATGCAACCGAACATGGCTCTATTATCTGACCATCATCGTCCTGCAGCAAGAGGCTCATCCCTCCGTGCATCACACCCACCTCCCCTCTGCTCAGTGTGGCGGCGCCTGCTCCTTCCACGCCAATCAACCTCACATCTTCATCATCCACAAACTCGTGAAACAGCCCCATTGCATTCGACCCACGCCCAACACATGCAACGAGCACATCGGGCTTTCCTCCCCACTTCTCCATCGCCTGTCTACCATTCCCATTCTATCAAATGCTCTTTTAAAACGTGCATGAATGGTCTTTGCTATGGGACGAACAAATTGCATGGACGATATTAAGCGGAACTCTATTGAATGACAAAAGTTATTTTTACTCGTTTTTAAGATTGTGAGAAGACAAGGGAAGCGTCAGTTGTGGAGATTCAATTATTGTTGTTGTTGTTGTTGTCGGAGTAATGGAGCGGGTGGTCTTATGAAACTAAAAATGATGTGTTATAGGGTTAATTGGTGAACGTTTAGAAAAGGTGGGGCTCCACCAATTATGACTTTTCTTTGTCAATTTTTATCAATAATTTTTTTTATTTAAATTATTTATTTAGTAAGTGAATGAAATATATTAAATAAAAATTATTTACGATAAATTATGGAACTTAAACTTTTCAACAACTACTTCACTACAAAATTGATGGACCTCATTCTAAAAAATCTCTACAACACCAGCTGAACTTTTTAGGAAGCCTCCCTCATGTCATGGGTCTGCACCCTAAATGTGGAGGTTTCATAGATGGCTATTTTATTTTTTCAAAGGTAAAACATTTTGCACTTTTATCAAATTAATAAAATTTAAAAATAGTATTTAATATATGGAAAAGAATTAAAAAAATTAATTCACACTTACAAAAAATAATTGAATTCATGTTTTTCTTTGAGAGGATAAACATGTTTGGTTTTTTTCATAAGATAAACATGTGCATTTTTTTTCACAAGATAAACATGTTACATTTGATATTTTTTTTACATGAGACAGTTTATCCATACTTAAAGGATTTTAGCATATTGTATTTTTCCATAAGATAAAAATTTTAAAGTTGACATTTTACTTGCTGTTGCCCGGTTATAAAATTCTTTCAATTTTATAAGCCTTGGTTAATTTTTATTAAATTGTCCAATTTTAAGCTTTAAATTGGCCATTTTATCGCTGAATTTTTGTGAGTCTCCAAACTTCCATGTCCCCGGCTTGTTCCCAGCTCCATACAGCGCTTGAGATCATTGAAATCCAGCTTCTGAGCCTCAAGATATAAAAGGTTAATGATTGCCGCCAAAAACACGTATTTCTTAACCTTTAACTTCTTAAAAGGTTAATGTCAACCATCAAAAACGTATTTTTCTTAACCTCCAAATAAAAGGTTAATGTTAACAACGAAAAATATGTTTTTCCTAACCTCTCCAATAGGTTAATGATAGTTTTTAAAAACACGTAATTCTTAACCTCCATGAGACGGTTATTAACCTGCTTGAAAATTTCCAAATTGTATAAACCATATGTAAATTCTTTTGGCTCGAATATAGTGGGTGTGATACTGAAGTTTGAATGCTTGCCATCAACTATGGGAGTCCAAATTTATGAAGGAAATAGGTTGGAACATATCTGACCATGTGCAAATCATCCTCTTCACCAAGTGCACAATAAAGATATCTTTAAAGAAGCAATTAAAACCCATATCATGCTTGCTCAACCGGCGGTTATTTCTCCTACTATAGTAGCAGGATACTTCACGATTTGGCAAGCCAGATGGTGTGAAGCCGAATCATGATATAAGTTTGGTCAAGGCATTTCAAAGAGAATTTGAAGAACAAACCTTCAGCGCCAAACTTAGAAATTGCATGCGTGAGAAAGGACGAATGCAGTCTTGGGTTCCAAACGAAATCAATGACGTCGGATCTATATAAGAGCGGAATGAAGTAGCGGTAGCTAGTATTCTATGAGCGGCTCCCCAAAGTCGTTCTTCTTTCTTACTCCATTTATACGGGAACCAAAATGCCATTGACTGGTCTGGGAACTGATGGTGTTGATCAGAGTGAGGAGGTGATTATGGTAGCCGTGATTACGGCTTTGCAGGTAGGTTATTGCCATTTCGACACAGCAATCGTTTACAGGTCAGAGTGGCCACTGGGAAAAGCTCTGCATACAGCCTTTCAAAATGGACTTGTTAAGAGGGAAGAATATTGGTCACCACCAAACTATGGAGTACCCAACATTTCGACCTTGTCACTGTAGCCAAGACAAGTTTGAAGAATTTGCAACTAGATTACGTTGATCTTTATCTTGTCCACTTACCTATCAATATGAGAAAGGAACTTCCAATTTGCGTGTCCAAGCCCAAGGAAGAAGACCTTTTGCCCTTAGACATGGAATCTACTTGGAAGGGCATGGTGCACTGCATGGAGATGGGGCTCACCAAAGCTATTGGAGTTAGTAACTTTTCCTCCAAGAAGATTGAAGACCTATTGGCCCATGCTAAGATACCTCCTGCAGTTAATCAGGTGGAGATGCATCTAATGTGGTAGCAAAAGAAGCTGAGAGAGTGTTGTGGCAAGCATAACATTCATGTGAGTACATATTGTCCTTTGGGAGCTCCAAATACTCCATGGGGCTCAAATCTGGTGATGGATGACCCCATCATCCATGAGATTTCTCAGAAGTATGGGAAGACTAGAGCCTAGGTTATGTTAAGATGGGGAATAGAACAGGGAGTGACTGTGCTGCCCAAGAGCTATAATCCAGACAGAATATTTTCAAACCTTCAAATATTTGATTGGTCTTTGACTTCAGATGATGGTAACTTATGTTAATTCAATCAGCAATCCTTCTAATACCCAAGTCGTGGCCACCCCGCCGGTTCTAACAAGTCTTGATGGTATTTTAGATCATACTGTTGTTCAAAGAATCGACCAACAAAAGTCATATAGTATGATGATCGAGGCTTGGATAAACAGGATGATAGAAGATGCTTCAAAACTTATAACTGGAGTAAAAGAGATATGTGGGAAAACCATCACGCAGATACAGGAAATTTCTAAGGAGCTGGAAAATAGCAAAGAACATAAATATAGCTGGCAAAAAGTAGCTGATGAATTAAAGGAAATGGCCAAGTTGGATACGAGCACCCTACTCCTTGAGAAAATTATTGCTGATCCAAGTGACAACCAAATACGTATCTGGAGTAAAAGTGTTGGTTGGAAGATGATAAACATCAACAAAGGGATCACTGAGTTCGAAAAGTTAATAACTTCTTTGGAGCAACTGAAAGCAAAAAGTACAGATGAATTAATCTCCACTATCACAGGTGGGGTGCCAGTAAGTGATCTTCAGCATGTTGATTGCCAGTTTCTCCTTGATTCCTTCAGTGTTCAGATTCATTTAGAAATAGAGAACCGTGTATCAAATGCTGAAACTATGATGAAGCTTAGCTTGGTTGCAGTCACACTGGGAGATTGTAACATTTCAGCTTATCGGCAGGAGTCAGAAGAAATCCAAGATAGATATCTCACAGCCAAACTTAGGATGGAAAATGTGCTCATTCCAAACTATGAATCAATGATGCTCATCCGAGATGCTTACAGAGCTTTCCAAGATATATCAATTGTGTCTGGATAGATAGGGCTAGTAGCTAGAAAAACTGGTGATTGTATATGCAAACGTTTTTAGGAACTCTAGCTAAAGTTTTGTTTTTACGAGTTTCCTTGTATAGGTTAATTTTCTTGAGGTTAATTAATCTTCCAAAATTTCATATTTCGGAGGTGTTTATTAACCTCAGAGAGGTAGTTATTAACCTCTATGTCTATATAAGGACACCTTTTGGCTTTGTAAAGGGGGGACTTTTTTTGGCTTTAGAAGAAGGGAACACTAGGCAAAAATTTTGATTAGAAGATGATATTTGGAAAGTATGTACAGATTTGTCTTTATAACTAGAAATTCCTCTTCAGTTCTTGGTGCAAGAAAGTAAAGGAACATGCAATTTGAGTTCTCTGATTCTAAATCTAAATTGTTTAGAATGTTGATTCTCTTTGTAGTGAGCATTCTCACGGTATGGTGTAGATGTTTATGAATCTGTGGATCAACATTGTGCTAGTAATAGTTTTCAAGCGTAGATCTTGATTGTTGTTATTAGCGATTTTAATTTAGTAGTTTGGGAAAGCCTTGAATTCGTGTGGTACATTCATCATCATGAGCTTTCTCCCCTTTCAATTTTAATTTTATATCTATTTGAAAAGCTTCAAAATTATATCATACGAGGGAGCTGCCCCTCTAAACGCAGAGGAAGGCCGCATACCAAGGGCCTATCCAACTGTTGTGAACGGTTTGCCACACACACTCCATTGGGCAATTCTTCTGTGACAAATCTGTTTACCAACAGATTTTTGGCGACTCTGCTGGGGAGACTGAACAGAAAGATTGACAGTCGCCTACGATGAAGTACAATGGTGCTTCCACATGAGAACATTTTTCCTGTTCTCCAATCGAACCTTGGCTTTCAAGACACCCAGGAAGATATCATATCAGACTTGAACACTCTAGCCTGGAGGTGTAGATGAAGTGCTCAACAATACCATCTGGTGAATCAAGTTCTCGAAAAAGAAGAAGAATTTGGGAAAATCTTGTGAAGAGCTTGTATTGGTCACAACGTTGTTGAAAGAGTAGTAGTCATTCCAAGAAGGAACAAGCAAAATCTTGGTCACATCCAAACTCAAGTAAATAACAATCAGCAACTCGGCTGATGAAGGTACCTTCCCTTGAATGAAGGTTGGCGACTCTATTTAGAAGATCGAATATTAGCGACTCTATCTAAGGTTCGAATTTAAAACATGGTTTGGTACAAGGGAAAAGTTGAAAGTGATAGTGATAGTGACAATGATGATGAATACTTTTTATATCCTAAGAAACAGATTCCCGATGAACCTCTACAAGTTGAATTCTTGAAGAATTTCTATGGCGGTAGGAGGTTAGATCTTAAAATGGTTCATCCCCACTTACTTCAAGTTTTTCAAAAGATCAAAGAAGATGATAGAAAAGAATATGGGTTTCTTTCTCATTATCAAGAATCCTTCTTGGAGAGAAATTCAACATATAAAGATAAAGAAGGCTTTACTGAAAAATGTCTTTCATCTAAATCAGTGATGAAGAATAATAAAAGTATCTCTCATGCGCCTTCGCCTGAACAAAATTGGATTTTTGATGATCCTACACAAGCTAGCTTTTTGAAGAGTTTCTATGGTGGACGGAAACTAGATCCAAGTGAGACTCATCCATCTTTGCTCCAGACTTTGCAAAAGATAGAAGAAGAAGATGGTAAAGATTATCAATTTTTCTCTCACAAGACAAATTCATCTTTGGAGAGAAGTTCCACATGTGAGCATAATGAAGAACTTGATCAGAAAAATAATTCATGTGAATCGAGAATAGATAATGGTGGTCAGAAGAATAGCCCAATGCTTGCACCTATTGCTCATCAAAATCATATTTCTATTGAGCCCAATCAGGTGGAATTCTTAAAAGGTTTCTACGGCAATGCATGCCTGGATCCTAACAAAGTACATCCTTCTTTACTTCAGATGCTACGAGAACTTGAGAAAGAAGACCCATGCAAGAATTATTTTCTTGATAAAAGAACATCACCTGATCCAAATGTTAGAAAGGATTCATCTAAATCTGCTTGCATGAAAGAAGACAAAGGTTCAATGCTTAATCAAGGAGATGATCGAGAGATGGTGCCTATAGAAGTAAAAGAGTCTAGTAATATATCAAGGCATCATTGTGAACATTTTCAAACCCAAGAGAAATTATTCAATCATCTCCATTCTAATGAAAAAGAAAGAGAAATATCAAAACCTCGAGAAACTACACAACAAATGAATGAAGATGAGGAAAATGTGGATCAAAGTGAATTTCATATTGCTTTTATTCCTGCTTGGTGCCTGGATGCTTCAGATGATGACTTCCTATGTGGAGAAAATCTTCCAAATCATCCTTCAATGACCATTCGTGATGATGAATCTATTGATGATATCAATACTTTAGATGTCATGGAACAATCAGAAACCACTACCATTGATGGAGATAAAAGCAGCCATGAACTTCTACAAATATTTGCTTTTCCTAAGGAAATGGAAACCTTTACTTTTGACGATATTGATGAAATTGTGATTAAATGATTGGTTGATGAAAAAGTTAAAAATCAGCTTCAAAGAAAAGAAGATGAACCATCTAGCCTTCATTATTTAGCATGCATACCAACTTTCACACTTCATGAAAGATGTCTTGGAGAAGAAATGATGATTCAAAAGGGGATAGATATCATCGAACGTATTGAAGATGAAAGCTATATGGACATAAAGATAAGTTCCTCTATTCCAATGGAAATACAATTGAAATCCTATGGATCATTCAAAGTTCAAGGAAATCCTCTTTTTGAGTCTTTTCATCAAATAGGAAATTCTATGCCAAAGAACTTCTATGAGATGAATAATCATGATGAAGAAAGTAATGAGCTGGTAGCAGATCTCATGGAGGAATCCCATGAAGAAATATCTTGTGATGTATTTACTCCAAGATTTTGCTCAAAATCTTTGGATAGTAAATTTCTCTATGAAGAAAATGTTTACTCAAATCCTTTATTCATAGAGAAAGGCATTTCTGTTGATGATTCTCAAGTTGGTATTCGAAGACATGGTTTGATGGCTATACCTCCTCAAGTTGCTTCACATCATAGATTATATGAAAGAAATACAATACGAGGTTTGATATCTTTGAGTCTTAATCACCAGAAGGATCTTCAGAAGGAGGATTTTGATATTAATGGAAGGGAAATTGAAGTGATGACCAACCATGTTGACCATAATATCAGTATAACTTCAGAGTACCTAAGACTTCAAGATGATCTTTTGGAAGATAAGGAAGAAGAAATGGATCATGAGAAGATTCAATATAATACAGATGTGCATCTAAGTTGGAATAATTTTATGAAAGATTCAACCAAGATCATGGTAATGGAAAAAGAAGAGGGTTCACCAAGCATAGGAAAAGATCAGAAATGCATTCAAAAACTTGAGAATCTTATACTCCAACTCTTTGAAAATGAAGTTATCTATGACATGCAATAGGAAGCAAGATTGATTTTGAAGTCTGAGATTTTTGATGAAGCTTGGTTGTTTGGATGCGTCCCTTTATCTAAAGATGTTGAGCAGGCTAAGAATCTCATAATTAGAATTCAAGGAGCGGACTTATATCTGAGCCCGTGGAAGCTTAAGAATTGTCACATGTTGGTGCACCGTGGTATTTATTTTCCCCACCCTGTGAATGGATTTGTATGATTATACCTTGAGTCACTATAGGTAGGGAAACCTACCTTGTATATAGTCTAGTTAGAAGTTTTTGTTGTGCCTAGTTTTCTTTCAGTTGTCTGGTTTTTGGTGCCAGTTTCCTCCCTTTTGCAAATTGGTCCCTTACATGACTCTATTTTATAGCCCAATGGATAAGGAACTATTTTATTTATTCTGGATTCGAGCTTCGTCCTTGTCAGTCCTTGTCCCCAGTTAGAGCCAGCTGTTGCCCGGTTATAAAATTCTTTTAATTTTATAAGCCTTGGTTAATTTTTATTAAATTGTCCAATTTTAAGCTTTAAATTGGCCATTTTATCACTGAATTTTTGTGAGTCTCCAAACTTCCATGTCCTCGGCTTGTTCCCAGCTCCATATAGCGCTTGAGATCATTGAAATCCAGCTTCTGAGCCTCAAGATATAAAAGGTTAATGATTGCCGCCAAAAACACGTTTTTCTTAACCTTTAACTTCTTAAAAGGTTAATGTTAACCATCAAAAACGTGTTTTTCTTAACCTCCAAATAAAAGGTTAATGTTAACAACAAAAAATACGTTTTTCCTAACCTCTCCAATAGGTTAATGATAGTGATTAAAAACACGTAATTCTTAACCTCCATGAGACGGTTATTAACCTGCTTGAAAATTTCCAAATTGTATAAACCATATGTAAATTCTTTTGGCTCGAATATAGTGGGTGTGATACTGAAGTTTGAATGCTTGCCATCAACTATGGGAGTCCAGATTTATGAAGGAAATAGGTTGGAACATATCTGACCATGTGCAGATCATCCTCTTCACTAAGTGCACAATAAAGATATCTTTAAAGAAGCAATTAAAACCCATATCAGGCTTGCTCAACCGGCGGTTATTTCTCCTACTACAGTAGCAGGATACTTCACGATTTGGCAAGCCAGATGGTGTGAAGCCGAATCATGATATAAGTTTGGTCAAGGCATTTCAAAGAGAATTTGAAGAACAAACCTTCAGCGCCAAACTTAGAAATTGCATGCGTGAGCAAGGACGAATGCAGTCTCGGGTTCCAAACGAAATCAATGACATCGGATCTATATAAGAGCGAAATGAAGCAGTGGTAGCCAGTTTTCTATGAGCGGCTCCCCAAAGTCATTCTTCTTTCTTACTCCATTTATACGGGAACCAAAATGCCATTGACTGGTCTGGGAACTGATGGTGTTGATCAGAGTGAGGAGGTGATTATGGCAGCCGTGATTATGGCTTTGCAGGTAGGTTATCGCCATTTTGACACAGCAATCGTTTACAGGTCAGAGTGGCCACTGGGAAAAGCTCTGCATACAGCCTTTCAAAATGGACTTGTTAAGAGGGAAGATATATTGGTCACCACCAAACTATGGAGTACCCAACATTCCGACCTTGTCACTGCAGCCAAGACAAGTTTGAAGAATTTGCAACTAGATTACATTGATCTTTATCTTGTCCACTTACCTATCAATATGAGAAAGGAACTTCCAATTTGCGTGTCCAAGCCCAAGGAAGAAGACCTTTTGCCCTTAGACATGGAATCTACTTGGAAGGGCATGGTGCACTGCATGGAGATGGGGCTCACCAAAGCTATTGGAGTTAGTAACTTTTCCTCCAAGAAGATTGAAGACCTATTGGCCCATGCTAAGATACCTCCTGCAGTTAATCAGGTGGAGATGCATCTAATGTGGTAGCAAAAGAAGCTGAGAGAGTGTTGTGGCAAGCATAACATTCATGTGAGTACATATTGTCCTTTGGGAGCTCCAAATACTCCATGGGGCTCAAATCTGGTGATGGATGACCCCATCATCCATGAGATTTCTTAGAAGTATGGGAAGACTAGAGCCCAAGTTATGTTAAGATGGGGAATAGAACAGGGAGTGACTGTGCTGCCCAAGAGCTATAATCCAGAAAGAATATTTTCAAACCTTCAAATATTTGATTGGTCTTTGACTTCAGATGATGGTAACTTATGTTAATTCAATCAGCAATCCTTCTAATACCCAAGTCGTGGCCACCCCGCCGGTTCTAACAGGTCTTGATGGTATTTTAGATCATACTGTTGTTCAAAGAATCGACCAACAAAAGTCATATAGTATGATGATCGAGGCTTGGATAAACAGGATGATAGAAGATGCTTCAAAACTTATAACTGGAGTAAAAGAGATATGTGGGAAAACCATCACGCAGATACAGGAAATTTCTAAGGAGCTGAAAAATAGCAAAGAACATAAATATAGCTGGCAAAAAGTAGCTGATGAATTAAAGGAAATGGCCAAGTTGGATACAAGCACCCTACTCCTTGAGAAAATTATTGCTGATCCAAGTGACAACCAAATACGTATCTGGAGTAAAAGTGTTGGTTGGAAGATGATAAACATCAACAAAGGGATCACTGAGTTCAAAAAGTTAATAACTTCTTTGGAGCAACTGAAAGCAAAAAGTACAGATGAATTAATCTCCACTATCACAGGTGGGGTGCCAGTAAGTGATCTTCAGCATGTTGATTGCCAGTTTCTTCTTGATTCCTTCAGTGTTCAGATTCATTCAGAAATAGAGAACCGTGTATCAAATGCTGAAACTATGATGAAGCTTAGCCTGGTTGCAGTCACACTGGGAGATTGTAACATTTCAGCTTATCAGCAGGAGTCAGAAGAAATCCAAGATAGATATCTCACAGCCAAACTCAGGATGGAAAATGTGCTCATTCCAAACTATGAATCAATGATGCTCATCCGAGATGCTTACAGTTCTCTCCAAGATATATCAATTGTGTCCGGATAGATAGGGCTAGTAGCTAGAAAAATTGGTGATTGTATATGCAAATGTTTTTAGGAACTCTAGCTAAAGTTTTGTTTTTACGAGTTTCCTTGTATAGGTTAATTTTCTTGAGGTTAATTAATCTTCCAAAATTTCATATTTCAGAGGTGGTTATTAACCTCAGAGAGGTAGTTATTAACCTCTATGTCTATATAAGGACACCTTTTGGCTTTGTAAAGGGGGGACTTTTTTTGGCTTTAGAAGAAGGGAACACTATGCAGAAATTTTGATGAGAAGATGATATTTGGAAAGTATATACAGATTTGTCTTTATAACTAGAAATTCCTCTTCAGTTCTTGGTGCAAGAAAGTAAAGGAACATGCAATTTGAGTTCTCTGATTCTAAATCTAAATTGTTTAGAATGTTGATTCTCTTTGTAGTGAGCATTCTCACGGTATGGTGTAGATGTTTATGAATCTGTGGATCAACATTGTGCTAGTAATAGTTTTCAAGCGTAGATCTTGATTGTTGTTATTAGCAGTTTTAATTTAGTAGTTTGGGAAAGCCTTGAAGTTGTGTGGTGCATTCGTCATCATGAGCTTTCTCCCCTTTGAATTTTAATTTTATATCTATTTGAAAAGCTTCAAAATTATATCATACGAGGGAGCTGCCCCTCTAAACGCAGAGGAAGGCTGCATACCAAGGGCCTATCCAACTGTTGTGAACGGTTTGCCACACACACTCTGTTGGGCAATTCTTCTGTGACAAATCTGTTTACCAACACTTACCATTATCTTAAATATTATCTTAGTATAATCATCCTTCCTTTTAAAATAATTCATTGTAATTATTTTGTTTTTCATTTTCTTTAATTTTCAACATTTTATAAAATTTCATTCATTTTATATATACTTCAAATTGATGTGAAAAATAAAATTCTAAATTTTTAATAGGAAACAAAGTCGTATACTTTTAGCTTACTAATATTAAAAAATTAAAAGATATTAATTAATAATTAATGCTTTAAAAGGATTTTGAAAGATATTAATCTATAATAAATAATTTAAATATATAAATATATACTTTTAATTATAGATGATTATTGAAATTTGTAAAGATCCAAAATTTAGGTTGTTTTATTCTATTACACTCATCTTGTGAAAGTTATAAAGAACAAAAAAAAAATTGCAAGCTATACTTCTTAAGCTTAATGTGGTGAATTACAATGTATTAAAATCTTCAAAAAAATGTATATATATGGGCCATACCTAAGTTGATAAGGAATTTAAATGTGTTCACAACTACGACACAAATATTTATTCTATTTGTGGTAGGCTATACTATTGCATTTAGCTCATTAATATTTTTGATTTCAATCAATTAGATGCAAGTATATTTATTTCTTATTGTCACTTTTCATTTTTTAAAGGTATATGTGAGTTTTTTAGTTTCTAAATTCATTAAAATTATTTTAATACAATTTGATTGGCAATACCATAGGAAAGGATTTATAGAAAACATATACGGGGCAATATTTTAGGAGGCTCAATATATTAATATATCTAAACTTTAATTCTTTTGGATTAATTATCTCTCTTATAGTTCTAAGTTTCATCTTAATTTATATATTTATATTAATTGTTTTACTTATTTACACTCTAAATATATTTTTTCTACAAATTATATTCCACACACTAATTCATTCATTTTTCATACTTTATTTTATTTATGTGTAAAAAATATATAAGTATTTTGAGTACAATTATATATTACTTCTATTTTAATTTAATTGTTTCAATTTTTTGATTTTAATATCAAACTTTCATTACTTATATTCTATTTCTATTGATTAAATTTACAGCAAATACAAGCACTTGTTAAACTAGTGCTTCAGATGCAAGGGTTATGTCAATAGTTTTATATACTTTTAATACATCTATAACATCAATCTCAATGATAAAATTATATATTAGGATTATGAGATTGGGCTAGGGTTAGGGTTAGGTCTATTTTGATAAGTTTAGTATCATTTTTTTTAAAAATATTTTCTAATTGTATATATGGTCTTCAATTTATGGATATTGTTACTAAAATGTTACAGTCAAGAGTAAAGTTATGATTAGAGTTAGTATTATGATTAAAATTAGAGTTAAAATTAGAATAAAAAGTAGAATTATATTTAATATATCATATTAAAAAAATTTAAATCTCCATTTCAAAACATCTATAACAATCTTAATTCTCAATAGATTATAGATTAATCAATGCTTATAGTTTTATAAAGATTTCAAATTCTAATTACTCAAAATTCCTATCCACAGGGCGGTAGGGATTTGTTTAATTTGGTAGTTTTGATTTACAGTAGGATGTTAGTTGGGTCTGATTTACAAATATGCATTGTATTTTTTATTTTTTCGAACTCTACACATCTGGTGATGTACCAAACTTTGAAGGAGACATGTTCAATTTGTTTCAATGATCATCCTCAATTAGCTAAACCATAGTATAAGAAGAGCAAACTAAGCCACAAAATCAAAACACAAGATTACAGGAAAATGAGATTTGAGTAATGAAAATTCTTGCAATATATATGAAAGCACCAAACTGCATGAACTATCCAAGCCCACAGTACTGCTACAACTAACAATATTGAATTATTGAACTACAATATATTTCACAAGATTTAAATGAATATCCACGGTTTCTTTTTTTACTGCATTCCTTTCTTCATTAATTTTTGGTGTGTAGTTTTATAGTTTATAGATAGTTGAACATTGTTAGAATATTATTTTCTTGAATCAAAAGAAAATAAAAATTAATTCCTATTGCTTAAAGTAAAAGATAATGAATTTTATGAGAAGAATGTGAGTTTGTACTCAGAAACTTCTTCAATATTACATGGAAGAAATATATTTTTCATCTTACAGTGGAGAAAGTAGATTGTGGCATGTCAAGCAGCTCATTCAACCAATTTTGTGTAATTGTGTGGGTGAAGCTTCTTTAGACCGGCCCATGTACCTTTCATAGTCACGAGCTTCAGTTTTTGTCCAATTTATAT
This sequence comes from Cupressus sempervirens, assembly GCA_028749045.1. Taxonomy (NCBI): domain Eukaryota; kingdom Viridiplantae; phylum Streptophyta; class Pinopsida; order Cupressales; family Cupressaceae; genus Cupressus; species Cupressus sempervirens. The sequence goes on along the minus strand of CM053783.1, from coordinate 38,968,579 downwards.
GTATGTTGAAATATGTGGATTATAGTAAACTTCTCTTTCACAGTCACAACTGACTTGGCTTTTGTCTCTATGGTGTTTAGTAAATACAAATATATAACCAAGGTTTCTTTAATGGGTGGGATTCTTTCATATTTGAAATAGTAAATAGTTAATAAGGTTGTGAGAAATACTTGCCAGTTGAGTGGTAGAGGCTCTAATTTTTTTAAGATGTTCAATCATTAATTAGTTGTGAGAAATAATCATTAATTAGGTTGTAAGAATTAATGGGTAATTGAGTGGTAGTAAAAGTATTTTTAAAATTTTCAATAGTTAATCAAGTGGTGAGAAATAATGGGTAGTTGAGTGGCACTGACTAGAATTTTTTAGTTTGAAGTTGAAACCTAATAGATTTGTCACTTAGAAAATATATGATTTAGCCCAATGGAATATGTGGCATATTGATTTCTCCAGTAGTTGGATAGGCCCTTGAAATCTAGCCTTCTTTTGCATTTAGAGGGACAAGTCCCTCATAAGATGCAATTTAGATTTTTCAAATAAAGATGTACTCAGACTTAAAAGATTGAAAGAAAGTTATTGATGATGAATTCACCAGACAACTTCAAAACTTCCCTAAAACAACTTAAACCATTAATACGAATGATCAAGAACTATGCTTGAAGGCTAGCATTAGCTCAATGATGATTTAATAGTTTAGAAACATCTACACCATACAATGAAAATATTAATTAAAACAAGAATCAAAACTCAAATAGTTCAGACTTTGTAGATAAGAGAACACATAATGCACTACCTTTTATTTCTTTGTGCCAAGAACATAAGAAAATTTGTTGATTACAATCTAGACAAGACTGTATGCACTTTCCAAAAATTGCTTTGCTATCAAACTTCAACATAAATGTCCCCTTATTTCAAAATCCAAAAAGTTTCCTTTACATTACATAAGCACTATATTTATAAGCTTTAGATAGTAACTACCTAATGCGTGCATAAAAGTGTCACACTTCTATAAACCATTATTCTTGAGAGAACCCATGGAAGAGGGAGTCTCAAGAGCTGTCTTATAGCTCTCTATCTGTGATGTGCAAAGGCTATGAGATGGTGGCTCTCAAATGAACCAAACTATGCAACCCTTGCAAGGTGCACCATAGAACAAGAGATTCAAAGAGTAGAGGCAAGAGTGCCAATATTCAAGAATCTATAATAAAATGCAATGCAAATGCAAGCTAGTAAAGAAAACTAAGCTAAAGAATAAATGAAACTAAGATTAAAAAAAAAGTATGCCATAATGTAAGTAGAATGAGAGCTAAGCTAAAATGCAAAAATGCAAGAATGCTCCAAGTTTTTAAAATCACAAGGAAAACCTACAGCATAACAATAGCATGAGAGACTAAGATTTTTTGAATGAAGAGAGAGCCCTCCCTTTTAAAGAAAAATAGATGGTAGAGATTAAGAGGCAAGATGAATGTAATCAAATGTGCAGTTTGAAAATGGGAGTGATCCATGTGCACAAGCATGTCAACCAATAACAATTAATGGTTGACTTTTGAGAGGGTTTGAAATGTGTGGAGGAGAATTAAATTTATTTTAAAAATAGAAGATTCCTCTGACATAAGAAATTATGCATTCATGTGTAGACAAAGATGACTTTTCTTTAATTTCTAAAATAGGAATAATGGGGCAAAAGCTTCCTCTACGCAGCCGCACTAAGAGATCTCCGCCGCCTCTCACTATCGAGGAGCGCCGCCATGTGATGCCATGTATAATCCAAGTATGCAACAATAGATAGAGAGATTTGATTATGAAGAATGAAATGCATAAAGAGATAACAAGTCTTGAATGTATAGTTTGATAGCAATAGTACTGAACATTAGGATAGAGACGATATCAAAACTCAAGAAGAATACTAACACCAAGCAAAGAAGATAGATCAAGAGAAAATATATAGTTTTAGAAGAAAAGCAATTTGCAAAAGTGAGAATATTCCCGGCCCCCTTGAGATTGAAATTGAAATGAGATAGAGGAGATGCAGAAATAAGCTAGATTTAATGAAATCATAACAAAGAAAAGTTCATGATGATAGATAAGAGATTAAGACCACCAAGTGACCACCAAGCAATGAAGATATGCCCCAGTTTGACTAAGTTTGATCAAGAAAGATAAACCATAAGAATTAGGTCAAAGAAAGAAGAAAGATGAAATGAGATGAAAATAGAAATGAAAGTGAAGAGTGGAAGAGAGTAGAAACGATGAAGAAATGATGATTTCCCCAAAAAGATTCAAAGATTAAGCCTCAATAGGTTAGCCAACTACATAGAAGAAGGAAGAAATTTTAACTAGCAAGATGAACTCGAATTTGGATATCAATCCCGAAAATGGATCCAAGATGTCAAGATTAGAAAAGATAGGTCAAAAGCATAGATGTGAAGGTAAGATGGAAAAGAAGAGAGAAATGGGAAAGAAGAGATATGATAAGATCCAGAAGATGCAAGAGAAGGATGAATGTAGTTAGCTGAAAAGTCCATGAAAGATAAAGAAGAGAGCTCTCTCAACATACAAAATGAAAAGCTAAGTTAGAATGAACCCTAGAATGCAAGCTAGTATGAAAAGATACAATTGCAAGGGTTACATAAGTAGGTCATAGTTTTTATCATCGAGCCTTATTAAGGACATCATAAGATCATACAATCATCCCTAGTAAAACTATGAGGATATGAATATGATCTATGTTAGATAGAAATGTGGAAATCCAACTTAAGCATCAAAGACATATAGGTCAAGATGGGTAATGCAATTAGACTTCCTAACTTTAATTTAGCAAGATTACACATGTATCAAGGTATAAGCACCAAGATAACCCCCGAGTATGGTCTTGCAAAAATAGACAAGGATGATACATTGCAAGTCTAAAGTGTCAAGTAGGATAAGCATGAATCTTTTAAACACCTTAGACTAACAAAGTATACCCACAAGCAAAAAGCAAGTAAAACATGCCCCATGCCCCCAGTCTTCTAGTCCATGACATCCTCGAAAGATTTATTAGGAAGAGAACACATAGCAAAGAAATCATCATAGACAACACACAAAGAAGATAAAGTTCATCATAGCTCAATCATTTAAATGTTTAAGTGCGTGTATGTAAGTCACTTGGCCATTTCTTCAAGACTTGATTCTGATAGTGAGAAATATCATGACATCAGAGACTATCATAAAACTATCTAAAAAGTGTTGAGAAACACTTGATGTCAAAGGGGGTAGTGTTGAGAAACATTGTTGTGTGATTTTTCAAAGAAACTCAATGCCCAAGGACACCTCAATAGGCTAAGCAACTATGCCCTTGAGATGAGGACAAGAAACAATCCCAAGCTAGGAGATGTGTTGTAGAGTGGATGATTGAGACTGATAGACATAGGTACAAGGGTCTCAAGTAGCGCCTATTTCTAGGTTTTCACCACTTGGTAAATTTTTTCAGGACATTTTTCAAATTTTTTGTATTTTTGAATTTTCAATTTTTTTGGTGATACATCAAAGTGCCTATTGCTAGGTTTTCACTAAGATCATCATTTTTTCATGACATTTTTTTATTTTTAGGATTTTTTCAGCATCATGTATGATTTGTTTTTGGATTTTTTAGAATGATTTAGAGATCACTAGTTCTCAAGCAAGATCGCATCATTTTCACCCAATGTCTAGCAAACTATATAATATGGAGTAGGAAGATGGTGGATAGATAGAGATGGATAGGCAAGGAATACGAAGCAAGTGAAAGTCCTCAAGGATTGACTCCTAAATAGTACCCAAGTTAGGGAAAGATAACCAAATGAATAAGGTTTTGGATAGCAATGGAAGCAATGAGTGAGATAGCAAGTAGGTTAAATAGTGAAGCCAAAAAATGAGATAGCATGAAGCATATTGTCCAAAAGAGTAGACATGTCAAGAGACCTGAGATCCATTTTTTTTTCTTTGTGTGATCAAGACCAAGAGATCAATTGGATAGGATAGTGATGGGATAGAATAATAATAATGAAGCTAGATATGAAGGCTATTAGTGGATGATAAGGATGGGGTGAGCAATAGATAAGATAGCCAATGCACTTGGATAGTTGAACAATGTCAAGATCAAAGAAAAAGAGGGAATGGATGGATTATGAAAGAATTATGCATGATGCCTATTTGTCAAGTTTTCATCATGGTACTTATCCAAGGTGCCACAAGAAGTAGTTTTCACCATAGGACGAATCTATTTATCTTTACTTTTGCTACCAAGGTGCTAGAAGAAGTGGTTTTCACCAAGGCACATTTTTTTTTCTTTTCTATTTTTTTTTCCCCTTTTTTTTTGAAATTTTTAGAAATAGTTCAAGCCTTTTTTCAATTTAGATAATGCTCTTATAGGAAGGATAAGTCATGATAACCTAAGACCATAGATAAGCATGCTCAAAGATATTGATAGGGTGATGGAAGGGAGATGATAGAAGGAGTATATGAAGGATAAGGGTTCATGTCTTGAAAGAAATGAACGAGCATGGATAGAATGTAAGTGTAAGTTTTAGAGGATTTCATGAGGCTACCTAAAATATTGGGCAAGATCAACGTTGACACACACCTTGAAGGGTATTGGAATGATGCAGGAATCATGGATGAAATAGCTTGAGGTTTAGATGTATGAGGTGGTAGAAGAGATTTGGAAAAAAGTGGAGTGGAAGGCTTTGGAACATTTTTAGGAAGATTTTTGGAAGAAGATGGAATGGAAGTCTTTGGAAGCTTGAATGTCAACTTTGAAGTATTTTCAATATTCAAATCTTTCAAAATAGACTTGGGAATCCATATAGCTTTAGAGCGTATTTTTTCAATAATGGGCTTAGGAACCCATATTTTCTTTGATTTAGCTCTCTTAATAGTGGACCTTTGCAATCTCTTTTGCACATTTTCCTTCTTTGCATTCACATGTCAATTAGATGGGACATAGTGATCTTCATTTTTCAATGGATTCTTATGTTTATTCTTGCTTCCAAAAGGCTTGGGATTTGTGGATGAATAAGGCTAATATGACTAGTTTAAATGGATAGATGAATGAGAATTCATCAAAGATGAGTGTCTTTTTTGATCTTGAGGTATGATAGGAGAGCAAGGGAATAAACTAGAAGTGAAACTAGGAGATGGAGGAACATATGGTCCCAATATGATGGAAGGTTGGAAGGCTTTAGCTTAGATGGATAAGGACCAAGGATAGACTTAGGAGATGCAAATGGATAGTGGAAAGGGATATCAACATATTTTGAGTGAGAAACATGATCAAAGCCATCGATAGAATCATGAGTAGCTTTGAAAGGAACAATATTTTTAGTAGGAGCATTTGAAGCTTGAACACAATTTTGAAGTGGATATGGAGAAGTAGAACATGAGCGGACACTTTGATCTTGACAAGTAGCTTTGAATAATATGGGAAAAGAACTTTTCTCATAATTTTTAGTAAGCTCGAAGGAGATAATGGAAGTGGTATCTTCATCGTACTTGGGGGATAGAAAAGACATAGGATATGGAGGGGCAAAATTTTGAAAGAGATGAAAGGGTTCCTGATCTTGATCTTTCTTGACATTTATATCCTTTTCTTTTTGAGAGTCCTCTTGACATTGAGCCACTTCTAAGGAAAATGGAGAATGAAGACGTAGTGGAGTAGTTCTTGGATCTATAGGCTTAGTAGCATGGAAAAGGTTTGCAGCCAAGTGAATGTTAGCTTGAGTTTCTTTTAGAGGTAGCCCTCGAGGATAGGCATTGTGTACATGAAAAGAATTAGGTTATTTATTTGATAGAGGCATGGTTGAAACAATTTAAGTAATGGGAGGTGCATGAGTGTTTGAAGAAGTGGAGGTATCAAGGAAACCCTTCCTAGATATAGGTTCATTAATATGATCTTTCTAAAAAAAAGTATCCTCGTCACATGAGTCATTAGAGGTATCAATAATCCCATTATCAATAAGATCTTGGATTTTATGTTTCATCTCAATGTAATCTGAAGTACTATTCTTATTATGTCGATGATAAGCACAATAGATATCCAAGAATGGGTTTCCATATGAGCTAGACTTAGGTAACATGATGAGCTTAGTGCCAAGAAGTGTTTTCAAAGTGTCATTATTAAAATCTTCCAAGGGAGAAAAAGTTCTATCAAAAGTATGTCTAAAATCCTTTTGTTGTTTCTCAAGTGAATGGTATGCATCCATGTCTTCATCATTGTCTTGGTCAAAGATAGCTCCATCATGATAGCTTGGAACAGGTTTAGAGGTGGTATCACTTTCTTTCTCTCTAAGGAGGTATTTAGATCTAGAAGATGAAGACATTTGATGTCTTGGAGTAGAATATGTAGACCTTGAAGAAGATAAACCATGTCTATGTAAAGGTCTTAAGGAAGATTCATTTAAGAATGAAATCTTCTCCTCTAATCTTTTCTCAAGTTTAGACTTCATTTCTATCATACACTTACAGAGATGAAGGTAAGAAAGATCATTTGTCTCTTTGAGTTCTTTGTATTGAGCGTATAGATCTTCAAACTCTTTAGTGGCATAGAGGGTATCATGATAATCTAGATTTGGTTGAGGTTTGGTAGAACAAGGTTTGAATGCCATAGTGGTAGATAGATAATCAAGCCTAAAGGAGACTAGAGGAAGCTAAGAAGGTGACACAAGAAAACTTGATGTCTAAACTAAAGAGGTAGGGTGTTCACTTGCCAAAATAGTAAAGATAGAGTAAAGTGACTTGTCAAGAAAGTGTCCAAGAAACTTACTACACTAGTGACTCAAGTCAAGATCTAGGAAAGAAGCCAAATAACCAAGTAGATAGAGCAAGTAGGGTGACAAGTGAACAACTTTCCCAACATAAGAGTGTAGTTAAGAAATCAAGGTAACCATTTCATCAAAAAGATAACTAGCTAGTGGACATAGACCATGAAGATAGAAAGACCAAGAGCACTAAGACCAAAGAGTCACTTTAAGCATGTTCATGCACTAGAGACATAGAAAATAAAAATCAAATGATGAGACTCACCTTAGCAAGAATCAAAAGAAAAATGTTAAGACTTGATGCTTTGACTTGGTTGACAAAGGTTGACAATAGTTGATAGCATAGCAAGTTTGATGTTCAAAAGAAATTTCTTTCCAAGAAAGATAGTGACACATGGAGTAGTCTTCAAAAAATAAAGCAAAGGTAAAAGCAATCTTGTAGGATACAAGAATATGTGAGGTCTTAAAAGAAAGCCCTAGAACTATTGTCATATGTGTTCAAAATATTTCCACAAGACTAGCACATTCAAGAACACATCAAGCAATATCTACCTAAAAGTCATGATTCATTACTCAATAACTTGGCCCGTGCTTGATGCTCCTTTGCCTCACACCAAGTGGTTTCCAACAAGAGATATTTTATTTGTCATGAATGTGCCAAAAGCACAACCAAAGTAACACATTTGGTGAGTGTAAAATCCTTGGGTGATCCAAGTAGTCCACTAGGATCGATCCTTACACCAAAAATTTGAGTGGCAAAATAGGGTAGCTACTAATCTAAGGTGTTTAGAAAGAGCTTTCATTCATGATGTTCCTCTTGCACCCAATTAAGGGACACTCCACCTTGCAGTAGGTAACAGACCTCACATCACAAGAGCAGCTTAAGCATTCTTGCCTAGTGATCTCCTTATGGTTGAAATCCCATAAGTGATCACACTAAGCAAAGACAAACACTACATATACCAAGTTTTTTTCTCCTTTATAGCCTTCAGTTTATAGTGGGTTGGAAGAGTAGGGTAATTTTCTTGTCCCCACTTGGGTTTTTCCTCTCAGGTTGTCCGAGAGAAGGCCCTTAATTAGCTAAACCATAGTATAAGAAGAGAAAACTACCTACACTCTGAGGCTTCGCTAAGCCATAGTATAATAAAAGAAAACTAAGCCACAAAATCAAAACACAAGATTACAAGAAAATGAGACTTGAGCAATGAAAATTCTCTCAATAAGGTTTCACTTTATTGCAAAAGATCAAGTATATATGAAATCACCAAACTACATGAACTATCCAAGCCCATGGTACTACTAAAACTAACAATATTGAAATATTGAACTAAAATATATTTCACAAGATTTAAATGAATATCCACAGTTTCTTTTTTTGCTACATTCCTTTTATCATTAATTTTTGGCATGTACTTTTATAGTTTATAGATAGTTGACCATTGTTCGAATATTATTTTCTTGAATCAAAGGAAAACAAAAATTAAGTCCTATAGATTAAAGTAAAGCATACACATGTTTTATGAGAAGAATGTGGGTTTGTACTCTAGTAATTCTTCAATATTTCATGGAAGAAATATATTTTTCATCTTATAGTGGAGAAAGCAGATTGTATTATGTCAAGAAGCTCATTCAACCAATTTTGGGTAATTTTGTGGGTGAAGCTTCTTTAGACCAGCCCATGTACCTTTCATGGTCACGAGCTTCAATTTTTGTCCAATTTATATGTATGTTGAAATATGTGGATTATTGTAAACTTCTCTTTCACATTCACAACTGACTTGGCTTATTTCTCTATGGTGCTTAGTACATACAAATGTATAACCAGGGTTTCTTTAATGGGTGGGATTCTTTCATATTTGAAATGGTAAATAGTTAATAAGGTTGTGAGAATTACTAGCCAGTTGAGTGGTAGAGGCTCTCATTTTTTTAAGATACTCAATAGTTAATAAGTTGTGAGAAATAATCATTAATTAGGTTGTAAGAATTAATGGGCAATTGAGTGGTAGTAAAAGTATTTTTAAAATTTTCAATAGTTAATCAAGTTGTGAGAAACAATGGGTAGTTGAATGGAACTGACTAGAATTTTTTACATTGAAGTTGAAATCTAACATATTTTTCACTTAGAAAATATATGATTTAGCCCAATCCAATATGTGGAAAATTAATTTCTTCAATATTTGGATAGGCCCTTGATATCTAGCCTTCTTTTGTGTTTAGAGGGGTAGCTCCCTCATAAGATGTAATTTAGATTTTTCAAATAAAGATGTACTCAAACTTAAAAGATTGAAAGAAAGCTATTGATGATGAATGCACCAAACAACTTCAAAACTTCCCTAAAAAACTTAAACCACTAATAAGAATGATCAAGAACTACACTTGAAGGCTAGCATTAGCTTAGTGATGATTTGATTGTTCAAAAACATCTACACCATACAATGAAAATATTAATCAAAACAAGAATCAACAGCCAAATAGTTCAGACTTTGTACATAAGAGAACACATAATGCACTTATTTTTATTTCTTTGCAACAAGAACATAAGAAAATATGTTGATTACAATCTAGATGGAATTGTATGCACTTTCCAAAAATTGCTTTCCTATCAAACTTCAACTTAAATGTCCCCTTATTTCCAAATCCAGAAAGTTCCCTTTACATTACATAAGCACTCTATTTATAGGCTTTAAATGGTAACTACCCAAAAGCTCCTCCTTTGGGTTCATAACTACCTCAAAAGTTAGAGTTTTGAAGTTTGGAATAAAAGACTAAATCTAACCCATATGAATCTAGATTCTAAATGTGAACTCTAGTTACAATAAGTAACATAAGTCACTTTTTATCTTAGGGTAATTAAAAATCTACTATAAAGAAAAGACCATAATGTTGATTTTGGTGAGGTAGCCTTCCATCTTCATCTTCTTCCTTCATAATTGTCTTTTTCCACCAGCAATATTGAAGCATCTTCATAAGTGGAATAGCATGATGACATATTCATAGCTCAACATCCTTGAATGTTCTAAAATTTTCATCCACACCTAAAATTTAGATCATCAACCGTAACACCCTTTATAATTTATGGATTATGTCTTTAGGTGTATGATGATATGAAGCTCAAATGATTTGTTTCATAGTTGAGTAGAGAATATAAGATATAAACAAGAGATAGTGTAACACACTTTAGTGTTGTTCTTTCCTCACAAGGAATGCCAAGATAATCAATGCCAACACATTCAAAGTAGACTGTCTATTTTTCCTTCACCACATCAATGAGTAAATAAAGACATTTGTTAATGTCATCTATCTTCCTTGGGTTGCTATTAGAATTTCCAAAGTTTTGATCCTATGCTTTAGAGTTGATGAGCTTTGAAGTCTTTGACTACATGCCCAGAAATTGATTTGTATATTGTGATTCCTTTTAGTGACATTTGAGTTCCACATGGTTTGGAGAGGTTAGAAAGCTTTTCTTTTTTTGAAGTTATACATACTCTCACCAAGCACATTTTCAAATCTTTGATTTGGGTATTTTATCAAACATATCACTACCTTGTCTATCATCTATATACTGTGGCTTCCAAAATCTCTCATCACATATTTTTCTTGCAAAATGTTCATACTCTTCATGGATTAAGGGTTATATCTGCAACATTCTTCTTTACCAACACTTCCTAGCTTAAATTTGGTTGAATAATTGTCCTTGTTTTCTCCATACTTGATGCCCATTAGATGGCCAATGCTTTGAGGCATTCAATGAAACAAATTGATGCATTATATAGGATCCCATACTAAATGTTTTGTACCATGATTTTCATCAAGAAATTTTTCTTTGCATCCCTCACACATTCATGATCTACAACTATATCCATTGGATGATTCCTAACCACAATGTTAAAGAGTGAGCATGTATACTTTAGTGATATCGTCCATGAAATTTGAATGCTAGAAACTTTCATTTGTAATCTACACATGTATGAGGAATTTTAATGGCACAATTATCACATTGAGGCAATTTATAAAATAGTTAGCATGTCTTCATTGTAGTTATAAACTCCATGCATATCCTTAAATAGATCATCTCCTATTGAGTATCTTCTATGATGCAAATCTTCCATATATGTTACCCAAGCATGGGGGCAAATTGGTGTTAAGAAAAACTATTGAGACAACCTTTCACATATATTATGACAAACACATTGCATGCTTAGTTGGTACCAAGACACAATGCCATAGCCTAGGATTTAATACAGATTGTTTTTTTCATCTCCCCTAACAAGATAGAGATTATGGACATCAATTGTAGCTTAGGTTAGGCCTTTACTAGACCCTCTCATATGCCTTCCTTACTACTGCATTCTCTATATATGACTAGAACATCTAACAAACTTCTCCCTCTTGTTACTACTTTGATGGATGTCTATGCTCTCACCAAACCTTCTCATTTTGGTGCAAGTGAGGAGAGTATTCCGGGTGCACTTTCCATTCTTTTGCAATATCGTTGATCACTAAATAATTGGTATTTTAAAGTTTAATCTTTATTCATAGCATTCACCTCTCGGACATCAACAAGTTGTCAAATATGTAATGCATGTATCTTTTCATATGATAGTTATTCACAGTTGGGATTTGGGTTCAAAAGTTTGGGTTAGGATTAGGGAGAAAATTTTAGAGCATAAACTAAATCTAAAGGTCAACTCAAACTTTTGAAAAAAAATCATATATATATATATATATATATATATATATATATACAGAGAGAGAGAGAGAGAGAGAGAGAGAGAGAGAGAGAGAGAGAGAGAGAGAGAGAGAGAGCTAGCTCATTGTAATGTCAATAAAACCCCCAATCTCTATCAAGAGCTCATTGTCATCAAACTAGAAATCAGAAGATGGCTCCAATCTTTGACTTTTAACTATTGGTTGGGCAAGATCTAGGGCAATCCTCTTTTCAAGCCCAACCACAAAATCCCTATTGGGAAGCATTGTAGCCAAGGTCTCTTCAATCTTCCTTGCTAATTTTTGAATAGCACAAGAGCCTTGAATGAGAGCACCCTTAGATCTACTGTATGAAACCTCCCACAAATTTGAGCTCTCAAGAAAATACTCCATGAATGACTTGGTATGGTAGAAATTATATGCGGAAGCATAAATCTACTCCCTTGCAATAATCCACATCTGATCTCTCTAAAAATTTAACAATGCCAACTATCCAATACTACCAGGTGTATGAAAAGAAGAAATAGGTTCACCTCTAGTAGAAGGAAGAAAATCACCATGAGAGCCCAGCTCCATTGATGCTCTTGCCTCCTCTATAGATACTATACTCATATCCTAGATGAATGTGTTCACCGCATCATCATGTCCCTCATCCTCAACCATAGAAGCTAACTCGCCACCAACCATAATATGTAATTCAACAAGGTTTGTGGTTGTTTTGACTATACCCATTCTAATTATTGACATTATAGTCAAGTCTGTTATTAGTGACACTGATCTGAATTGATGAAGTGGGTTGCAAACACGATATCTAGTGAATTGTTACCTACGATATCAATGTTCAGATTCTAGATATTCTTGTAAAAACTCAAAAGATTTGTATGCAAACCAAAATCCATCTTATTCATTGAGATTGAAAGAATATATACAATGATGGAATATCAATAGCCACCATAACCATGAATTCAAAATGTTTATGTGGCCAAAATTAAAAAACAACAAATTAAACTAAACTATTCAAAACTAGGTGTCTAATTACCCCAACTTTTCAGGGTCATAGCTTTTGACCTATAGCTCAAAATTTGAAACTACTTATGTCATTGGAAAGAATAACTAAAAATCTAGTTTAGTCCCTAAAATAGCAAGCCTTTGGCTACCCAATTTTAGGGACCAATTACAGTTTCAACTTAAAATTTTGAGAAGAAGACCTTCGAAAAGGCCAAACAAAAAGATATAGAAATTGAGTGGATTAGATATTAGATCTTAAGCTATTTGATGAGTTGAAAAGTTTAATTGGTATATCTAGACCTGAGGAAAACTTATTCACTCCCCTCCACCTTCTGTTATTCTTAATCATTCTAAAAAACATTCCACATGTCATCATTGTATGATCATCTATGAAAAGCACAAAATATCTATTACCATCAAAACATTTTATTTTTGTAGAAGCACACAAGATTATATGAACATGTGGCAATGGTTGAGTAGATGAGTGTTCTTTAGTAGAAAAACAATATTTTTTTTCTTCTTTCCATGTTGAAACCATTTACAAATTCTCTTCTCTAGTTTGTGTAAAAGTGGCATACCTTCCACATTATGATATTTGTGTCCTTTTCACAAAGAATGGTATACATAATTTGTCTGTAATCTCTTTAAACAAACCAAAGTTTTTACAATTGAAAGACTTAAGTTTTTGCATTCTACCAAGAAAGTCCTTATAACCAAATCTTGAAACTCCTTCTAAAGTTATTGTGCAATTATCAATGTTATGACCAAATTGATTACAATAGTGTTACGATTAACCTTAGATAGAAATAAAAATTACATGCAAATATAACTAATATCATAAAATAATAATTGCATAGAAGAGAATAGAAGATACAAAGATTTAATATAGTTCACCCAATCCCTAAGCTATGTCCACCAACAAGAAGTCCAATATTATTATTATCTAGTGATTACAATTTGCAATCCCTTATAGCTCAATACCACCATAAGAAGCTACAATATCATCATACATTATGAAATCCCTAACCCTAAACCTTTTTATACAAATTTTTATCGCTTACAAAATTAGGGCTAGAATAAGTTGTCTAATAGAAAAATAGCAACCAACACCTTTTATAGCAATAGAGTCTTTTTGACTTCAAGGGCACTGCCCCCAAAAATCCCCATAGGGGCATTGCCCATTGACCCACCATGTACTATGATAGGGAGCACACCTAAGGTGTTGCCTCTTCACCCTATCTTAGGGGCACTGCCTCCAAACCCATGTAGAGATAATCTGGAAAAAAATTGTGCTAAATAAACCTTTGAGTCTAATTAGGCTCCACATCACAACAATCTTCCACTTGGAGACAGATCAAACTCCACAACAACAACCTCCCACTTGAAGATGAATCATAGCATCGTTAAACCTATAGCTCCCACTAGAATATCAAACCACCCTAGAATCTACTATTTTTTTTTTTGTTTAGTCTAGAAGATCAATTGAAGTTGAAGACAAATAGTTATCCCATTGTGGGTGTCCCAATTCTTCCATGAAGAACTGGCACATATTATCTCCTTGGTTACCTCTATAGCAACAACATACTCTGCCTTTGTAGCAACAACATACTCTACCTCTATAGTGGATAAAGCATTTACCTTCTACAACTGAGAAATCCAACGCATTATTGTCCCACCAATAGTAAATACATAATATGTAGTACTCCACTCGGTATCAATATCCTCTACCAAATCTAAGTAAACATAGCCATATAAATTAGTTATAGAGCCCCAAAAATGTAAACACTTACTAGATGTTTCTCTCAAATATGTGATAATCCATTTGACTACATTCCAATGCTCAATCCCTAGATGACTTATATACCTACTAACAACTCACACTACATGTGTAATATTTGGCCTAGTACATACCATAGTATACATTAAGCTTCCTAAAACTGAAGCATAAGGTACCTTGGACATCTTATCCTCCTCTTTTAGTGTCTTTGGACACATCTCCTTAGTTAACTTCAAATGACCAGGTAAAAGTGTGCTAATAGCTTTATCATTCTCGATAGATAAATGTTGCAACACCTTCTCGATATAATCAGCCTGAGATAATGCCAATTTTATATTCTTCCCATCTCTACAAATTTTCATACAAAGGATTTGTTTTGCTACCCCCAAATCCTTTATAGAAAATGATTTTGCTAATTATTGTTTTAGCCCCTTAATGTGATCCATGTTAGGCCCAGCTACAAGAACATCATCAACATATAAACATAAAATAATGTAGTTGTCATCATCCAACCTCTCAAAATAAACACAATGGTCTGAATGACACCATTGTATCCATGCTCATCCATAAAATTGTCAAATTTTAGATACCATTGCTAAGGTGCTTGCTTCAAGCCAAATAAAATTTTGCTCCTTACCTTTGACCTCAAATCCCTATTGATGCATCATATAGATATTTTCATCCAAATCACCACAAAGAAAGGCTTTTTTAACATCAAGTTGCGCCAAATGCAAATTTTCAATAGCCAGAATACTTAAAATAATACAAATAGAAGTCATATTAAAAATAGGAGATAATATCTCATCAAAATCAATGCCCTTTTTTATGTGCAAATCCTTTTACAACTAACCTAGCTTTAAATATTTTCTTACCTCTGTCCTCTTCTTTCAACCTGTAAACCCATTTATTCTATAAAACATGTTTACCTAAAGGCAGCTTGCATAAGTCCCATGTCTAATTTTTCAGCAAAGAGTCCATTTCTTCTTTCATTGTAGACTCCCACTGAATCTTTGTATCCATCTACATAGCTTCATCACAAAATTCAGGTTTACCAACATCTATTAGTAAAATAGAGTAAAAAGTGGAAGAAATTATTTTTGGAAGTCTACGTAGCCTTGTTGACCATCTAATAGTCATTGTGGTGTGGTATTTTTTGTTGTGGTTGTTAAAGAGCATGAGTGACTACTAAAACATCCCCATTTTTAATTATCATCCAACACTACATAATCATTTTATTTCCTCTCATGTTGCTGCAATAGATCTTTGTACAATACTTTTTTATTGAATATGACATCTGTGCTTCTTACAATTTTATGACTTTCAAAATCCCAAAGCCTAGAATGAGATTCATCAATGTCATATCCAAAAAATACACATTTCTTTGACTTATCTTCCATATTGATTCTATTTTCATAATCTATATGTGTAAATGCTTCACAACCAAAGGTTCTAAGAAAAGAATAACTCACCTTCTTACCAATCCATGCTTCCTTTGGAATACCACAACCCAAAGGAGTAGAGGGACCTCTATCAATCAAATATACAACAATATTGGTAGCTTCCATTGACATGTATTAGGGTATCCCAGCATGCAATCTCATGATTCTTGCATGCTCTATTATTGTAATGTTCATGTGTTCAGCCACTCCATTTTCCTATGGAGTCCTTGGAACAATTTTCTATCTACAAATACCATTTGTGGAGATATAATCTTCAAATTCATTGTACATGATGTGAATGCATATTCATTAAACTTTAGCGTAGAATGTAAATGGACTGATGAAGAATTATACTAGACCCAAGATATCATCGTCAGAATGTAATCTCTACAAGCATCTCATGTTTCCCTAACTACAACTACTAAAATAGTTCTCAGACTAGCATCTTAGTAATAGTTCTAGAATGGGATTATGCTAAAAATGCAGATCTACAATGAAAACACGCAATGTCTATGACTAAAATGTTGATTATATGTGAAACACAACTCCTAGAAATGCTCTTGAAATGATCATGCCATGAACTAATCTGCAATAAATGATGCTAAAATGCTATGAACTTGCTACAATGAAAATGTTAAAATGATGAGTTCAAATGTGCCTATAGTGTAGATGCATAAAAACTCAGGTCCCTTACCTCTTAGATTTCCCTCTTATTTATAGGATTTCAGAAGAGGTTGGGGTAAGAATCAAGATTTTCACCTTTGACTGGGGGTGAAAGTGAAATTGAAAATATCTCATAAGAGACTAGGAGGAAGAGTCCAAGAGACTTGATTTTGAGGATAATTGAGGATATTTCTAATTCTTTTAAAATGAAAATGGAAGATTTTCATTCTTCTGAGGATAAATGATTTCATTGATTCAATAAATGTCTTATTTATTTTCAACATTTTGTCTTTTTCTTCCCCCCTTTTTGAATTTCATTTGATGAATTTGAATTATTTTCTTCCTCTTTTAAAGTTGATTTAGGTCTTGTCAATTTCATAGGTGATTAATGACCTAATGTGATTTTTAATTTGAAGGTTTTTTGTGTTTCTTCTGATTTTCTCTTTAATTTGCACTGATTGATCATAATTGCACTATTTAGGTCTTTGCCAATTTTTGAGTGTCTACAAATGCCCCTCTTTGAGCTAATATGCGAAGCATATTAGTTCAAAGACTATCTTGATTTTTTGATTTTAGGCCAAATTTTGATGATTTGGATGTCTGTTCATTGATCATTTGATGTTTGATCGTTGAAAATTTGATGTTTTGATTGTCGTTGATTCGATGATTTGATTGCGATGTTGATTTGGTGTTGCAAAATTTTTGCTTGGATATCCTAGTTTTAGTAGGCTTGATGTTTGGAATTTTTTAGCTAGGGTAGACCATTTTTTATGTTTCTAAAAATTTTGATGCCCCAGCTTAGATGCCCCGGTTTAATACAGATATGTTGCTCCCTTAGAAATGAAATTGGAAGAAAATATGGAAGTGAGTAGGTTCCAATTTGATTTTTGAAATGTTGGGAGTTCGGTGGAAAAAAAAATTAGGTTGGGTTGATACACTACCCAATTCGTTTTGGTGAGCAAAAAATGCCAATATGGGGTAAATAATTTGAAAAGGGGATATAAATGCCACTTGGGGGGGTTAAATAGGTCAAAAACACCTTTTACCCTTGTCATTTTCACTCTTTCCTTTTGCATTTGGTGATTTGGAGCTCTGATTCAGCAAGGATGGTGGTTCTGGTACGAGAGCATAGATTTGAGAGGGGTCATCGGTATGAGTATCCAGTAGACTATGGTGCCCCAATAAGTTGTCGAGATCCTCTATGTTTGAGATTTAGCATTTTTACTAGTGTTTTGTAAGTTTTGCATGGATTTCTAGGGTAAATGTAGTGATTTTAGGAACTTAGCACATATGAATGTTCTTTTAGTGCATATGAAATGTTTTAGCACATTCGAGTAGGCTTATAGCGCATACGTGGGGTTGTTTAGTGCATAGGAAACCCTAGGAATTAGGTCGATTAGCACATAGAGTAGTTTCTATAGCACATATATGATGTTTAATGGTGCATATGAATGTTTTAGTGCATACATGTTGTTTGATAGCACACATGCATTATATTTCAGCGCATTCAAATAATATAGCACTTCCAATGACTAGAATGGTGCATTTGAAAATTGTATTAGCACATACATGTAGTATAGTGCATACGAGATATCTTGTAGCACCTTTGGCTAATATTTTAGAGCTTTTCAGAGTAATAATGCTTCTGAATAATTAAATAGTGCATATGATTATTTCTTGAGCACATATTTAAGGGTGGAAAGACTAGATTCTTAGTCTGTCATCCAACAATGGTCATAATGAGTAAACAATAGGAGTCAGTTATTTGTAAAGTAATGTTGTAGGAGTGATCTGATAATAGATAGGTGATGCCCCAACTCAAGATACAGAGTAAGGAAGACAAACTAGTCTGACTCAGGATAGAGAAGGTTGAGCAATAGGTCCAAGATAGAACCAGTAGCTAGATAGCTAGATGTAGTTATGAGATTGATGTTTGATGATCACTGTGTGACAAAACTGACGTGTTG
The DNA here is from genome assembly GCA_028749045.1 of Cupressus sempervirens. NCBI lineage: Eukaryota > Viridiplantae > Streptophyta > Pinopsida > Cupressales > Cupressaceae > Cupressus > Cupressus sempervirens. Next base: position 38,950,245 of record CM053783.1, on the reverse strand, counting down.
TATTTGTTTGATGAATAATAGGTGTGTGGGTGAAAGCTCATGATACAAGGACTCTATTTTTTGCTGCTAAAGGCAGTGGGATGATTGTTTGATGTAGATAGACAAGTGATAGACAGATGTGGTTTCACATATTTATTATAGATGCCTTAGTTCTGAGTGAACAGGGGATTACTAACAACTGTGACTGAGCAGTGACACTATGACCACAACACATTTCATTTTTCAATGGGGGAGATCATAGTGACTCCTAAGGAGGTATACACGATTTTCTGAATCTCAATCATAGGAGATTTGGTTTATTATGATTAGACTACTAATGGGGCTACATTTCGAGATTTATTTAGAGATGACAATATTGATGATGAGAGTGTGTCCTGGTTCCAGATGTTGTAGTGTGATGCATTTCCAGCAGTGTTGCAGGATTGATAGGAGGGTTTCTATTGCCAGATTGCTGACAGAGAGGGTGTCCATTTGGATAAGGCTGGTTGATTCAAGATATGATCGATGAGCCATGGAGATTTACATGGGGTAGCTGTATTTTGGCTCATTTGTATCATGATTTACACGAGGTTGTATATTTTCGGGCCTTGTCATTATTAGCAAGGATAATTTTTTTATAAGTATGGACATGGGAGCATCTACTCATTACTTGTCCAGTGTGTGTACGACAAGCCATAGGGCATGCCATATATTTATACTTATTATGGCCCAATCATGCAGCCCCATTTGGGCAAGACAGAGTATTGGTGTTGGATTTTGGATGATATTGATGAGGTCGTATGGAGACCTTGTAGGTTTACAAAGCCATGGGCAGAGGATGATGATGAGATGGTGTATTTCTTCAGCCAGAGGTATTTACTTGGTCATATTCCTTCTATGATAGAGTAGTTTTGTTTCAGGCGAGTGGTGAGGCAGTTTGGTCATCCAATCAAGATTGTTCGCAATATACAAATGTATTGCATCCCACTCTCGACCACCTGTTTCAAAAATATACACCAATTAAAAATAACTTATATTGAAGATTTATAAGAATTAATTAATTACAATAATATCTTAGATTTACCTCTCACTTTCCTCGATCTACCTTTTCCCATCAAGTACTCCCCTTCAAATTTGTTAATTGAGTTGGGATCCCAAATACGATCTACATGGATCTTTGCTGCAAACTTAGGAAGATATTCACTAATGTACACCATGGTCTAGTATATCATATATCCCTCCACCATAGAACCCTCAAGATGTGCTCTATGTCGAACCAAGCCTTTCAAAAATTTCAAGTGCCTCTCAACCATCCACATTGACTTGGTTGCTACAGGTCCACACAATTCAATCTCCTCAACTTGATGTATGAGGTAGTGTTCTTGTGCATTGAAAAAACTTGGAGGTAGACACTTTTGCATTTCACACATCCAAAGAGGAAATTTTCTCTTCCAATATTTCATATCTTCTTTATTGATTTCTTTAGATGACAACCACCTCATGTAATTTTCAAGATCATATATAACCTGTTCGACATTGTTGGCGAAGTGGCGTGGGAGAGATAGAGGTAGAACGTACTACAATATTTGTAAAATGATCTTGTCAATATTTTATAAAAGAATGCAATTGAAACTACATGCAGTATATAAATATATAGTGAATACAAAATAACATGAATTACCTTAATAAATGTATGCCAATCATGTGTTTTCAACCCTAGCCTAAATTCACTTTTATTTGATATGACATTGTTTATATTCGCAGCAAATCCTGTGGGAAATCATATTTTTTTTATGACTTCTTTTATAGCATTGCTTTGTTGCTTTGACAATAACCAACTAAGGGCACTTGTATCAATCTAGTCTCCATTATTATTTGATCGAATGCCATTTTTCATTGCATGGTTGGATTCTTCAATGTCACTACAAGTTTTGACAATTTGATCTTTGTCACGCCTTCCATCCAAGATTTTCCATAATGTCTCTGCTACATTCTTTCCAATATGCATAGGATCAAACAAATGCATAATTGGGAGTTTCTCATAGTACGACAACCTAGTAAATTGCATAGGATAAATTTTTAGTCCTTTTGGAAGTTGGTCATTGATGTCTTGATGACCTTCACAAGCATCAATCACATCATCAATAAACAAAACACAATATCAAAATATAAATTTGAAACAAAAACCATCGAATGGAATGACATTACCTTGACGATTTATTTTATTGTATGCCAACTTCAATAGGCAAGGTGTCATTCTCTGTGGCTTTGACATGGTCTCTTCTAGACCATTGAAAAGATGTTTTTCGGTAATTCGGTACTTATGATTTTTGTGCAGAAAGTGCCTATTCTCATCAAACATCTTCTTTCTTAAAAATTTTTAATGACGAGATTTCGTCTTTGGACCACAAACTGGACATGCAAATTTACCCTTTGTCTGAAGACCTACAAGATCGTGTATAATTGGATTAAATGTGTTAACTTTGACATACCACAAAAATGTGTTAGCCCAGGGGCATCATGTATTGTCCATACAAGAATTGCATGAAATTGAAATTGTCTTTGTCCTATTGGTCTACAAATGTCATACATAGAAACCCCATTCCATAACACCACCAACTCGTCGATAAAGGGTTCAATATATACGTTGATATCTTTAACTTGGTACTTACCTAGTTGAATGAGCAAAAACATTACATAATTATTTTGACCATTTGATGGATTAGTAATAATAAATTAATTTAGATGACCACTAAATTAAAAAATACCTAGAACAATCAGTTTTAGCATTATGTGCTCTCTCTTTATGGACAACCAAGGAGGTATGTTATTGTTGTTAACAAAAACAGGCCACACCAAGTAAGTAGATCTCATCTCTCCATAAGGATTGACACCATCTGCTGCCAATGAAAGCTTGAGATTATGAGGTTCTTCTTTAAAGTGTGGCCATTTTTCCTCTATTTCCTTAAATGTCAAACCATCTGCAGGCACTCGCATAATGTCATCTTGACTTCTATTGTGTGCATGGTAATCTATAAATTGTGTCAAGCTATTGCACTTGAATAATCGTTGCAGACGTGGAATAATGGAAATATGCTGAAGAACCTTGTGAGGCACCTTTTTTGTTAATTGATCTTATTGATATCTACTGATATGACAAGTACGGCATTGTGTTGCAAATTCATGCTGTTTATGATATATAATATGATCATTCAGACATGCATGTATTGTTTAATACTCCATTCCAATATCTTTCATAATGGCAGATAATTCTCGGTATGAGCGAGATAGAATGTTTGATGGTGGTAACAAACACTCACCTATCAACCTACGACCAAAAATATAATTACTTAATTTAAAGAATATTAATTGCTACATGAACCTAATGTTAATTGTAAGGGAACTACAAGTAAAATAATGAAAAATGATGGCATACCTTAACATACGTGTCATTGCTACGTTGGGTAAACCATTCATAACCTTCAAGTTCACCAATAGCAATACAATGGCAAGAAGAGTTGTTTTGGAGCCTTCATATAGGGATTGTTGTGCCTTCTCAAGTAAAGGTACATCAAGCTCTATGTCATCATCATCATCATCTTGATCATCGTGATCTTCATCATCCTGGTCTTCTTCCATGGTATCATTACCTTCTACTTCAATATTCACACCTCCATGTTCCCTCGTTTGGAAATCTGCATTCTTCGAATTGTCATGGTCCATAACATGAAACTCAGGGATGTTAACCTATATAAAAATGATGGCCTTATATTAACCATGACCACAATTTCATCATCAAATCATGTCTTATGTAATTTATAAACTATTAAAATACATACCAATGGGTGATACTCATTTCCCCCTTCAATGTGACCATTTTGCCTACAATGTTGCTCAGCTGTTGTGATTAGATATATTCGAGTCTTTAAGCCCTTACACATTTTGCAAGAAGAATAACATTTTCCATCATCGTTTCTTTTTAATTTAGAACACAGTCGAGCAATTGTCCCCCTATTTCTGTGTACGTTGATATCGTCAGACATGGTCTATCTTGAATGGAATGACTCGTTGGTGGAAGAAGGATGATTTGTTTGTAACCTGCAGATGGAGTAGTAAGAGGAAGACACATATGAAAAGGAGTTAGGTCTCTGAACCAAGTAGGAGTTAGGACATGCTGGAGTGGGGTCAGGCCAAGATATTTTGGAATCTTGAAGAACTTGGTAAAGAGTATCTGGAAAGGTGAAAATAAACAAGTATTTTTATAGCTACAAAGGAGGAATCGAGAGCATTATAAATAATGAAGAAGAAACTTAAATCCATACAACTTCACCTCTATTTAAAATTTGACCTTTCTGCTAGTGAAATATGACAACATACAAAATTTCCAATCACATTTTCACTTTAAAAAGAACACCAAATGTACCTTTGCTACAATATCTTCTTCAAATTCTTCGCTATCAGATTCTTCAGAACTACAAGCTCCTATGCAGAAAAAAGATGAGATGTACTAAGTAATTTTTGATCGGCAATATTTAAACAAATCAACTATCAAAAAAACAATTTATCAAATTTAGTTGCTTTATTATGTACTGAAGACTTGGCAAGATGTTCCCAAGTCTATCTATATAATGCCTATCTACATGGTTGTTTGCAAATAGTCTAGTATGGTGTCGCTTTTGAACAACAACAAATGTCACTAGGGCTAGTAATTTGGCTCAAGAGATGCACAAGCCTATTGACACCACAGAACTTTTAGTTCATATAGCATTCAGTTTTCTTCTTTAACAAAATCCAAAGAGAATACAAACAAACTAATGAGCCGTGTCTATCTCAATTAAATAGCAAGTAATATAGTGAGTATTAGGAAATTGACCTTGCGAATAGCATCCTATTCATAAAGTATTAGGAAAGTGACCTAGCTAATTAGTTTAACATAGATTGGTGAACAAAAAATTCGTAATAATAATCTAATTTTTTTCCACACTTGTTCAAACTATATAATGAAATGAAAAAAAATGAATTGTATACGAGTCACTCCAAACCCTTAGCTTTTAATATGCTTCATAGATGAGATTGCATTATATGGTTTGAACAAGATGTGGAAAAAAATCAAATGACATAGATATAAGCATTCTCACACCATGAGTGAAGCAACAATTGCATAAAGCTTTATTGCAAAAAAATTGTCAATATTATTTACATTGTACATACTTGTTTATATAATGCTTCAATTCCTAAACTAAGAAACTATAGCTAGTGTTCTAACCATGCATAAAAATAAAATTACAGTGCAGATGTATGAAATTATATGCATAACTACTCCTATACTAGTTTATAATACTAGATTATAATACAAAAAATCCTCATCTGAGATTTAGAATACTACTTTGATGATAAGCCCGAGGCTTTTTTGACCTACACCAACACACAAGCTGATGGAATAAGATGGTCACATAATAAGGAGAAGAAAGAGGATCAAAAGTTCAGAGTTACTAACTCAAAAAACTTAAAAATGATCCCCTTGAGGTCTTCTATGAGGGACTCTCATGCACATTAAAAACTACACATGCACCCATATAGGTAAAACTTCAAAAGATGAAAATAAAAATCCTGCATGCAGTTTGGCAAGCACTACTCCATGTCGAAAATGTTAGTTAAATGGCACAATTCCCATAAAAACATGAAAAATTACCTACTAATTATTAAGAAGCAACACTTTGAGAACAAAACTCAAGAAGCATATGGGAAAGTGATGAGAGGATTGCCATTACTAAGGGAAGTCGACTCTTTTTTCTTATCCATATTGGATATAGCAGATGAGATCCAACTTTAGGATATGTCCTAAGGATTTCTACTTCTCATCCACTGAAGAAAAGTATGTCTGATAGTAACAACGTATGTCATTTTGTAAGCCAATAGAATTGCTAGAAGTCTTCACAATCTACTCCTTCCATGCTACAAGGCTTTTGAATGATCTCTTTCAATGCCTTATCAATGGCTTCTCTTGCCTATTTTCCCTTGGATAGTTAAAAGCCTGATGGTGAGTGGAAGATACAAAACTCTACTATTGCTACTCTAATAAAAAGGTTAAGAAATTGTGCCCGCAACCATTTGTTGTTTGTTTCATAATCCTAAATATAATTAAAAATTTTTCATACAAACTTCCATTGTATTTACCTATTTTCAATGGTCCAATTTTGAAAAAGCTGCTCTTGGTTCGATTGAGAAGTTCAAGAGGTCATAAAGTGTTTTAAGCACTTTCTAACTCTCCAGCACACATCACAACCTGTCAGGCACTATTTGACACCCTACTATACTGATGCCCACAAAGATCTTGCTTGTAGTACTTTATGTTGCATCATGTCTATATATATTCTATCTGCACATATTGAAATATAAAAACAAAAACAATGACAATGAAAATAATTGGATGACACACAGCAGAAAAAGGCCTAATTTGGGGAAGACTCTCTGACAGTAGACAACTGAATACAGTAGGGCTTTATTAGCTCCTGCCTGGCCAAGGAAGAATTTACAAACAATCTTTACAAAAGCATGAGCAGAGAGTTAAAGAAGATTTTCTAGGCAAACAAAACAACATCCTTTCTTTTTAAGATGATATATAAAGGCATTCTTCCAGAGAGGGGCCAACTCGGTTAATTTTGAATTTGTTGGGTTTAACCCATAGGCTTTAGTACACCAAACTAGATCTCAAATAACCTTTATATCAGACCCAGATCTAGGGACTATGAGTGCCAAACTGATAACTTAGTTTTTTGTACAATCAAATCAACATATTAAAGACATAAAGCCATTTGTACAAGGGTGATATTTCCTCAAGTTTTCTTTGTTGCCAAATTCCTTTAGATAAAGATAGCTATTGTAAATAAGTGGATAGATTCACCCAAGAATCTCTCCTATGGAATTCTTTCTCAATTTTGGAAGGATAATTTCATAAATATTGTAATGTAAACTTCTAAAATTAGTTCATTCAGACACAAAACCAACAAATGTCTGCCAAATCTTATGAGAGAGAACCAAAAAAAATGATTAGGAAATTGAAGTGGGTTATAGGATCAAACATTTCACATACATTTCCATGTAATTATTGGTCTAAAAGGTTGAGCCCTATCTTCCTTATGAGAGTAGTTTTGGTTTGGATAATAGTTTATCAAGCAAAAAAGCTATGTTGTGTACTGAATCCTTTGGTAGATACATATCTGAATTAGAGAAGATTATAGTGCTAGGTTTTATTATAAATGCTTTTTTTGTGATTTGACTTCCATATCCTTGAATCTTGATCTTAATGTTTTGTTTTAATTTGTATTTTGATTATGTAGGTATAATGGGAGATAATTGGGGTATGTATAATTTCTTTCATTCCTCATAAAATTGAGCTTCAAATGAGGTTCAGGGGTGGACCCAATATCCATTTGCATTGGATTTTTTGTAAGGTTTACAGTTTTGGCAGGTTTGAATTGCATTTTGAATGGATGTCATGGGTGGTGGCGGCATTGCTCTATTCCAGCATTGCTTAAAAAATCCAGAGGTGAGTCCAATTAGATTGGATTTGCTGAAAGTTTTCAACATTCTAGTTGATTGGAAAATTATTTTAGTCTTTTAGTTGTCATCTTTTCCTAGTTTTCAATCTTATCCTTATTAGACATGGTTTGTTACTCTTGTTAATTGAGACTTTCACTCCTTTATTAATATTGAATCTCTAGCTCATCATTTTGTGTGTCATTACATTTCGCAATACCCTGTCCCTGAGATGTTTTGGATATCTAGGTATTATATCAATCCTGGCCATGCATCCACATGGAATTTCATTTTAAGCCATTAAAATCTATATATTCAATGATATACTCCTCTCTAATTAGTTTCTGAGAAAATAGATACTAAAAATATAATTACGCTGTGAGATTTATACTTCTATGAAATACATAAATTCTGAAATCTTTGAACTTAGGAAAATTTGACATATCTATCTATGAAGTCTTCAAAGATAACTGAAAATATCATGACTTTATCTTTGATGCCTTCACGGACCACAAAAAGTGAATTTTTTTTTGAAGCCCTTGAAGATTACTGAAAATATTGTAAATTAATCTATAAATCCTTCAAAGATCAGTAAAAAATAATTGTAAATTTTGATCTATGAAGCCTCCAAACATGACTGGGATCTCAATGCCGAAGTACAATGTGGCTGCATCACAGATCATCTGCTATAAAAAAAAACATGTTAACAAGGTTATAGTATTATATTAGTTCATGTTAAGGATTCCAATATCTATCTTCATAAGTCACACAATATGATCATATCCCCCTTATTTCATTAATTTTCTATATCCATTAGGAATGATTTTTGGATTTTTATGTGCATTGATGAATTTTTTTGTGCATTGACTCTTTTCTAACAAAATGATTATGTTGAGAAATATTTTCTAACAGTGCCTTATCAACCATGAACATGGTTGTGAGGTAATATGTTTGGTGTCCAACCTCAACAAAAATTGGTTCCGTAGAATAAGAGCATAGCATAATTTCATAAGCTATGTCAGCTTCTTCCCCTGCATGCTCTAAGAGGATTGAAAATTATATTTGGAAAATAAATGTTGATGGCAGTCCTCGGTAATTATAATCCACCTTTTCCTATTCTATTTAGAATAATATTTACTCTATTAGATCTAATCTGTTAGTATATCAAATAAGATTCGGGGACATTATATTGTCATAGAGGAGTGAATCTAAGTAAGAAAAAGAGTAAAACTACACTAGCAACCAAAGTAGGTGATTGAGTTACAAGTTCAATCACAATCACAATCACAAGAAATAGCTCATGGATAGATGAATGAAAGGGGGTATATTTTTTGGATGATAATAGCTCACACAAACTGCAAATTAGACTTCACAATCCATCAAGCTTGAGTTCCCTTCTAACATCTCAATGTATCATACCTTGAATACATAGGATTAGCAACACGTAGATCAGCAAAATGGAGCAATTCCAATTGACAGATGAATATGTTTAAGTTCATTTCCATCATCTTGGTGTATTGGACCCTTGATGTACAACAATATCAACTCATTGATCATGACATATGCTTGTATTTTTGCGAATTGACTATTTATTATTTATTCAATATTTTTAGGTGTCTGTCCCAATTGATTTTGTAGTTTCAATATCTCTATTCTTCTGCATTACTATTTTATTTCTTATTTTTCATTCTATGATTTGTTTCAATACATAATAGACTATTGTCTTAAGATTTCTTCCTTTTGTCTATTTCTTATAGGTAGCCCAGAAGTGGGTATTATAATGGGCTCAGATTCTAATCTGCCAGTAATGACAGCTACTGCAAAAATTCTCAAATCATTTACTGTCTCATATGAGGTTGGTTTGTGAAGCCTATTTGAATTGCACACAATTTCCTGAAGAATAATTTTAAGAAATTCTTAAGTGAATGGAATGTAACAATATTTGGTACCACACATTTTGATAAGATATTTGAATTCTGGTTGTGTTGCAGATAACCATTGAATCTTCTCATTGAACACCTAATGGAATGGCTGAATATGCTAAAGAGGCCCATGGAAAAGGAATCAAAATTCAATTCTTAGGTGGGTACACTATTCAACTGTAAAGATTAATTTCCGTATACTATTAAATCCAAAAACTCAAATTTCAAAAGTTAAATCTCTTTGCTATGTTTTGCTTTAGCACTGCTTAGGCTCCATAGCATCAACCCAATGAATATGAATTTTTTAAAGAAATAATGAAATTTAAAAAATTGGGTATATGAAAGATGCATTAGCATTTCAAACACCTGAAGTATTGATAGTAGGGAGTTCATTTCATCTAGTGATGAACCTTTAACTGGGACACCAAGAACAGTAAGTGTAGCCATCGAAGCTATCATACCTGTGTTATAACTTAATTGTTTCATTAATAAAGATTCAAGAACCTATCAAACATTTTGTTTCTTTTTAGAGATGTGAACCACAAATGACTTTATACATTATTATTTCATTCATTAGAGTTTCACTCACCAGGCAAGGGTGCTGCTCCACCTGCACTTGCTTTTATGACACTGCAAACATAATCATCAAATCTAGCTATTTCCATTCACGCAATGCATCAACAATCAAAGCATTGATGCCAAGGAGGCTCGTTGTTGGATGGAATAGACTCCTTGCCATCAATTGTTTAGGTGTTTGAAATGCCATTTCATTTTTCATGTACCAAATTTTTTATTTTAAAAATTTAACTCATAATATTTCATATTCATTGAGTTGATGTTATGTGGCCTATGTGGTGCTAAAGCAAAACATACCTAAAAGATTTGATACAAGATTTTTTGGATTTAGTTGTATAGGGAAACTCATCCCTTCACTTGAATAGTTTAACCCATCTAACAATTAAATACTAAAAACATAACCTTCAAATATAACTACTATCATTTGTTCCAAATATCAACTATCAAAACATTAATGCCCAGTGGGCGTCTCAATTGTTCAGGCCAGAAACCTAGATGATTGAAAAAGTGACTTGATGGGTTTCAAACCTTTCCTTTTTAGCTAGAATCAGTGCCAATTCATAGAAATATCTAGGAAACAAAAGGATTTATGTGTTTTATGAAGAATTTTGTAGATACTATAGTCACGACTCCAAGACTCCATAAATGTCCAAAATGATATAGGAGATATTTTTGTTCTTCTCAACCAATCATGAGCCTAGAAGAGTTAGCAAAGTTTATGCAGCAGGTTGATTAAGCGAATTGGGTGCTCATACATAGGAAAGCATCAATTGGCAATGAAGCGTGATATACATGTGGTAGAAATTGCTAAAGAGATTACAGAGAAAAACTTTGTTCAAAATGACCTAATGGGTGCCATGGCTAAGATTGAGCAAAAAATGGCAGAAAAACATGATAAGCACCTTGATTCCTTATCTCTTCCTCGATTTCTACCTCTTCTCCTAAATTGCTTGTGCAGCTCCCCTGCATGCCCTCCGTAGAATCTTTGAAACTAGTGGAGACGAGAAAGATTCTATTGACCTCGTTGCCCAAGCGTATTCACATCCAAATCAACATGCACATGCCCTACGAGCGATATACCTCCCACCCTCTATGCTAATCTACCGCCTCCTAACTTAACAGAACAATGAAATGGACGAGCGTTAAACCCTTATTTAACAAAACAATGAAATGTGCGGGTGCAATGCCCTTTTTCATTTTGTCATGTTCAACTAAGTGTTGGTCGAAATTTCGACCAACACAGGCATGGATTTAAAAGAAATAGATTTTTCCTTCCATATTGCAACCAATCTAAAACATTTTAATAAATGGTTGCAAATTTTGGTTGCAAAATCACCTCAAATGTACTAGTGTTAGGATTAGAGCTAGGGTTACAATTCATTTTTTTTGAAAGTTAGGATTCAATTTAGTTTATAATTGGAGTTAAGTCTCAATTTAGTTTAGGATAATATATAAAGAGATCTCAATTTTCACCATCTTTCATCATATGTGGAGCCTTTATTATTTAAAATTAAAATTAATCTATTGTCCAAATTTTTCATTGGTCAAATTAAATAATTAATTAATCTATTGCACATTTCAATTTGTTTTAGCTAATAATTGATTTTATTATATTTTTGTTATTTTTTTAATTAGGTAAATAGTACTAACTGATTTTTTAAATAATATTTATTCAATATATATGAAATCGAATCAATATATAATATTTATATATTTTATTTAACTATGTACTACCAATTTTTTTAACAAATCAATTTATAATACTTTTAAATAAAATTTAATTATCAATTTTCATTAAAATAAAAAATTTAATGAAATAACTTGCACTCTATATAATTTTAATAATATTTTTTTTTTTAAAATAAAAATATATAAATCATAATGAAATGATAAATTAATTTTGTTTCAAATTATATTGAATTTGGATGCCAATAACTTATAGCCTTGTTAATAATTTATAAAGTAATAAATATTTTAAAATTATCAAAAATGATATTTTGTTAATTAAAAATGAATATTTAAAAATAATAATGTATTATTATTATAAATATGAAAAAACTATTCTCATAGCCTTACTTTATTTAAGTATTTTTTAATTTGACAAATGTGACCAATTAAAAATATTAGAAACATCTTACATTTTTAAATATTTTTATATTAATTGTTTGAATATTTTTGTAGGCTTTGTGAAAATAAGATACATTTCTAATATTAAGATAGAAAAGAATGTAGAAACATCTCAATTGAAAAGGAGAAAATATTATATATATATTCGATCTCCTTCCTCGTATTCTTAAGAAAATTTAAAACATCATCTCCTTCACTCACCGTTATCTTTTGAGGCTGTCTCACTTGTCCTATAATCTGTGTTTTCATCCAAAAGAATTCTCTTTATTTTTTAATTAAAAAATCAGTTATGGAATATGAAATTTGTAGATTCATTTTAAATAAATATGCATTCCATCATTTTAACACTAATAATTCATTGTATGAGTGAAAACTTTTGTGCGGCTTTGGTAGAGGTCAACCTAGGCATTAAAGAACAAGAGATATTCTTTCTAATCAAATGGAAATGAGAATATAATTAATAATACATAGATAATATAATAATAAAATAGTTCAAAATTTTTTAAAAATAAAATTAAATATTATTTGACTTCTAATGATAAAAAAAAGTACTTTTTATTTTTACTAATTGAAAACATTAAATTTCTTAAACATCACACACTAATAAAGAAATTAAGTTTGGAAAAATAAGTCAATTTTGACCATTTAACACTTTCTACCTAGGATGCGTGATTTTTAAATCATTCGTTATTTATTCTATTTTAAAATGCTATTTAATAATTTAATTTAAAATATTTTATTTATATTAATCGAAACATGTTATTTTTAAAACATTCTATATATGATACATTATATTTTGTGAAAACATCAATCTTTGATTAATTATTATTTTATAATGAAGAAAGTAAAATTGATGAATCAAATATTTAAGAAAGAACAAATTCCTTAACAAATTCAGAAATTTCCATTTATTCATTTATCATATCTATTTTATTCAACAAAATATATGATTATAAAGTGTTTTTGATATACATGATTTAAAGAAAGATATACTTGTAACTTACCAGTCTAATATCTTGTCTGCAATAGTAAAAAATGGGCAACCAAATACTATAGCTTCTTGATACAAATCAATGATAAAAAAATCATTCACTTTCTCATTTTATTTAACTAAATGTGATAACACATGTTGAAATTCTAAGATGAAGTTATTGCTCAACCATCTTCTCTCAAAATCTTAAAATGATCCATCATTAAAGGTTTGTGGTAAATAATTAAAGTCTTAGCACATAATAAAAGCCAATGGATATCCCTCAGACGTGTTACTAGTTGGTCCTTTGTTAACTAGGTAAGACATGTTACTAGAGGTTCCATATGGTATCAAGGCTTTTTGTGGCCTTGGTGTTTGCTTCTTAGATTGGGTGTGGACTTATCTTTATCCCTGCACAAGTTAATTTGCTTGATTGTAAGGTCCTTGATTTCTCCTTTGGGGAAGGACCTATACTTTGTAATAATTTACTTGACAAGTTGATTTGTGGTCTTGTTCACTATATAAATTTGAGATGTAGAACCAAAAAAGGTAGAATGAAGTAGATAGAAGGGAAAAAATTAAGATTTAGTTATGTAGACCCAAGCTCATAAGCTTGTAGGGCAGGCCTTATGCCTGGCATGTTAATGGAAAGGTTGTATCGCATTTCTTCATTGGAATGAACTCTATAATTTCTTGTGGTTTCTCCCACATATTGTCTTCTACATGTAACTCTCAATGAGAGTAGCTTAGGATTCCCTTATTTGGGCTTCCTAGCCTTGCAACATGTAATATCTAATCTAATGCATACCATGACATTTTTAAATGTTAATATATTCAAGTTAACATCAATAAAAATACCATATTTGATTAAATCACCATCAAACATGTGTTCCAAGACATCTACAGAGGTATATCGATAATCTCCCACTTTGTCGTTAATGGAAACACCAAACAACAATAGAAACACCAAGATCATAATAAAACAATTCAAGATCATCGCCTATCACCAATACCAAAAACTTTATCAAAGAATTAATTGATACAATTGATTTCTTCCCATGAGATGATCCTAACGTTTGCTCCAACATTTGAAAAACATAATTATTTTTTATGTCTTGGTTGCCTCTTTGAATTTTATAGTATATTAGTATTTTAAAGAGGACATGTTGACAAAGGAAGTGACTCATACAAATCTTCTCATACAGTGTCTCAGATGACAATGAAGAAGCTTTTGAAGACAACTCATGGACATCCTCCCTAATAAATAACTTGGGTTTGGATGTTTTTTTTTTTTTTAAATAAAAAACATTTGAAATGTACACACTATGATGTTAAGTGAATTGGCATTGAGAATGTTCTTTTCATACATATTGACATTATTATTATTGTAAGATATTTCTCCACTATTTGTTTTATCATATAAAAGATAGAATAATAGCATCAATCAATACCCATTATTTTAATTTACAAGTGTTTCTTGAAAAATCTAAGTCACTCCTTTACATTGCAAATGTGTGCTTCTACACAATGAAAAGTGCATGTCTATCAATATCTTTATAGCTTTTGCAATATCATGTGTAATATATGTTCTTTCATTGTCTCAAAGACTATGGCAATTTCAACCTAAATATTAGTACATACAGTTTTGTTATTCCACCCAAATAGATGAACTCTATAAGCCCAAGCTCCTAAGCTATATGAAATATATGAAATAGTTACTTTGTATAGGACTACAAGAGTGAAAATCTATTGTACAATTGGATAATCGTGTTACTATATTCAATATATTGCATATTTACCATGGATAGGAGGATGGAAGCCCAAGTTTGTGGTTGTTTGCTCTTGATATTCTTAGTTCAATTTTATTTTAATAGAAATATAAGTAGTATGATATTTTATTTTAAGTTTTTTGCTAATTTGTTATCAAATTTTATATGTGCCCCATTCTATCTTAAATGTGCTTCAAGGCTAATTTATTTGAAGTAATTGCTAGTGTCATAAGAAACATTGGTCTACTTAAATGTCAATACAACATCTTCTCCTTCAGTCTTTGTGTATTACAACTTAAATGCTACAAAATTCTTTCTAATGTTATTTAATTACAAAAAAGAAATGAAATGGGAAACTAAAAAAGATCTTTGGAATATATTACTGAAAATAAACCACGAAACTATATGAAACCGTCCATATTTGAAGTTGTCTTTTGTGCAAAGGTAAAATTTTCAAATATATCTATATTTAGATTTGATTAGTAAGATAATTAAAACTAGATTCCCCCAATTCTAACATTTTAATGGACTTCGCCGAGAGGACTTGTTGGGTTCAACAATCAATTGTTGGGTAAATATATTTTTTTGTTATACGATTACACAGAATTATAATCTTACTAACATAAAAAACTTATGTTTCAACAAATGATCAGTACTAATGGTCTGCTACTAGAGATTGTTTAGTGAGATGGTCAGGATGGTCGAGTGCAATTTGAACATCCTTGATTCCGCTACCGCTGCAGTTGAGAACTACCTTGCACCCCTCCTTCAGCTCGGGCCACAACTTCCCCAGATAAGCCACCGCATGTGCCGTCTCTAGCGCCGGTATGATGCCCTCCAACCTCGACAACAGACAAAAGGCCTCCAATGCCTCCTCATCGGTCACGCTGTAGTACTCTGCACGCCCAATCTCCTTCAGATAACTGTGCTCCGGCCCAATGCCTGGGTAATTGAGCCCAGATGCAATCGAACATGGCTCTATTATCTGACCATCATCGTCCTGCAGCAAGAGGCTCATCCCTCCGTGCATCACACCCACCTCCCCTCTGCTCAGTGTGGCGGCGCCTGCTCCTTCCACGCCAATCAACCTCACATCTTCATCATCCACAAACTCGTGAAACAGCCCCATTGCATTCGACCCGCGCCCAACACATGCAACGAGCACATCGGGCTTTCCTCCCCACTTCTCCATCGCCTGTCTCCGTATCTCCTTCCCGACAACAGCATTAAACTCCCGTACAATCATTGGGTACGGATGCGGCCCCAGAGCGGATCCCATGACATAGAAAGTTGACTCGACGTTCGTCACGCAGTCACGAAACGCCTCCGAAGTGGCGTCCTTCAGTGCGGCGGAGCCGCTCAAGACGGGCCTGACATCAGCCCCCAAGAGCCGCATCTGGAAAACATTAGTGACTTGGCGCTCCATGTCCTGGCCGCCCATGTACACCACGCACTGCAGCCCGAGACGGGCAGAGGCGGCGGCAACTGCCAGACCGTGCTGCCCGGCGCCTGTCTCCGCCACCACCCGCCGCTTTCCCATGCGTTTCGCCAGCAGTGCTTGCGCCACGGCGTTGCTCACTTTGTACCATCCCGTGTGATTGAGGTCCTCTCTTTTCAGGTAAATGTGGGGTCCTGATCCACCGTAGTGCTGCGTCAGCCGTTGTGCGAAGTAGAGCGGCGAGGGGCGGCCCACGTAGTCCTTCAGAAGGGCGGCGAGCTCCTGCTGGAATCCCTCCTCGGATTTAATTGCACGGAAGGCGGATTCCAGCTCGAAGAGCGCATGCATAACCGTCTCGGGCACGTACTTGCCGCCATATCTGCCGTATCTCCCCAGTCCATCGGGCCGCTTAGCAGGCAACACTGCCTCCCGCGCCGCCTTTGGTTTGAGAAGCGGTGCTGCTAGGGAAGCGGCGGGGCAGAAGCTTCCTCTGCGCAGCCGCACTGAGAGATCTCCGCCGCCTCTCACTATCGAGGAGCGCCGCCATATGATTCCCTTTGCTAATCCCAGACATTCCATCGTCTTTTGGGTGGGTGATACTGCGAATGAAGTCATTGTTAATATAGAGAAATACAAGAAAGGTACGGGTACCATTCCCATATTATGAAATGCTCTTTTAAAACGTGCATGAATGGCCTCTGCTATAGTCAGACAAATTGACCACCACCCGCAGAATTCGGGACGAACAAATTGCATGGACGATATTAAGCGGAACTTTATTGAATGACAAAATTGATATTTACTCGTTTTAAGATTGTGAGGAGACAAGTGAAGTGTCAGTTGTGGAGATTCAATTATTGTTCTTGTGCGGGAGGAATTGTCGGAGATAGGGATGGACAATAACAAGAGTAATGGAGGGTGATCTTAGGAAATCTTAAAACTAGTTTATATATACTTATATATATATATAAAATGTCGAGAGTCATCTTTATCAGGACACCTATTTTAATTTAAATCGTAATAGTTTTTTTTGTGTTGGATACGATTTGAATTAAAATAAGTGCTTCGAGAAGGATGACTTATATATATAAGTATATATAAGCTAGTAGCAGTCGCCGCGCTGGAAGATATGATTATATATATATATATATATATATTATCGATTTATTTGTTTATTTTTATGGTTAGGGTTAAGATTAGGGTCACGATTATGATTAGAATTACAGTTAAAATATTTATTTATTAATTTAAAAAATTAATTTACATATACGTGTGTGTGTGTGTGTGTGTGTGTGTGTGTGTGTGTGTGTGTGTGTGTGTGTGTGTGTGTGTGTGTGTGTGTGTGTGTGTGTGTGTGTGTGTGTGTGTGTGTGTGTGTGTGTGTGTGTGTGTGTGTGTGTGTGTGTGTGTGTGTGTGTGTGTGTGTGTGTGTGTGTGTGTGTGTGTTTTTAATTTTATATATATATATTTTAAGGTAGTATCGATTTATTTGTTTATTTTATGGTTAGGGTTAGAGTAAGAGTTAGGGTTAGGGTTAGGGTTATGGGTAGGATTAGGATTAGGTTTAGAGTAGAGTTGGAGTTAGCGTGAATGTTAGGGTTAGGGTTAGAATTAGAGATAGAGTTAGGATTAGGGTCAGGATTATGATTAGCATTAGAGTTTCAAATAGGGTTAGATTTGGGGTTAGCATTAGGGTTACAATCAGGGTTAGGGTTATTAATATGGTTAGAGCTGGGGTTAGAGTTAGAGTTAGAGTTATAATTAGTGCTAGAGTTAGGGTTAGAATTAGAGTTAGGGTTAGAGTTAGAATTAGAGTTAGGGTCAGAGTTAGAATTACAATCAAGGTTAGGGTTAGAGACATTATTCTCATAGTACAAATATTTAGATAAAGTAAAATGACAAAATTATATTTCATAGTAAAATTAAATAGATTAAATAAAATGAGAATTATATCTCATAGTACAATTATTTAGATAACCTAAAATGACAAAATTGGAAGATCTGAATTCACTACATGGATTAGTTTTAGGGTGATGGTTAAGGTTAGGTTTATATTTAGAGTTAGGGTTGTTTATAGAGTTACATCAGGGTTACGGTTAGGGTAAGGGTTTGAGTTGGGGTTAAGGTTAGGGTTAGGGTTAGGGCTATGGTTTTCATCTAGATTAAAGTAAGGGTTAAGGTTCAAGTTAGAGTTTTGAGTCAGGGTCAGGGTTAGAGTTAGGGTTAGGTTACGATTTTAGTGAAGGTTAAACTAAGGATTAGGGTTAGGATTAGAGTCTAATTATGGTAGAGTTAGATTTACAATTAGGGTTATATTTAGGGTTAGAGTTAGGGGTAGGATTATGGTTTAAAAAAAGTAATTTTCTTTTTGGCATATTGTAATGTAAAATGTTATAGTCAAACATAGATATATGGTTAGGGACAAAGTTACCATTACAGTTAATGTTAACCTTAGGGATAGAATAAGGGTTAGGGTTAGCATTAGGGTTAAGGTTGGAGTTAGGGTTAGGGTTTGAGTTATGGTTAAGGTTAGGGTTAGAGTTACAGTTATGGTTAAGGTTAGGGTTAGAGTTACGGTTATGGCTATTGTTAGAGTTATGGTTAAAGTTTGGGTTAGAGTTATGTTTATGGTTAACGTTAGGGTTAGAGTTATGGTTATGGTTAAGGTTTGCATTAGAGTTATGTTTATGGTTAAGGTTAGGGTTAGAGTTATGGTCATAGTTAAGGTTAGGGTTAGAGTTATGGTTATGGTTAGGGTTAGTGTTATAGTAAGGCTAGGGTTAGGGTTTGAGTCAAGGTTAAAGTTAGAGTGAAGGTTAGGGTTTGAGTCAAGATTAAAGTAAGGGTTAGGGTTAGGGTTAGAGTCCAATTATGGTAGTGTTAGATTTAGGGTTAGAGTCCAATTATGGTTAAGGTTAGGGTTAGGGTTAGGATTATTATAGGGCTCGAGTTAGGGTTATTGTAGGGATAGGTTTAGGGTTTGAGTCAGGGTTAAGGTTAGGTTTAGGATTAGGGTTAGGGTTTTAGTTAGGATTAAAGTTAGGGTTAGGGTTAGGGTTAGAGTCTAGTTATGGTAGAGTTAGATTTAGGGTTAGAGTTAGGGATAGAGTTATGTTTATGGTTAAGTTTAGAGTTAGAGTTATGCTCATGGTTAAAGTTAGGGTCAGACTTATGGTTATGGTTAGGGTTAGGGTTATAGTAGGGCCAGGGTTAGGGTTAGGGTTAGGGTTAGGGCTTGAGTAAGGGTTAAGGTTCTAGAGTTATGGTTAGGAAAAAGTTTTGAGCCAAGATTAAAGTTAGGGTTAGGGTTATGGTTAGAGTCCAATTATGGTAGAGTTAGATTTAGGGTTAGAGTTAGGGACAAATTAATGTTTATGGTTAAGGTTAGTGTTAAAGTTAGGGTTAGGGTTAGTGTTAGAGTTAAGGTTAGGGTTAAGGTTAGAATTAAGATTAGGGTTAGTGTTAAGGTTAGGGTTAGGGTTAGAGTTAGAGTTAGGGTTAGCATTAGGATGAAAATTAGGGTAAGGGATGGGGTTTGAATTAGAATTAGGGTTCTTGTTAGGGTTAGGTTTACAATTAGAGCTAGAGTTAGGGTCAGGGTTAGAGTTACAGTTAGGGTTAGAGTTAGAGTTAGGGTTAGGGTTAGGTTTAAAATTAGAGTTAGAGTTGGGAGTAGAATAGGGTTAGAATTAGGGTTAGAAATATAGTTAGGATTAGAGATAGAGTTAGGGTTAGGGTAAGGGTAAGAATTAGGGTGAGGGTTAGAATTAGGGTTACAAATATAGTTAGGGTTAGTGTTAGGGTTAGAATAAGAGTTAAGGTTAGGGTTAGAGATAGAGTTAGAATTAAAGTTCGCATAAGGGTTGGAGTTAGAGTTAGAGTTAGAGTTAGGGTTATATTTAGGGTTAGAATTAAGGTTAGGATTAGAATTAGTGTTAGAGTTAGGGTTATGGTTAGTGTTAGGGTTATGGTTAAGGTTAGCATTAGGGTTAGGGTTAGGGTTAGTGTTAGGGTTATGGTTAGGATTAGCATTAGGGTTAGGGTTACAATTAGAGTTAGAGTTAAAATTAGAGGTAGTGTTAGTGTTAGTGTTCATATAAGAGTTGGAGTTAGAATTAGAGTTAGAGTTAGGGTTCAAGTTAGAGTTAAAGTTAGAGATAGAGTTGTGATCAGGGTTAGGTTAGGGTTAAGGTTAAAGTTACCTGATTAGATTTAGGGTTAGGGTAAGAGATAGGGCTAGGATTAGGATTAGAATTAGGGCTAGTGTTAGAGTTAGAGTTATATATAGTGTTAGGGTTAGGATTAGGCGTAGGTTTATAGTCAAAGTTAGGGTTAGGGTTAATATTGGGGTTAGGGTTACAAAAAGAGTTAGAGTTAGAGTTAGGGTTAGAATTAGAGGTAGGGTTAGAATTAGAGATAAAGTTAGAGTTGGAGTTAGGGTTAGAGTTAGAGTTAGAGTTAGAGTTAGAGTTAGATTTAGGGTAAGAATCAAGGTTAGAATTAGGGTTAGGATTAGAATTAGCATTAGAGTTAGAGTTAGGGTTAGAATTAGGGTTAAGGTTAGGGTTAGGGTAAGAATTAGAGTTAGAGTTATAGTGAGGGTTAGAGTTAGGAATAGAGTTATAGTTTGGGTTAGAATTAGGTTAGGGTTAGAGCTAGAATTGGGGTTAGGGTTAGAATTAGGGTTAGAGTTAGGGTTATATAGGTTCGGGTTAGGATTAGGGGTAGAATTAGAGTTACAATTAGAGTTAGAGTTAGAATTAAGGTTAGGGTTAGAATTAGGGTTACAAATATAATTAGGGTTACAAATTGAGTTAGAGCTAGAGTTAGGGTAAGGGTAACAATTAGGGTTAGGGCTAGAATTAGGGTTACAAATAAAGTTAGGTTTAGAATTAGGGTTAGGGTTAGGGTTAGATTTAGAGGTAGGATTTGAGCTAGAGTTAGAGTTAGAATTAGAATTAGAACAAGAGTTGGAGTTAGAGGTAGGGTTAGAATTAGGGCTAGGATTATGGTTAGCATAAGGGTTATGGTTAGAGTTAGGGTTAGCATTAGGGTTAGGGTTATAATTAGTGTTAGTTTTAGTGTTAGTGTTAGGGTTAGAATTGGGGCTAGAATTGAGGCTAGGGCTAGGGTTAGGGTTAGGGTTAGAATTAGAGTTAGAGTTAAAGTTGGAGATAGAGTTGGGGTTAGGGTCACATTTAGGGTTAAGGTTGGAGTTAGGGTTAGATTTAGGTTTGGAGTTAGAGTTAGCGTTAGAATTAGGATTGGGTTTATGATTATAATTAGGGTTAGGATTAGAGTTAGACTTACATATAGTGTTAGGGTTAGGATTAGCATTATATATAGTGTTAGGATTAGGATTATGGGTAGGATTAGGGTTAGAGTTAGGGTTAGTGTTAGGGTTACAATTAGAGTTAGAGTTAGAGTTAGGGTTAGAATTCAGTGTAGGGGTAGGCGTAGGGTTAGAGATAGAGTTGGAGTTAGAGTTAAGGTTAGAGTTAGAATATGGGTTAAAATTAGGGTTAGATTTAGCCTTAGAATTAGCATTAGAGTTAGAATTAGACTTAGGATTAGAGTTATAGTAAGGCTTAGGGTTAGGGCTATAATTAGGGTTAGGGTTAGAATTAACATTAGATTTAGGATTATAAAGGGTTAAGGTTAGGGTTAGGGGGAGAATTAATGTTAGAGATAGAGTTAGAGTTAGAGTTAGGGTTAGGGTTAGGGTTAGGGTCAGGGTTAAAATTAGAATTATCTACTTAGAGTTAGAGTTAGAGTTAGGGCTAGGGTTAGGGTTAAAATTAGAATTATCTAGTTAGAGTTAGAGTTAGGGTTTGTGTTATTATTGCGGTTAAGATAATTTTTGGGTCACTAATCATATTATAGCTAATATTAGTGTCATTATTGCACTTTACCTTGGTGTTAGGATAACTGACAGGTTAAATTTTAATGTGGGTTGGTTCTATTATAGTGCCCATGATTAGTGCTATTGTGATACAAGTTATTAACCTTTTTAGGAATTTAATTCCTCCCCCCTCTCTCTCTCCCCCCTCTCTCTAACTACACCCATTAATATCTCCCCCCACTATCTAAATATACCCTCTCTCTCTATAGTCTCTAGTAATGCCCCCCTAATCTGTCTCTCTAATCTCTAGATACACCCACTTATCTCTCCCACCCTACTTTCTAGATACTTCTCCTAATCTCTCTCTCCCTTTATGTTCTCTAGATACACCCCTAATCTCTCTCTCTCTCTCTCTCTCTCTCTCTCTCTCTCTCTCTCTCTCTCTCTCTCTCTCTCTCTCTATGCCTGCTCTCTAGATACACCTCATAATCTCTTTTTCTCTCTCTCTACATAAAACATGCCTCTATAAGAAACATAATATGAGCTCCTTCTTGTCTATAGATATGCTCTCTCTCTCTCTCTCTCTCTCTCTCTCTCTCTCTCTCTCTCTCTCTCTCTCTCTCTCTCTCTCGGTGTGTGTGTATATTATCACTTATAAAAAAATATAATATTATTTCTAGTTACTTGTACATATAGGGTTAGGCTAAGGTATATAATTTACTAAATGATTAGTACAATCATATATAGAGTAAGAGTTAAAGTTAGGATCCAAGGTTTACAATTTCATTTATATGACACTTGGTGTTATGGCTAGGGTTAATAAGTGGTTAAATGTTACACTAAAATAAGGGACATGGTTAAGGGAAGTATGAGATTTAGGTGTAGTGTTGGAGTATTTGGAGTACAACTATGGTCAAATTTGGGATATATGTTATACAAATGACTCGAATAGTGGAAAAAATAATTCATGAAAGGGAAGTTATAAGTCCCAACACAACAATTTAGATTATGTTAAAAGTGTGAAAGAATATATAAGAGTCAATTTTATGAAAACTATTTCTCCATGATGATGTGAGAACATTATATATTGTTGAATTTTTAATAATGCTAATGCAATTTTTATTGCAATGATTAAGAATTGTAATCAATAAATCTCCCTATCATTAAGGAATCTATTTAGACTTATGATTTTCTTTCTTAATTAATATATTTAGTAGCCACATCCATTGAAGAAATTTTTTGTACAACAATAAATTTATTGTCTTGTTCTCTTCTACATGAAAGTTGCATTGAACAATGGGGAAATTAAATTGCCAATAAAACTAATTAGAAGTAAACATTTGAAACCAGAGACAAGAATGAACTATATACAAAAAATATGTCTGTGATGGTGTAAATACATGTCACATTCTTCAATGATTAGGATTCTTTTGTGACCTTTATTTGAACAATGATTGTGAAATACTTCTTTCATCATTGAGGGAAACCCATCCACTTTTGTAGATGTGTCACATAGAAAATTTTATGCATCTTCCATATGCATTTCTTCCATTTCCTCACCATAGTCAATTGGAAATATTACTTCTCTACAACTTTAATTATAGTTGTGTGTGCCTCTTTAATTATTTGTAGGCATTTTTCAAACTCAATCTTGAAGAAATCATTTGAGATCATTGAAGTAGTTAGGCTCTAGTATCCAATAATGTTTGATTCTTTATTCGAGGTATCCATAACTCAAATAGTAACCTGCAAACTTAAAAACAAAAATCAACATATGGAAATAATCATAATGAAAAAGTTTTAATAGTTAACATAAATTATTTCAAATGAATAATGTTCAAAATAACCTAAATAAAAATCAAAACTATTTCAAATGAAATAGTTAGATTGTAATGTTTGAAATATGGTGGCATTGTCTTCCACTTTTCAAACATTAAAAACATAAATATTAATAAAAATTTATATATAGTATGAAAAATATTTAAATAAAACACATATATAATCTAATTAAATAATGACAAAATATAAATTAAATATATGATTCATTTATTTTAAATTAATCACTAACTTTAATAGAATACAAATTTTATTGATAAGGTGACCTTCTTGTCCACATCAACAATTAAATTTAATTATGAAACATTAAAAATATAAATATTTTGAAACATGCAAATATAAAACTATTATGAAACATACAAAGCTAAAACATGGAAACCAAAAGTATTTTGAAATATGAAAATCTAAAACTAATGTAAAACATAGAAATGTAAAACTAAATTGAAACATGCACATTAAAAATCTGCAAAAGAAATGTATTATCAAATACCTAAATCAAATAGTTTTTGAATCCTAAATCTAAATCAAACATACAAGGCTAAACTATATGGAACTATAATCTACTCCTATTCAAAAACTCTAATTTGCTCCAATAATCTCCATCTCTTCCTCCATATAAAAACACAAAATGAAAATGAAATGAGGAGCATTTGTTTTATAATTTATGAGAGAACCCTCATATCCCTCAATAGATGTCTTTTGACATTCCACGAATTTATTTCAACTTCCCCCACAACTCACAAAAAATAAGCATGAATGTGCATGCAAAAATATATTTAACAAAAAGAAAATGTTTTATATTTAAAATTTTAATTAAGTTATTTCAGCCTTATTTTTTTTGGTTCCATTTTTTTGACCTTATTTTTTCAGGTGCTATTATTTTGGCATCCATTTGGCTTAATATTATTTTGGCTAGCTATTATTTCAAGAATTTTATTTTATTTTATAATTCAATAATGATAAAATATATACTAGATATATGATTTATCTACTTTAAATAAATCATTAACTTTAATAAAATATAAATTGTATTGATATGGTGGGATTCTCATCCAGATTAATGATAAAATTATGCTTTGAAATATGAAAATATAAATACTTAGAAACATGCAAATGTAAAACTATTGTGAAACATTCAAATCTAAAACATGCAAACCAAAACTATTTTGAAATATGCAAATCTAAAACTAATGTGAAACATGCAAATATAAAACTAATTTGAAACATGCACTTTTAAAATATGTAAATGAAAAGTATTATAAAATATATAAATCAAATAGATTTTGAATAAAAATCTAAATGTAAATCAAACATGCAAGACTAAACTATTAAATGCAAGCCTAAATAGTTATGAACAGAATTCTAAATCTAAATGAAATTAATTAAAATTGAAATCTAAATCAAAGTAGAATATTATAACTAATTTTGAATTTCAATTTACATCTATATCTAACTCTAAATGAAAATGTAAATAAAAAATAGAAATCTCACATGTAAAAATGTTACTCCAAAACTTCAATCTACTCCTATTCAAAAACTCCAATCTAATCATCCAATAACCTCCACCTCTTCCTTCCTGTAAAAACATAAAATGAAAATGAAATGAGGAGCCTTGGTTTTATAACTTCTGAGAGGCTCCTCATATCCCTCAACAGATGTCTCTTCGCATTCCATGAATTTTTTTCAAATTCCCCCACTTCCCACAAAAAAAAAGCATGAATGTGCATGCAAAATTATATGTAACAATAAAAAAAAAATCATATTGAAATTATTTAGCCCCTATTTTTTCGGGCCCTATTTTTCGATCTCTACTTTTTTGGGCCCTACTTTTTCGGGCCCTATTAATTTGGGCCTATTATTTCAGCCTCCATTTGACTTCCTATTATTTCGGCCAGCTATTATATGCAAATCTAAATAATATTGAATGCAATTCTAAATCTAAATCAAAGTAGAATACTACAACTAATTCTAAAAATAAGCCTACATCTAAATCTAAATACATAACTAAATCTAAAACTAAATGCAAAACTAAATTAAAAAATTAAAAAATAAAAGTAGAAATCTCACCTGCAAAAAAAGTTCTTCAAAAAATTCAATCAACTCCTCTCCAAAAACTTCAATCTACTCCTCCAATAATCTCCACCTTTTCCTTCCTCCAAACACAAAATGAAAGAGAAGAGATGAGCCTTTTTTATAACTTGTGAGAGGCTCCTCATATCCCCCAATGGATGTCTCTTCGCATTTCATGAATTTGTTTAAAATTCCACCACTCTCCAAAAAAAAAAAACATGAATGTGCATGTTAAAAAAAAAATTTTAAAAATTTAATACTTAAATTTTAAATAAAATTATTCAAGCCCAATTTTTTAGGGCCTAATATTTTAGCCTCCATTTGGCTTCCTATTATTTTGGCCTGCTATTATTTCGGGAATGCTTTGTAACGGCTCCATTTTCTTTCTTAAATTGATTTCTAAATATAAATTTCATTTGTAACTCTCATCAAATTTATATTTTATTTTTATTTGCTAATAATTATGATTGCCAAAGGGCATTACAAAATTTAATTTGGTTTTTTAGATTTTTGTGAATGTCAAATGGCATTTTCTATTTTAAATTGGCTTTTAAAACTAAATTTCATTTGTAACTCCTATCAAATATATTTTCTATTTCTATTTTTTAATAATTATGATTGCCAAATGGCATTCCATATTTTAATTTGATTTTCTTTTTGTGAATGCCAAATGACATTTTTTATTTAAATTTATTTTTAAAAGTGAATTTCGTTTGTAACTCTCACCAAATCTTTTTTCCTTACATGGATTATTCCTTGGAATATTCTTTGTGCTGGGAATTGTTGCTCCCATTGTATATGCCTCTCGACATAAAAAATAATTTGTTAAATAAAAATTATTCACGACATCAATACTTCCATAACCTTTCACTTTAAAATAATTCTAAAAAATCTCTAGAACATCGGCTGAACTTTTTTAGGAAGTCCCCTCGGTGTGATCGGTTTCATAAATGACTATTTTATATTGTCAAAGATAAAACATTTTGCGCTTTTATCAAATTAATAAAACTTAAAAATAGTATTTTATATATGGAAAAGAATTTAAAAAATTAATTCACACTTACAAAAACAATTTAATACATGTTTTTCTTTGAAAGGACAAACATGTTTTGTTTTTTTTCATAAGATAAACATGTAAAAAAAAATTCACAAGAGAAACATGTTACATGTGATTTTTTTTTTTACATAAGACATTTTATACATGCTTAAATGATTTTAGCACATTTAATTTTTTCATAAGATAAACATTTTAAAGTTGACATTTTACTTACCATTATCTTCAATATTATCTTAATATAATCATGCTTCCTTTTAAAATAATTCATTTTAATTATTTTGTTTATCGTTTTCTTTAATATTCAACATTTTATAAAATTTCACTCATTTTATATATACTTCAAATTGATGTCAAAAATAAAATTCTAAATTTTTAATAGGAAACAAAGTCGTATACTTTTAGCTTAGTAATATTAAAAAATTAAAAGATATTAATTAATAATTAATGCTTAAAAAGGATTTTGAAAGATATTAATTTATAATAAATAATTTAAATAAATAAGTATATACTTTTAATTGGAGATGATTATTGAAGTTTATAAGGATCTAAAATTTCAGTTATTTTATTCTATTACACTTATGTTGTGAAAGTTATAAAGAACAAAAAGAAATTGCAAGCTATATTTCTTAGGCTTAATGTGGTGAACTAAATGTATTAAAATCTTCAAAATTTTAATGTATAAATGTGGGTCATACTTAAATTCATAATGAATTTAAATGTGTTCACAAATATAACACAAACATTTACTATATTTGTGGTAGGCTACATTATTGCATTCAGTTGATAAATATTTTTAATTTCAATCAATTAAATGAAAGTAAAATATTTTTATTTCTTATTGTCACTTTTCATTTTTCTAAATTATATATTATTAAAATTATTTAAGTTTTAGTTTAAGTTTCATCTTAATTAATATTTTTATATTAAGTGTCTTACCTATTTACACTCTATATATATTTTTTCTACAAACTATATTCCACACGCTAGTTTTACTTTATTTTATTTATATCATTTTGAATACTATTATATATTACTTCTTTTTCAATTTAATTGTTTCAATTTTTTATTTTAATATTGTATAATCATTTTATTTAAATGAATTCTTGAAATCAAACTTTTATTACTTCTATTCTATTTCTATTGATTAACTTACAAGCCACTATGTGGCACATGTTAAACTGGTGCTTTAGATGGAAGGGTTATGTCAATAGTTTTATATACTTTTAATATCTTCATTTTAATACATCTATAACGCCAATCTCAATGAAGGCTCAAATAAATTATATATTAGAGTTATGATTAGGGTTAGAGTTAAGATTTAGGTTAGAGATTGGGTTAGGATTAGGTTTAGGTCTGTTTTGATAACGTTAGTATCAATTTTTTTCAATTGTATATATGGTCTTCAATTTATGGATATTGTTACTAAAATGTTACAGTCAAGAGTAAAGTTATGATTAGAGTTAGGATTATGATTAAAATTAGAGTTAGAATTAGAATAAGAATTAAAATTATATTTAATATATCATATCAACAAAATTCAAATCTCTATGTCAAAACATCTATAACAATATTAATTCTCAATAGATTATAGATTAATCAATGCTTATAGTTTTATAAAGATTTCAAATTCTAATAGCCTTTTATGCAATCCGTAATCCAAAGTTTGAAGGCATTGGATATCTACTCAATATTCCTATCCACAGGGCGGTAGGGATTTGTTTAATTTGGTAGTTTTGATTTACAGTAGGATGTTAGTTGGGTCTGATTTACAAATATGCATTGTATTTTTTATTTTTTCAAACTCTACGCATCTGGTGATGTACCAAACTTTGAAGGAAACACGTTCAATTTTTTTCAATGATCATCCTCAACTATTAGAGGTCCACAAGTTTGAACAAAACAATGTTAAATTTGTTTCAATGATCATCCTCAATTAGCTAAACCATAGTATAAGAAGAGAAAACTAAGCCACAAAATCAAAACACAAGATTACAGGAAAATGAGATTTGAGTAATGAAAACTCTCGCAATAAGGTGCAAAAGATCGAGTATATATGAAAGCACCAAACTGCATGAACTATCCAAGCCCACGGTACTGCTACAATTAACAATATTGAACTAGCTTATATATACCTCTATATATACTACACTGAGAGTAATCGTTCTCAAGGCGCCTATTTTTATTTAATCCCAAAGTTATTTTAATCGAAGTTGGGATTAATGAAAATAAAAATTGGTGCCTCAAGAACGATTACTCTCGGCATAATATATATAGAGGTATATATAAGCTAGTGGCAGTCGTGGTGCAATAGGAAAAATATTTACTTTTTATTTTTTATTTTGATAAGGTTACTATAAAATTGTTAATTAATTTTTAATTAGAGTTGTATGAAGTTACTATAAAATTATGCTTCAAAATATTTTTAAAAATTTAATATAAGGAGTTTAATATAGATTTAAAAAGTATTTTTTATTTTTGGGATATTGTAATGTAAAATGTTATAGTCATACATAGATATATGGTTAGGGACAAAGTTACCATTATAGTTAATGTTAACCTTAGGGATAGAATTAGGGTTAGGGTTAGCATTAGAGTTAGGGTTGGAGTTAGGGTTAGGGTTTGAGCTATGGTTAAGGTTAGGGATAGAGTTATGGTTATGGTTATTGTTAGAGTTATGGTTAAGGTTTGGATTAGAGTTATGTTTATGGTTAAGGTTAGGGTTAATGTTATGGTCATGGTTAAGGTTGGGGTTAGAGTTATGGTTATGGTTATGATTAGGGTTAGTGTTAGGGTTACAGTAAGGTTAATGTTAGGGTTAGGGTTAAGGTTTGAGTCAAGGTTAAGGTTAGAGTTTAAAGGGTTAGGGTTTGAGTTAGGATCAAAATTAAGGTTAGGGTTAAGGTTAGAGTCCAATTATGGTAGAGTCAAATCCAAAGTTAGAGTTATGCTCATGGTTAAGGCTAGGGTTAGACTTATGCTTATAGTTAGGGTTAGGGATAGGGTTAGAATCTAATTATGGTAGAGTTAGAATTAGGGTTAGAGTTAGGGGTAGAGTTATGTTTATGGTTAATGTTAGATTTAGAGTAATGCTCATGGTTAAGGTTAGGGTTAGAGTCATCATTATGGTTATGGTTAGGGTTATAGTGGGGATAGGGTTACGGTTAGGGTTTGAGTCAAATATATCTTTTAATTTAATATAAGGAATTTAATTTAGATAAAAAAAAATTGGGATATTGTAATGTAAAATGTTATAGTCATACGTAGATATATGGCTAGGGACAAAGTTAACATTACAGTTAATGTTAACCTTAGGCATAGAATTAGGGTTAGGGTTAGCATTAGGGTTAGGGTTGGAGTTAGGGTTAGGGTTTGAGCTATGGTTAAGGTCAAGGATAGAATTATGGTTATGGTTATCATTAGAGTTATGGTTAAGGTTCCGGTTAGAGTTATGTTTATGGTTAAGGTTAGGGTTAGAGTTATGGTCATGGTTAAGGTTAGGGTTAGAGTTATGGTTATGGTTATGACTAGGGTTAGGGTTATAGTAAGGTTAGGGTTAGGGTTAGGGTTAAGGTTTGAATCAAGGTTAAGGTTAGAGTTAGGGTTAGGGTTTGAGTTAGGATCAAAATTAAGGTTAGGGTTAGGGTTAGTGTCCAATTATGGTAGAGTCAGATCTAGAGTTAGAGTTATGCTCATGGTTAAGGCTAGGGTTAGAGTTATGCTTATAGTTAGGGTTAGGGATAGGATTAGAGTCCAATTATGGTAGAGTTAGAATTAGGGTTAGAGTTAGGCGTAGAGTTATGTTTATGGTTAAGGTTAGGGTTAGAGTAATGCTCATGGTTAAGGTTAGGGTTACGGTTAAGGTTTGAGTCAAATATTATTTTAAATTTAATATAAGGAGTTTAATTTAGATGAAAATATATTTTTTATTTTTGGCATACTGCAATGTAAAATGTTATAGTCATACGTAGATATATGGTTAGGGACAAAGTTAGGGTAAAGGTTTTAGCTAGGGTTAGGGTTAGGTTTATATTTAGAGTTAGGGTTATATATAGAGAGAGTTATATCAATGTTAAGGTTAGGGTAAGGGGATTGAGTCAGGGTTAAGGTTAGAGTTAAGGTTAGGGTTAGGGTTTTAGTCAGGATTAAAGTTAGGGTTAGGGTTAGAGTCTAATTATGGTAGAGTTAGATTTACAACAAGAGTTAGATTTAGGGTTAGAGTTAGGGGTAGGGTTAGGGTTAGGGTTAGGGTTAGAGATAGGGGTAGACAAAGGGTTAGGCTTAGGCTTAGAGTTAGGGTTAGGGTCAAGGTTAGGGTTAGGTTTAGGGTTAGAATATGAGTTAGGGTTAGAGTTTGAGTAATAGTTAGGGCTATAGTTTGAGTTAGGGGTAGACAGAGTATTAGAATTCTAGCTACGATTAAGGTTAGGTTTTGGGTTATGGTTATGGTTTACGGTTAAGGTTAGAGTTAGGTTTAGGGTTACAGTTATAGTTAGGGTTAAAGTCCAATTATGGTAGAGTTAGATTCAGGGTTACAGTTAGTGGTAGGGATAGGGTTACAGTTATAGTTAGGGTTAGGGTTAGGGTTAGAGTTAGAGGAAGGGTTATATTTAGAAGTTTTCTTATGGTCACAGTTATAGTTAGGAGGGGAGTAAGGGTTGGGATTTTAGATAATATTTATTATTATATAAGGTGCCCTATATAATAATATGTATATTCCCATGCTTATGGATAAGGTTAGGGAAAGAAGTAGGACCATGGTTATTAGTGTTACATTTAGAATTTCATTTAGGAGGGCATTGTGTGCTATTTTTTCCCCCTATTCAACCCATCACTGATGTCTGATCTGAGAGACCTTAAATGGGATAGGTTCTTTGCAGAGGGTTAACATTGCTAAAGTTGGCGGCTAACATTTTGTGTTGGCTCAATTTCTTCATTGACCACGCTGGATCATTTTTTCTTGGTCAGGTTGATTCATGCTACGAGATTTGATAACTCTTATTTCTTCGCGAGCTATCTTCCCATCTTCCCAAAAGTGCAAGATGTTGCCATGCATTCCCATTCTAACATTTCTTTATATGCTAGTGTCTTCGAAACACTCTAAAGCCTAGAATTGCACAAGATGCTGCATGCATCTCCATTCTAATGCATCGTCATGCTACATTGTTTCTTCAATTCTTTGAAGCCCAAAATTGCATCATGCTACCACGCATTTCCTTTCCAACATTTCCTCACTCCACAATGCTTTAATGAGTTTTTGAGACCCAAAATTGTGCCACATGGAGGGGGTTCACACCTTTTGTGCTATCTGCTTCGTTCGTTGGGAGGAATCTGTTCACTACATCTTAGTCATCCATTGGAAATAAAGCCAATCTTGATTGACGAATGTGACTTAATCCTTCATTGGGAGGAGTTTCCTCGTTGCATCTCAGTCATCCTTTTTGAGGGGAGAATCTACATCGACAGTTGCAACTTAATCCTTCATTGGTGAGGATTCACGATGCATCTATGCCGTCTATTTCGAGAGGAAGACCTTCATCGATGACCATCATTCATTTTTGGGGAAACCAAATTCCCCCTTGTGGTCAATATTGCATTTTTTGTGGGAGGTTAACACATCATGTTATCTCTTTTTCGTAGTTTTCTGCCAGCGAGATGAAAGTCTTTCCTCTTCTTTCCATGAGTCTCCATTCTAGCGCCTCCTTATGCTGCATTGTTTCTTCAATGCTCTAAAGCCCAAAATTGCGTCATGCTACCACATGTCACCTTTCTGACATTTCCTCACTCTGTAGTGCTTTCGTGAGGCTCCAAGACCCAGAATTGTGCCACGTAGCGGGGGTCCCCACCTTTCGTGCTATGGTTACAATTTAGATTTTAGGGTTATGGTTAGAATCAAGGTCAATTCTAGAGTTTATAGAATATTTAGAGTTAAGATTAGGGATTAAATATACATGAGGCTTAGCATTGGGTTGTATGATAGTTACAGTTAGGATTATAGTTAGATATATCATTTAGATTAGGTTTTAGTCAGGGTTTAATTAGACTTAAGATTAGGGTGAGGATCAAGGTGAAGTCTATATTAGGGTTCATATCATGGTAGGATTGAAACTAATGTTAGGGTAACATTGAAATTATGATTAGGGGTAAGGTGAAGATTTATATTTGGTCATGATTGTGGTTTGTGCTAGGATTAGGGTCTAAGCTATGATTAATTTTATGATTGTACCTTTAGGGTTAGGGTTTTGTTTAAGTTTATGGTTATGGTTACAACTATGGTTTATGGTTCAAGTTTAAAGTTGGGAATGTGATTAGGATTAGGGATTACTAAATTTTTTAAGAGTTCGGTTATAGGTTTATACCATGGTTAGGACCTTGGGATTGGATTTAGAGTTTAATATCATGGTTATCCCTATAGTTAGGTTTAGGATTTTGATCAATATTCTGGAGTTTGTTTTTACATTATGGTTAAGGGTTAGATTTTAGGGTTAGGACTATAACCAATATTAGTGTGTAGGTTTTTGGTTTAGATTATGGTTTGGGCTGAGATTTTCGTTATGATTAGAGTTTAGAATATCAATAGGGATATGTTTTAGTGCTATAATTATAGTTTAATGTTGGATTATAGTTAGATTGTACATCATTGTTGGGGCTAGGGCTAAGGTAGGGGTTGCTGTTAGGGTTAACTAAGGATGAAAATTAGGATGGTTTATCTTTTCAAGTAGAAAAAAAAACTCATATTGATTGAAAAACAAAGAAATTATACTTCAAAAATATTTTTCTATGTCATAATAGATTCATTTATTTTAATTATTGTATTAGTTAATTAGTTGTTTGATGTTTCAAAGTAAACATGGCTTATTTTATTTAAATTTAAATAATATTATTGTTTTGAACTGAATTTAGCTTAATTGTTAATGATCATATTTATATTTCTAATATTAACTCCAATTTGATCAAAGACCAAATATATTTTTGGTATTTTTGTAAACGAACTTGCTTAACACTTCCCTATTTCAAAGTTAATAAAATATCATTTCTATTGTCTTAGATTTGAGAGTAAGCATATTAAATAAGTAATAATAAATGAACATTATGATTAATATATTTCTAAAATAAAAATATATTAGTTAAAAACTTGTTTACTTTAAATGAATAAAGTACTCATTTACTTGTAAGTTTTAAAAATAGAAATTAATCTACATATATATAAAATATTTATTCCTTTTCCTATTTGCATACAAATTAATTAAAATCTAAACTTTAAACTACATAAATATTTTTAAAATATATATCCATCAATAATTAGTTTAGAATAAAGTAAAATCTAAAAATTAGACACATATAGAATCTTTTTAATTTCTAGATACATGTTTTTCTAATTTATTTCTACATACATGCAACTGATATTTCTATTATCCATTTTTTTCCATTCTAAAAAAATCTAGATGTAAATAGAATTTTTTTAGATGTATGCAATCTTTCTAATTTTTTCTACATACATATATTAAAATTTCTATTTTATATTTTGTTTTTACATTATGGTTATTTCAATCAAAATATGTAGATGTAAATAGAATTCTTTTCAAAAAAATTAGATGTATATAGAATTCTTTTAATTTTTTACATACATAAAATCTTTCTAATTTTTTTCTACATACATAAAAGAATAATTTCTATTTTCTATTTTTTATTTTCTATTCAAAAAAAAAGCTATCATAAAGATTGATAAAAAAATTGATTGCATATGCATTCTTTATTTTGTGCACTAAATGCATTAATTTTTTTCATTTATCTAATGGTTTTGAATGAACTTTGTCTCGTCTTGGCATTGCATCTTCCAAAGATGAGTAAGCAATATCAAGATATAAAATATCAAAGTTGAAAATATTAAAATGAATGACTAAAATATCAAATGCTCAGGATGCAAGGCAAAAATAAACTGTGTTGAAGTGTATTTTATTGATTAAATGATGACTTTTATATTGAATTACTAAATTACCAAATCTACCCACCCCATTGTAAAACTTAATTTCTCTGTTTCAAACGTGATTAAATTAAAAATAGAAAATCTACACAACATAGATCTGTTCTGCATAATGCAGATTTTAAAACTATGTAAAAGATTTGTTGTTCTGCATAATACAGATTTTAAAACTATGTAACAACAATTTATTCTTGACTTCCAACTATTTGTATCTTCTCTAATATAAATTATTTTGTTCATATCATACATTATATAATGAAAGTAAATTCATACCAATTAATATTAACGTAAGTGGGAAATAAATTTTTTTCACATTGATAGAAGAGTATGACGGAATCCAAAATGGGTTTGCCGTGGATTTGTATTCTTGCATCAATAGTTTAAACTGATTTCGTACTCATGAATCACACCGGCTAAAATACACTGAAAAACAATCCATTGCAGGGAGGTGATAAAGATTAGTAAAGAACTTAAAGAAGACACACAAGTATACTACGAAGAGTTTTTAGAAGTGAGCATCTTATTAGCCCCAAGCTGGAACCTCACAGAACAATCGAATATTCATTTAGGTTTTTTTAATAAAAACATTACAAATACTATATTTTCAAAATAGAGAGATTGATGCTATCAACACTCAAATGAACAAGACTCATTCTTATTAACAACATTTACAAAGTAATAAAATAAATAAAATCTGAGAAGACCGAGCAACTCTGGAATTTTGTCCAAATACAATGACCCAAATCAAAGTCAAATAGAAATTGAAATCAAAAGGCTCCAAAAATTCAATGTTTCAATTTGTCATGGATCTTCTAAATTCTGCAAAGATTTTAGTGTGCTCATAGACTGGAAGGAACCTATAAATTGGAGCCGCAACAGAGCCAATTCCAAATGCATATCCAGATCCAGAGTCAGTCATTTATCTTTAATCCATTCCCATTCAGTCCCAGCAACGTGCTAATAGCGTCAGGAAGCTCCATGCATGAATCAGAAGAAAATGGATAGATCTGGTTAGGAAAGTACATATTGGACCAAAATATTTCAGAAATAGAAAAGAAGACACCCCTAAAACACTCCCATCAAGCACCATTAACAATGAAAAGTATTATAAAATATATCTATCAAATAGATTTTGAATCCAAATCTAAATCTAAATCAAACATGCAAGACTAAACTATTAAATGCAAGCCTAAATAGTTATGAACAGAATTCTAAATCTAAATGAAATTAATTAAAATTGAAATCTAAATCAAAGTAGAATATTATAACTAATTTTGAATTTCAATTTACATCTACATCTAAATCTAAATGAAAATGTAAATAAAAAATAGAAATCTCACCTGCAAAAATGTTACTCCAAAACTTCAATTTAATCCTATTCAAAAACTCCAATCTAATCCTCCAATAACCTCCACCTCTTCCTTCCTGCATAAACATAAAATGAAAATGAAATGAGGAGCCTTGGTTTTATAACTTTTGAGAGGCTCCTCATATCCCCCAATAGACGTCTCTTCACATTCCACGAATTTGTTTCAAATTCCCCCACTCCCCGCAAAAAAAAAGCATGAATGTGCATGCAAAATTATATTTAACAAAAAAATAAAATCATATTGAAATTATTACGCCCCTATTTTTTCGGGCCCTATTTTTTTGGGTCCTACTTTTTCGGGCCCTACTTTTTCGGGCCTATTATTTCGGCCTCCATTTGGCTTCCTATTATTTCGGCCAGCTATTATTTCAAGAATTCTTTTTTAATATTTAATTTGGAAGTTTGTAACTGCTCCCAAATCTTTTTTATTGACAAGGAATCTTGGCATATTCCCGTGCTGGGCATTTGTGCTGCCATTGTATAGAACGCCTCTCGGCATAACTAGCTTGCATTTGCATTGCATTTTATTCTAGATTCTTGGATATTGGCACTCTTGCCTCTACTCTTTGAATCTCTTGTTCTATGGTGCACCTTGCAAGGGTTGCATAGTTTGGTTCATTTGAGAGCCACCATCTCATAGCCTTTGCACGTCATAGATAGAGAGCTATAAGACAGCTCTTGAGACTCCCTCTTCCATGGGTTCTCTCAAGAATAATGGTTTATAGAAGTGTGACACTTTTATGCACGCATTGGGTAGTTACCATCTAAAGCTTCTAAATATAGTGCTAATGTAATGTAAAGGGAACTTTTTGGATTTGGAAATAAGGGGACATTTATGTTGAAGTTTGATAGCAAAGCAATTTTTGGAAAGTGCATACAGTTTTGTCTAGATTGTAATCAACAAATTTTCTTATGTTCTTGGCACAAAGAAATAAAAGGTAGTGCATTATGTGTTCTCTTATCTACAAAGTCTAAACTATTTAAGTGTTGATTCTTGTTTTAATTAATATTTTCATTGTATGGTGTAGATGTTTTTGAACTATTAAATCATCATTGAGCTAATGCTAGCCTTCAAGCATAGTTCTTGATCATTCTTATTAATGGTTTAAGTTGTTTTAGGGAATTTTTGAAGTTGTCTTGGCGTAATTATTGAATGACAATATATTTCACAAGATTTAAATGAATATCCACGATTTCTTTTTTAACTACATTCCTTTCTTCATTAATTTTTGGTGTGTAGTTTTATAGTTTATAGATAGTTGAACGTTGTTAGAATATTATTTTCTCAAATCAGAAGAAAATAAAAATTAATTCTTATTGCTTAAAGTAAAAGATAACGCATTTTATGAGAAGAATGTGAGTTTGTACTCAGAAACTTCTTCAATATTACATGGAAGAAATATATTTTTCGTCTTATAGTGGAGAAAGTAGATTGTGGCATGTCAAGCAGCTCATTCAACCAATTTTGTGTAATTGTGTGGGTGAAGCTTCTTTAGACCGGCCCATGTACCTTTCATAGTCACGAGCTTTAGTTTTTGTCCAATTTATATGTATGTTGAAATATGTGGATTATAGTAAACTTCTCTTTCACATTCACAACTGACTTGGCTTTTGTCTCTATGGTGCTTAGTAAATATAAATATATAACCAGGGTTTCTTTAATGGGTGGAACTCTTTCATATTTGAAATGGTAAATAGTTAATAAGGTTGTGAGAAATACTGGCCAATTGAGTGGTAGAGGCTCTAATTTTTTTAAGATGCTCAATCGTTAATAAGTTGTGAGAAATAATCATTAATTAGGTTGTAAAAATTAATGGGAAATTGAGCAGTAGTAAAAGTATTTTTAAAATTTTCAATAGTTCATCAAGTGGTGAGAAATAATGGGTAGTTGAGTGGCACTGACTATAATTTTTTACTTTGAAGTTGAAACCTAACAGATTTGTCACTTAGAAAAATATGATTTAGCCCAATGGAATATGTGGCATATTGATTTCTCCAGTAATTGGATAGGCCCTTGATATCTAGCCTTCCTTTGCATTTAGAGGGAAAACTCCCTCGTAAGATGCAATTTAGATTTTTCAAATAAAGATGTACTCAGACTTAAAAGATTGAAAGAAAGCTATTGATGATGAAATCACCAGACAACTTCAAAACTTCCCTAAAACAACTTAAACCATTAATAAGAATGATCAAGAACTATGCTTGAAGGCTAGCATTAGCTCAATGATGATTTAATAGTTCAAAAACATCTACACCATACAATGAAAATATTAATTAAAACAAGAATCAACACTTAAATAGTTCAGACTTTGTAGATAAGAGAACACATAATGCACTACCTTTTATTTCTTTGTGCCAAGAACATAAGAAAATTTGTTGATTACAATCTAGACAAAACTGTATGCACTTTCCAAAAATTTCTTTGCTATCAAACTTCAAGATAAATGTCCCCTTATTTCCAAATCCAAAAAGTTCCCTTTACATTACATAAGCACTATATTTATAAGCTTTAGATGGTAACTACCCAATGCGTGCATAAAAGTGTCACACTTCTATAAACCATTATTCTTGAGAGAACCCATGGAAGAGGGAGTCTCAAGAGCCGTCTTATAGCTCTCTATCTATGACGTTCAAAGGCTATGAGATGGTGGCTCTCAAATGAACCAAACTATGCAACCCTTGCAAGCTGCACCATGGAACAAGAGATTCAAAGAGTAGAGGCAAGAGTGCCAATATCCAAGAATCTAGAATAAAATGCAATGCAAATGCAAGCTAGTAAAGAAAACTAAGCTAAAGAATAAATGAAACTAAGATAAAAAGTATGCCATAATGTAAGTAGAATGAGAGCTAAGCTAAAATGAAAAAATGCAAGAATGCTCCAAGTTTTCAAAATCGCCAAGAAAACCTATAGCATAACAATAGCATGAGAGACTAAGATTTTTTGAATGAAGAGAGAGCCCTCCCTTTAAAAGAAAAATAGACGGTAGAGATTAAGAGGCAAGATGAATGTAATCAAGTGTGCAGTTTGAAAATGGGAGTGATCCATGTGCACAAGCATTTCAACCAATCACAATTAATGGTTGAATTTTGAGAGGGTTTGAAATGTGTGGATGAGAATTAAAGTTATTTTAAAAATAGAAGATTCCTCTGACATAAGAAATTATGCATTCATGTGTAGACAAAAATGACTTTTCTTTTATTTCTAAAATAGGAACAATGTTTTATGTGTGCACACTTAGGATAAGAGATGAGTGGGAAATTTTATTTAATTAAAAGGGGGACATGTTCTTTTAATTAAATATAAACTTGGGATAAAGTGGTCATACCATAGGTTATAATCAAATAAATAGATTTTTGAGAATTTGACAAAATATAACCATTAGATAAATTATGAAAAAATGTTAGAAAGGAGGCTCATAGTCTAGATGACTATTTTTAGTTGATTATATTTTTCCCTCTTTGACTAATGTGTGATCAATCTGGGAACACATGATGTCAAAGAATGTATAATCCAAGTATGCAGCAATAGATAGAGAGATTTGATTATTAAGAATGAAATGCAGAAAGAGATAGCAAGTCTTGAATGTACAATTTGATAACAATAGTACTGAACATTA
This sequence comes from Cupressus sempervirens, assembly GCA_028749045.1. Lineage (NCBI taxonomy): Eukaryota > Viridiplantae > Streptophyta > Pinopsida > Cupressales > Cupressaceae > Cupressus > Cupressus sempervirens. The sequence goes on along the minus strand of CM053783.1, from coordinate 38,910,153 downwards.
GGATAGAGACAATATCAAAACTCAAGAAGAATACTAACACCAAGCAAAGAAGATAGATCAAGAGAAAATATATAGTTGTAGAAGAAAAGCAATTTGCAAAAGTGAGAATATTCCCACCCCCTCGAGATTGAAATTGAAATGAGATAGAGGAGATGCAGAAATAAGCTAGATTTAATCAAATCATAACAAAGAAAAGTTCATGATGATAGATAAGAGATTAAGACCAATGAGTGACCACCAAGCAATGAAGATATGCCCCAGTTTGACTAAGTTTGACCAAGAAAGATAAAGCATAAGAATTAGGTCAAAGAAAGAAGAAAGATGAAATGAGATGAAAATAGAAATGAAAGCGAAGAGTGGAAGAGAGTAGAAATGATGAAGAAATGATGATTGCCCCAAAAAGATTCAAACATTAAGCCTCAACAGGTTAGCCAACTACATAGAAGAAGGAAGAAATTTTATCTAGCAAGATGAACTTGAATTTGGATTTCAATCCCGAAAATGGATCCAAGATGTCAAGATTAGAAAAGATAGGTCAAAAGCATAGATGAGAAGGTAAGATGGAAAAGAAGAGAGAAATGGGAAAGAAGAGATACGATAAGATCCAGAAGATGCAAGAGAAGGATGAATGTAGTTAGCTCACAAGTCCATGAAAGATAAAGAAGAGAGCTCTCTCAACATACAAAATGCAAAGCTAAGTTAGAATGAACCCTAGAATGCAAGCTAGTATGAAAAGGTGCAATTGTAAGGGTTACATAAGTAGGTCATAGTTTTTATCATCGAGCCTTATTAGGGACATCATAAGATCATACAATAATCACTAGTAAAACTATGAGGATATGAATATGATCTATGTTAGATAGAAATGTGGAAATCCAACTTAAGCATCAAAGACATATAGGTCAAGATGGGTAATGCAATTAGACTTCCTAACTTTAATTTAGCAAGATTACCCATGTATCAAGGTATAAGCACCAAGATAACCCCTGAGTGTGGTCTTGCAAAAATAGACAAGGATGATACATTACAGGTCTAAAGTGTCAAGTAGGATAAGCATGAATCTTTTAAACACCTTAGACTAACAAAGTATACCCACAAGCAGAAAGCAAGTAAAACATGCCCCATGCCCCCAGTCTTCTAGTCCATGACATCCTCGAAAGATTTATTAGGAAGAGAACACATAGCAAAGTAATCATCATATAAAACACACAAAGAAGATAAAGTTCATCATAGCTCATTAATTTAAATGTTTAAGTGCGTGTGTGTAAGTCACTTGGCCATATCTTCAAGACTTGATTTTGATAGTGAGAAATATCGTGACATCAGAGACTGTCATAAAACTATCTGAAAAGTGTTGAGAAACACTTGATGTCAAAGGGGGTAGTGTTGAGAAACATTTTTGTGTGAGTTTTCGAAGAAACCCAATGCACAAGGACACCTCAATAGGCTAAGCAACTATGCCCTTGAGATGAGGACAAGGAACAATCCCAAGCTAGGAAATGTGTTGTACAATGAATGCTTGAGACTGATAGACATAGGTGCAAGGGTCTCAAGTAGCGCCTGTTTCTAGGTTTTCACCACTTGGTAAATTTTTTTAGGAAATTTTTCAATTTTTTTGTATTTTTGAATTTTCAATTTTTTTGGTGATACATCAAAGTGCCTATTGCTAGGTTTTCACTACGATGATCATTTTTTCATGACATTTTTTTATTTTTAGGATTTTTTCAGCATCATGTATGATTTGTTGATTTGTTTTTGGATTTTTTAGAATGATTTAGAGATCACTAGTTCTCAAGCAATATCGCATCATTTTCTCCCAATGTCTAGCAAATTGTATAATATGGAGTAGGAAGATGGTGGATAGACAGAGATGGATAGGCAAGGAATATGAAGCAAGTGAAAGTCCTCAAGGATTGACTCCTAAATAGTACCCAAGTTAGGGAAAGATAGCCAAATGAATAAGTTTTTGGATAGCAATGGAAGCAATGAGTGAGATAGCAAGTAGGATTGTTGGTGTAAATAAGTATTTACTTATTACACTTACTTAAGTTTACTTAGGTTAATGCATTATTTAATTATTTTGCATTATTTTATTATTTTTATTTGTGAGACACTTAGGAGTTTGCACACCATTTTGAGTTTTCATGTAGACAACACAGGAGTACACAACTCTATTTAAGCACATGGTGTCTACAACAATGTTTTACGTGTCACACCCTTGTAGGCTTATCCTCTCATCACTGCACTTACTTATGTGCTTAATGGAGGATAACCCATATCTAGTGGATATGTGCTTGGTTGTATGACACATCATGATGCTAACTTCTATGCATTCTAGAAGCTCTCCTCAAGCCTTTATATTCAAGCACTCCTAGTGTACTATGAGGAACCAATTATTGAATACATCATTATTTTGATCATACTCTCTCTCTCTCTTTGGTCTACTGTGTGCTTGTGTTTGAGTTCTTAGTTCCTGGGTGAATTTTACCCTTAGGCAAATTCTTACAAGGATAAGTAGTGAAGCCAAAAAATGAGATAGCATGAAGCATGTAGTCCAAAAGAGTAGACATGTCAAGAGACTTAAGATCCATTTTGTTTTCTTTGTGTGATCACGACCAAGAGATCAATTGCATATGATAGTGATGGGATAGAATAATAAGAATGAAGCTAGATATGAAGGCTATTAGTGGATGATAAGGATGGGGTGAGCAATAGATAAGATAGCCAATGCACTTGGATAGTTGAACAATGTCAAGATCAAAGAAAAAGAGGGAATGGATGGATTATGAAAGAATTATGCATGATGCCTATTTGCCAGGTTTTCATCATAGTACTTATCCAAGGTGCCACAAGAAGTAGTTTTCACCATAGGACAAATCTATTTATCTTTACTTTTGCTGCCAAGGTGCTAGAAGAAGTGGTTTTCACCAAGGCACTTTTTTTTTTCTTTTTTTTTTGAAATTTTTAGAAATAGTTCAAGCCTTTTTTCAATTTAGATAATGCTCTTATAGGAAGGAAGTCATGATAAGCTAAGACCATAGGTCATGATAAGCTAAGACCATAGATAAGCATGCTCAAAGATGTTGATAGGGTGATGGAAGGGAGATGATAGAAGGAGTATATGAAGGATAAGGGTTCATGTCTTGAAAGAAATGAATGAGCATGGATAGAAAGTAAGTGTAAGTTTTAGAGGATTTCATGAGGCTATCTAAAATATTGGGCAAGATCAACGTTGACACACACCTTGAAGGGTATTGGAATGATGCAGGAATCATGGATGAAATAGCTTGAGGCTTAGACGTATGAGGTGGTAGAAGAGATTTGGAAAAAAGTGGAGTGGAAGGCTTTAGAACATTTTTAGGAAGATTTTTGGAAGAAGATGGAATGGAAGTCTTTGGAAGCTTGAATGTCAACTTTGAAATATTTTCAATATTCAAATCTTTCAAAAGAGACTTGGGAATCCATATAGCTTTAGAGCATGTTTTTTCAATAATGGGCTTAGGAACCCATATTTTCTTTGATTTAGCTCTCTTAATAATGGACCTTTGCAGTCTCTTTTGCACATTTTCCTTCTTTGCATTCACATGTCGATTAGATGGGACATAGTGATCTTCATTTTTCAATGGATTCTTATGTTTATTCTTGCTTCCAAAAGGCTTGGGATTTTTGGATGAATAAGGCTAATATGACTGGTTTAGATGGATAGATGAATGAGAATTGATCAAAGATGAGTGTCTTTGTTGATCTTGAGTTATGATAGGAGAGCAAGGGGATAAGCTAAGAGTGAAACTAGGAGACAGAGGAACATATGGTCCCAATATGATGGAAGGTTGGAAGGCTTTAGCTTAGATGGATAAGGACCAAGGATAGACTTAGGAGATGCAAATGGATAGTGGATAGGGATATCAACATCTTTTGAGTGAGACACATGGTTAAAGCCATCAATAGAATCATGAGTAGCTTTGAAAGGAACAATATTTTTAGTAGGAGCATTTGAAGCTTGAGCACAATTTTGAAGTGGATATGGAGAAGTAGAACATGAGGGGACACTTTGATCTTGACAAGTAGCTTTGAATAGTATAGGAAGAGAACTTTTCTCATAATTTTTAGTAAGCTTGAGGGAGATAATGGAAGTGGTATCTTCATCGTACTTGGGGGATAGAAAAGACATAGGATATGGAGGGGAAAAATTTTGAAAGAGATGAAAGGGTTCTTGATCTTGATCTTTCTTGAAATTTATAGCCTTTTCTTTTTGAGAGTCCTCTTGACATGGAGCCACTTCTAAGGACAATGAAGAACGAAGATGTAGTGGAGTGATTCTTGGATCTGTAGGCTTAGTAGCATGGAAAAGGTTTGCAACCAAGTGAATGTTAGCTTGAGTTTCTTTTAGAGGTAGCCCTTGAGTATAGGAATTATGTACATGAAAAGAATTAGGTTCTTTATTTGATAGAGGCATGTTGGAAAGATTTGAAGTACTGGGAGGTGCATGAGTGTTGGAAGAAGTGGAGGTATCAAGGAAACCATTGCTAGATATAGGTTCATTAATATGATCTTTCTTAAAAAAATTATCCTCATCACATGAGTCATTAGAGGTATCAATGATCCCATTATCAATAAGATCTTGGATTTTATGTTTCAGCTCAATGTAATCTGAAGTACTATGCTTATTATGTCGATGATAAGCACAATAGATATCCAAGAATGGGTTTCCATATGAGCTAGACTTAGGTAACATGATGAGCTTAGTACCAAGAAGTGTTTTCAAAGTGTCATTATTAAAATCTTCCAAGGGAGCAAAATTTACATCAAAAGTATGTCTAGAGTCCTTTTGTTGTTTCTCAAGTGAATGGTATGCATCCATGTCTTCATCATTGTCTTGGTCAAAGATAGGTCCATCATGATAGCTTGGAATAGGCTTAGAGGTGGTATCACTTTCTTTCTCTCTAAGGAGGTCTTTAGATCTAGAAGATGAAGACATTTGATGTCTTGGAGTAGAATATGTAGACCTTGAAGAAGATGAACTATGTGTATGTAAAGGTCTTAAGGAAGATTCATTTAAGAATGAAATCTTCTCCTTTAATTTTTTCTCAAGTTTAGACTTCATTTATATCATACACTTATAGATATGAAGGTAAGAAAGATCATTTGTCTCTTCAAGTTCTTTGTATTGAGCTTATAGATCTTGAAACTATTTAGTGGCATAGAGGGTATCATGATAATCTAGATTTGGTTGAGGTTTGGTAGCACAAGGTTTGAATGCCATAGTGGTAGATAGATAATCAAGCCTAAAGGAGACTAGAGGAAGCTAAGAAGGTGACACAAGAAAACTGGATGTCCAAACTAAAGAGGTAGAGTGTTCACTTGCCAAAATAGTAAAGATAGAGTAAAGTGACTTGTCAAGAAAGTGTCCAAGAAACTTACAACACTAGTGACTCAAGTCAAGATCTAGGCAAGAAGCCAAATAACCAAGTAGATAGAGCAAGTAGGGTGACAAGTAAACAAATTTCCCAACATAAGAGTGTAGTCAAGAAATCAAGGTAACCATTTCATCAAAAAGATAACTAGCTAGTGGACATAGACCATGAAGATAGAAAGACCAAGAGCACTAAGAGCAAAGAGTCACTTTAAGCATGTTCAAGTACTAGAGACATAGAAAATAAAAATCAAATGATGAGACTCACCTTAGCAAGAATCAAAAGAAAAATGTTAAGACTTGATGCTTTGACTTGGTTGACAAAGTTTGACAATAGTTGATAGCATAGAAGGTTTGAGGTTCAAAAGCAATTTCTTTCCAAGAAAGATAGTGACACATGGAGTAGTCTTCAAACAATAAAGCAAAAGGCAAAGAAACCTTTTATGATACAAGCATATGTGAGGTCTTAAAAGAAAGCCCTAGAACTATCGTCATGTGTGTTAAAATATTTCCACATGACTAGCACATTCAAGAACACATCAAGCAATATCTACCTAAAAGTCATGATTCATTACTCAATAACTTGGCCCATGCTTGATTCTCCTTTGCCTCACACCAAGAGGTTTCCAACAAGAGATATTTTCTTTGTCATGGATGTGCCATAAGCACAACCAAAGGAACACATATGGTGAGTGTAAAATCCTTGGGTGATTCAAGTAGTCTACTAGGATCGATCCTTATACCAAAAAGTTGAGTGGCAAAATAGGGTAGCTACTAATCTAGGGTGTTTAGAAAGGGCTTTCATTCATGATGTTCCTCTTGCACCCAATTAAGGGACACTCCACCTTGCAGTGGATAATAGACCTCACATCACAAGAGCAGCTTAAGCATTCTTGCCTAGTGATCTCCTTATGGTTGAAATCCCATAAGCGATCACACTAAGCAAGGACAAACACTACATATACCAATTTTTTTTGTCCTTTATAGCCTTGAGTTTATAGTGGGTTGGAAGAGCAGGGTAATTTTCTTGTCCCCACTTGGGTTGTTCCTCTCAGGTTGTCTGAGAGTAGGCCCTTAATTAGCTAAACCATAGTATAAGAAGAGAAAACTACCTGCACTCTAAGGCTTCGCTAAGCCATAGTATAAGAAAAGAAAACTAAGCCACAAAATTAAAACACAAGATTACAAGAAAATGAGACTTGAGTAATGAAAATTCTCGCAATAAGGTTTCACTTTATTGCAAAAGATCAAGTATATATGAAAGCACCAAAGTGCATGAACTATCCAAGCCCATGGTACTTCTAAAACTAACAATATTGAAATATTGAACTAAAATATATTCCACAAGATTTAAATGAATATCCATAGTTTCTTTTTTTACTACATTCCTTTCCTCATTAATTTTTGGCATGTATTTTTATAGTTTATAGATAGTTGACCATTGTTAGAATATTATTTTCTTGAATCAAAGGAAAATAAAAATTAAGTCCTATAGATTAAAGTAAAACATATGCATGTTTTATGAGAAGAATGTGAGTTTGTACTCTAGTACTTCTTCAATATTTCATGGTAGAAATATATTTTTCATCTTATAGTGGAGAAAGCAGATTGTGGCATGTCAAGAAGCTCATTCAACCAATTTTGGGTAATTGTGTGGGGGAAGCTTCTTTAGACCAGCCCATGTACCTTTCATGGTCACGAGCTTTAGTTTTTGTCCAATTTATATGTATGTTGAAATATGTGGATTATAGTAAACTTCTCTTTCACATTCACAACTATCTTGGCTTTTGTCTCTACGGTGCTTAGTACATACAAATGTATAACCAAGGTTTCTTTAATGGGTGGGATTCTTTCATATTTGAAATGGTAAATAGTTAATAAGGTTGTGAGAAATACTGGCCAATTGAGTGGTAGAGCTTCTAATTTTTTAAAGATGCTCAATAGTTAATAAGTTGTGAGAAATAATCATTAATTCGGTTGTAAGAATTAATGGTCAATTGAGTGGTAGTAAAAGTATTTTTAAAATTTTCAATAGTTAATCAAGTTGTGAGAAACAATGGGTAGTTGAATGGCACTGACTAGAATTTTTTACATTGAAGTTGAAATCTAACAGATTTGTCACTTAGAAAACATATGATTTAGCCCAATGGAAAATGTGGCAAATCAATTTCTTCAATAGTTGGATAGGCCCTTGATATCTAGCCTTCCTTTGTGTTTAGAGGGGCAGCTCCCTCATAAGATGTAATTTAGATTTTTCAAATAAAGATGTACTCAAACTTAAAAGATTGAAAGAAAGCTATTGATGATGAATGCACCAAAAAACTTCAAAACTTCCCTAAAAAAAATTTAAACCACTAATAAGAATGATCAAGAACTACGCTTGAAGGCTAGCATTAGCTCAATGATGATTTGATAGTTCAAAAACATCTACACCATACAATGAAAATATTAAACAAAACAAGAATCAACAGCCAAATAGTTCAAACTTTGTACATAAGAGAACACATAATGCACTTCCTTTTATTTCTTTGCAACAAGAACATAAGAAAATATGTTGATTACAATCTAGATGGAATTGTACACACTTTCCAAAAATTGCTTTCCTATCAAACTTCAACATAAATGTCCACTTATTTCCAAATCCAGAAAGTTCCCTTTACATTACATAAGCACTGTATTTATAGCCTTTAGATGGTAACCACCCAAAAGCTCCTCCTTTGGGTTCATAACTACCTCAAAATTTAGAGTTTTGAAGTTTGGAATACAAGACTAACTCTAACCCATATGAATCTAGATTCTAAATTTGAACTCTAGTTACAATAAGTAACATAAATCACTTTTCATCATAGGGTAATTAAAAATCTACTATAAAGAAAAGACCACAATGTTGATTTTGGTGAGGTAGCCTTCCATCTTCATCTTCTTCCTTTGTAATTGTCTTTTTCCACTAGTAATATTGAAGCATCTTCACAAGTGGAATAGCATAATGACATATTCATAGCTCAACATCCTTGAATGTTCTAAAATTTTCATCCACAGCTAAAATTTAGATCATAAACCGTAACACCCATTATAATTTATGGATTATGTCTTTAGGTGTATGATGATATGAAGCTCAAATGATGTGTTTCATAGTTGAGCAAAGAATATAAGATATAAACAAGAGATAGTGTAACACACTTTAGTGTTGTTCTTTCCTCGCAAGGAATGCCAAGATAATCAATGCTAACACATTCAAAGTAGATTGTCTATTTTTCCTTCACCACATCAATGACTAAATAAAGAAATTTTTTAATGTCATCTATCTTCCTTGGGTTGCTATTAGAATTTCCAAAGTTTTGATCTTATGCTTTAGAGTTGATGAGCTTTGAAGTCTTTGACTACATGCCAAGAAATTGATTTGTATATTGTGATTCCTTTTAGTGAAATTTGAGTTCCACATGGTTGGGAGAAGTTAGAAAGCTTTTCTTTTTTTGAATTTATACATACTCTCACCAAGCACGTTTTCAAATCTTTGATTTGGGTAACATATCACTACCTTGTCTATCATCTATATACCACGGCTTCTAAAATGTCTCATCACATATTTTTCTTGCAAACTATTCATACTCTTCATGGATCAAGGATTATATCTGCAACATTCTTCTTTACCAACACTTCCTAGCTTAATTTTGGTTAAATAATTGTCCTTTTTTTCTCCATACTTGATGCCCATGAGATGGCCAATGCTTTGAGGCATTCAATCAAACAAATTGATGCATTATATAGGATCCCATACTAAATGTTTTGTACCATGATTTTCATCAAGAAATTTTTCTTTGCATCCCTTGCACATTCATGATCTACAACTATATCCATTGGATGATTCATAACCACAATGTTAAAGAGTGAGCATGTATGCTTTAGTGATATCGTCCATGAAATTTGAATGCTAGAAAATTCCATTTGTAATCTACACATGTATGAGGAGTTTTAATGGCACAATTTTCACATTGAGGCAATTTATAAAATAGTTAGCATGTCTTTATTGTAGTTATAAACTCCATGCATATCCTTAAAGAGATCATCTCCTATCGAGCATCTTCTATGATGCAAATCTTGCATATATGTCTCTTGAAATATTTGTATGCTTTCCATGTCATCTAAAATAGGAATCTCTCCTCATAATTCCCCATGTGACTAAATAAACTTTCTAAATATAGAAAGGGTCCATCTCTATTACCCCTAACTTACTATACATAGTAAGTATGGAAAATGGAGTCCAAATGACATCAAATGAAGGCTAAATCCATAAATTGTTGAATGTTGGAGATGAATCAATCCTTAGAAGACCCTCTAACAATCCTCATTAGCCTACGAGGATCCAATATTAGGCTAATCCCTAAAATTCTGATGTTGACAACCAATGGGGACATTACACCTCTCTTCCCAATATTGCTTGCCCTCACGCAATCCAGCAATAATAGTGAACTCCAACCTCCACCTAGATACCAAATGAAGTAGTATGTGACACCCCTATTAACATCAAACCAATTGTATACCACTAACATCATTAGGACCAACAACATAGCCTGCAATATAGCACTCAAAACTTGTGCTAATGATGTAGGAGTTAGAATATCACCAAAAGAATCCCCCCCAAGAAATATTTTCATCTTGGTTCTCACCCATATAATATAAATTGGACTAGAATTCAAATCAACAATCCCTTCAAGAGACGTAGCTATAGGAGAACCATATGAAATCATGCTAGTTGTATCAACCATAGGTGTAGCCACATCCAAATCTATGGACACAGGAATGTTACTAACTATCATAACACAAAATTGAATCATTACAAATGGTGAAAATTGAGCCCACCTTCACTCAAGTGAATGATCAACATCAATCTCAAACAACATATTGACATAAGACAATGTCGCATCCATGTCAAATGTAGGATTATTCATGAAGTGGACATCAACATTTTGTTGATCAATAGTATAACATGACTCCATTAAAAGCCAATTTTGTCTTTTAGTCACTTAAGTAACTTTATAACTTTATAACATTAAAATATTTAAATAAATCACTTAAGTCACTTGAACTTTAATTTCTCTTGAAATACTTGTATACTTGCCATGTCGTCTGAAATAGGAATCTCTCCTCATATTTCCCAATGTGACTAAATACACTTTCTAAAAATAGAAAGGGTCCATCTCTATTACCCCTAACTTCCTATACATAGTAAGTATGGAAAATGGAGTCCAAATGACATCAAACGAAGGTTAAATCCATAAATTGTTGAATGTTAGAGATGAATCAATCCTTAGAAGACCCTCTAACAATCCTCATTAGCCTAGGAGGATCCAATATTAGGCTAATCCCTAAAATTCTAATGTTGGCAACCAATGGGGACATTACAATCCTCCCTTCCCCAAGATTGCTTGCCCTCAAGCGATCCAACAATAATAGTGAACTTGAACCTCCACCTAGATCCCAAATGAAGTAGTACATGACACCCCTATTAACATTGAACCAATTGTATACCACTATCATCATTAGGACCAAAAACATAACCTCCAATATAGAACTCAAAACATGTGCTAATGATGTAGGAGTTAGAATATCACCAAAAGAATCCCCCACAAGAAATATCTTCATCCTGATTCTCAACCATATAATATAAACTGGACTAAAATTCATATCAACAATCCCTTGAAGAGACGTAGCTACACCAGAACCATATGCACTCATGCTAGTTGTATCAACCATAGGTGTAGCCACGTCCAAATATGTGGACATAGGAATGTTAATAACTGTTGTAATACAAAATTGAATCTTTACAGATGATGAAAACTGAGCCTAACTCCACTCAAGTGAGTGATCAACATCAATCTCAAACAATATATTGACATAAGACAATGTTGCATCCATGTCAAACGTAGGATTATTCATGAAGTTAACATCAATACTTTGTTGATCGATATAATAACATGACTCTATTACTACATTGCTCACCTCATCAACAATAACAAATGTACTACCATCAAAGCACACATATGCAACTACTTGCATACTGCTAAACTCCTCATTGGATGCCTCTACCAACACAAAAGTGGTTGCTGATATGAAAGTATCCTCACATGCTCCTACTCCCACTATCGATGTATTGCCATCAAATACATGATCTAGGGAACTCATGCCAACAACTGCATCATCTAACTTAACCTAACATAAATCCTCATTACATTCCACCTTAATTGTTCCCAACTCTTGTAGTGTCTCATAAGAAGTATCCCACAAATCTAAAGTGGCAAATGTATCATCACCTTTCATTCTTTGAAAAAGTGATATAATTCTTTGCTCAAATCTTAGCTTTAAAATCAGGCGGGTCATTCGTTTGTGATTTTGATTCATCTCATTCACTAGCATTTCCAACTATTTCACAATACCCTCTATCTCAGAATCTCCCTCTATTAGCAGAGAAGTACGCCCTTTGTAGGTGTAATGAATACCAAGCCTTCTATCACCATCCATAACATTAAAAACCAAGTCCTCTACTTGTGGGTCAAAAGAAAAGTGATGAGAACTCCTCACAGTGTAATGTTGATAAAACCCCCAATCTCTATCAAGAGCTCATTGTCATCAAACTAGAAATCAAAAGATGACTCCAATCTTTGACTTTGAACTATTGGTTGGGCAAGATCCAGGGCAATCCTCTCTTCAAGCCCAACCACAAAATCCCTATTGGGAAGCATTGTAGCCAAGGTCTCTTCAATCTTCCTCGCCAATCTTTGAATAGCACAAGGGCCTCGAATGAGAGCACCCTTAGATATACTATATGAAACCTCCCACAAATTTGAGCTCTCAAGAAAATACTCCATGAATGACTCGGTATGGTAGAAATTATATGTGGAAGCATCAATCTACTCCCTTGCAATAATCCACATCTGATCTCTCTAAAAATCTAACAATGCCAACTATCCAATTATACCAGGTGTATGAAAAGAAGAAATAGGTTCACCTCTAGTAGAAGGAAGAAAATCACCATGAGAGCCCATCTCCATTGATGCTCTCACCCCCTCTATAGATACTATACTCATATCCTAGATGAATGTGTTCACTGCATCATCATGTCCCTCATCCTCAACCATAGAAGCTAACTCGCCACCAACCACAATATGTAATTGAATAGGGTTTGTGGTTGTGTTGACTATACCCATTCTAATTATTGACATTATAGTCAAGTTTTTTATTAGTGACACTGATCTGAATTGATGAAGTGGGTTGCAAACACGATATCTAGTGACTTGTTACCTGCGATATCAATGTTCAAATTCTGGATATTCTTGCAAAAACTCAAAAGAGTTGTATGCAAACCAAAATCCATCTTATTCATTGAGATTGAACGAATATATACAATTATGGAATATCAATAGCCACCATAACCATGAATTCAAAATGTTTATGTGGCTAAAATTAAAAAACAACAAATTAAACTAAACTATTCAAAACTAGGTGTCTAATTACCCCAACTTTTCAGGGTCATAACTTTTGACCTATAGCTCAAAATTTGAAACTACTTATGTCATTGGAAAGAATAACTAAAAATCTAGTTTAGTCCCTAAAATAGCGAGCCTTTGGCTGCCCAATTTTAGGGACCGATTACAGTTTCAACTTGAAATTTTGAGAAGAAGACCTTCGAAAAGGCCAAACAAAAAGATATAGAAATCGAGTGGATTAGATATTAGATCTAAGCTATTTGATGAGTTGAAAAGTTTAATTGGTATATCTGGACCTAAGGAAAACTTATTCACTCCCCTCCCCCTTCTGTTATTCTTAATCATTCTAACAAAACATTCCACATGTCATCATTGTATGATCATCTATGAAAAGCACAAAATATCTATTACCATCAAAACATTTTATTTTTGTAGAACCACACAAGATTATATGAACACGTGGCAATGGTTGAGTAGATGAGTGTTCTTTAGTAGAAAAACATTTTTTTTTCTTCTTTCCATGTTGACACCATTTACTAATTCTCTTCTCTAGTTTGTGTAAAAGTGGCATACCTTCCACATTATGATATTTGTGTCCTTTTCACAAACAATGGTATACATAACTTGTCTGTAATCTCTTTAAATAGACGAAAGTTTTTACAATTGAAGGACTTAAGTTTTTGCATTCTACCAAGAAAGTCCTTATAACCAAATCTTGAAACTCCTGCTAAAGTTATTGTGCAATTATCAATGTTATGACCAAATTGATTACAATAGTGTTACGATTAACCTTAGATAGAAATAAAAATTACATTCAAATATAACTAATATCATAAAATAATAATTGCATAGAAGAGAATAGAAGATACAAGGATTTAATATAGTTCACCCAATCCATAGGCTATGTCCACAAACAAGAAGTCCAATATTATTATTATCTAGTGATTACAATTTGCAATCCCTTATAGCTCAATACCACCATAAGAAGCTACAATATCATCATACATTATGAAATCCCTAACCCTAAACCTTTTTATACAAATTTTTATCGCTTAAAAAATTAGGGCTAGAATAAGTTGTCTAATAGAAAAATAACAACCAACACCTTTTATAGTAGTAGAGTCTTTTTGACTTCGAGGGCATTGCCCATTGACCCACCATGTACTATGATAGGGAGCACACCTAGGGCATTTCCTCTTGATCCCATCTTAGGGACACTGCCTCCAAACCCATGTAGAAATAATCTGGAGAAAAATTGTGCTAAATAAACCTTTGAGTCTAATTAGGCTCCACATCACAAAAATCTTCCACTTGGAGACCGATCAAACTCCACAACAATAACCTCCCACTTGGAGATGAATCATAGCATCATTAAACCTATAGCTCCCACTAGAATATCAAACCACCCTAGACTCTACTATTTTTTTATTTTGTTCAATCTAGAAGATCAATTGAAGTTGAAGAGGAGTTCAACTTCTCCCTTGTTACTTCCTTTGTAAACATATATGTTGGATTAGCATCTATATGTATCTTCTCCATCTTTAATTGTCCATCATCCACAACTAACCGAATGAAATGGTATTGCAACTATATGTTTTTTTTCTTTGAATGGAGAATAAAATTCTTCGCAAGATGAATGGCACTTTGGATATTTGTAAACAAATATTTATCCCTTTGTGGGTGTCCCAATTCTTCCATGAAGAACTAACACTTATTATCTCCTTGGTTACCTCTATAGCAACAACATACTCTGCCTTTATAGCAGCATGGATAAAGCATTTACCTTCTACAACCAAGAAATCCAACTCATTATTGTCCCACCAATAGTAAATACATAATATGTAGTACTCCACCCAATATCAATATCCTCTACCAAATCTAAGTCAACATAACCATGTAAATTAGTTATAGAGCCCCCAAAATGTAAACACTTACTGGATGCTCCTCTCAAATATGTGATAATCCATTTGACTACATTCCAATGCTCAATTCCTAGATGACTTATATATCTACTAAAAACTCCCACTACATGTGTAATATTTGGCCTAGGACATACAATAGTATACATTAAGCTTCCTAAAACTGAAGCATAAGATACCTTGGACATCTTGTCCTCCTCTTCTAGTGTCTTTGGACACATCTCCTTAGTTAACTTCAAATGACCAGGTAAAAGTATGCTAATAGCTTTATCATTCTCGATAGATAAATGTTGCAACACCTTCTCGATATAATCAGCCTGAGATAATGCCAATTTTATATTCTTCTCATCTCTACAAATTTTCATACAAAGAATTTGTTTTGCTACCCCCAAATCCTTTATAGAAAATGATTTTGCTAATTATTGTTTTAGCCCCTTAATGTGATCCATGTTAGGCCCAGCTACAAGAATATCATCAACATATAAACATAAAATAATGTAGTTGTCATCATCCAACCTCTTAAAATAAACACAATGGTCTGAATGACACCATTGTATCCATGCCCATGCATAAAATTGTCAAGTTTTAGATACCATTGCTAAGGTGCTTGCTTCAAGCCAAATAAAATTTTGCAATCTGCACACTAAGTTCTCCTTACCTTTGACCTCAAATCCCTATGGATGCATCATATAGATGTCTTCATCCAAATCACCATGAAGCAAGGCTTTTTTAACATCAAGCTGTTCCAAATGCAAATTTTCAATAGCCACAATACTTAAAATAATACAAATAGAAGTCATATTAAAAAGAGGAGATAAAATCTCATCAAAATCAATGCCCTTTTTATGTGCAAATCCTTTTACAACTAACCTAGCTTTAAATATTTTCTTACCTTTGTCCTCTTCTTTAACCCTGTAAACCCATTTATTCTATAAAACATGTTTACCTAAAGGAAGCTTGCATAAGTCCCATGTCTAATTTTTTAGCAAAGAGTCCATTTCTTCTTTCATTGCAGACTCCCACTGAATCTTTGTATCCATCTACACAGCTTCATCACAACATTCAGGTTTACCAACATCTATTAGTAAAATAGAGTTACAAAGAGGGAGAAATTATTTTTGGAGGTCTACGTAGCCTTGTTGACCATCTAATAGTCACTATGGTGTGGTATTTTTTGTTGTGGTTGTTAAAGAGCATGAGGGACTACTAGAACATCCCCATTTTTTATTATCATCCAACACTACATAATCATTTTATTTCCTCTCATGTTGCTACAATAGATCTTTGTACAATACTTTTTCATTGAATATGACATCTGTGCTTCTTACAATTTTATGACTTTCAAAATCCCAAAGCCTAGAATGAGATTCATCAATGTCATATCCAAAAAATACACATTTCTTTGACTTATCTTCCATCTTGATTCTATTTTCATAATCTATATGTGTAAATGCTTCACAACCAAAGGTTTTGAGAAATGAATAACTCACCTTCTTACCAATCCATGCTTCCTTTGGAATACCACAGCCCAAAGGAGTAGAGGGACCTCTATTAATCAAATATACAACAATATTTGTAGCTTCCATCGACATGTTTAAGGGTAGCCTAGCATGCAATCTCATGATTCTTGCATGCTCTATTATTGTAATGTTCATGTGTTCAACCACTCCATTTTCATATGGAGTCCTTGGAACAATTTTCTATCTATAAATACCATTCATGGAGCAATAATCTTCAAATTCATTGTACACTATGTGAATGAATTTTCATGAAACTTTAGCGTAGAATGTAAATGGACTGATGACAAATTATACTAGACCCAAGATATCATCGTCAGAATGTAATCTCTACAAGCATCTCATGTTTCCCTAACTATAACTACTAAAATAGTTCTCAGACCAGCATCTTCATAACAGTTCTAGAATGGGATTATGCTAAAAATGTAGATCTACAATGAAAACATGCAATGTCTATGACTAAAATGCAGATTATATGTGAAACACAACTCCGAGAAATGCTCTTGAAATGATCATGCAATGAAGTAATGTGCAATAAATGATGCTAAATGCCACAAAATCATGCTAAAATGCTATGAACTTGCTACAATGAAAATGTTAAAATGATGAGTTCAAATGTTCCTATAGTGTAGATGCATAAAAACTCGAGTCCCTTACATCTTAGATTTCCCTCCTATTTATAGGATTTCAGAAGAAGTTGGGGTAAGAATCAAGATTTTCACCTTTGACTGGGGGTGAAAGTGAAATTGAAAATATCTCATAAGAGACTAGGAGGAAGAGTCCAACAGACTTGATTTTGAGGATAATTGAGGATATTTCTAATTCTTTTAAAATGAAAATGGAAGATTTTCAATCTTCTAAGGATAAATGATTTTATTTATTCAATAAATGTCTTATTTATTTTCAACATTTTGTCTTTTTCTTCACCCCTTTTTGAATTTCATTTTATGAATTTGAATTGTTTTCTTCCTCTTTTAAAGTTGATTTAGGTCTTCTCAATTTGATAGGTGATTAATGACCTAATGTAATTTTTAATTTGAAGGTTTGTTGTGTTTCTTCTGATTTTCTCTTTAATTTGCACTGATTGGTCAAAATTGCATGATTTAGGTCTTTGCCAATTTTTGGGTGTCTACAAATGCCCCTCTTTGAGCTAATATGTGAAGCATATTAGTTCAAATACTATCTTGATTTTCTGATTTTAGGCCAAATTTTGATGATTTGGATGTATGTTCATTGATCATTTGATGTTTAATCATTGACAATTTGATGTTTTGATTGTTGTTGATTTGATGATTTGATTGCGATGTTGATTTGGTGTTGCAAAATTTTTGCTTGGATATCCCAGTTTTGGTAGGCTTGATGTTTGGAATTTTTTAGCTAGGGTAGAACATTTTTGATGTTTCTAAAAATTTTGATGCCCCGGCTTAGATGCCCCAGTTTAATACAGATATGTTGCCCCCTTAGAAATGAAATTGGAATAAAATATGGAAGTGAGTATGTTCCAATTTGATTTTTGAAATGTTGGAAGTTTGGTGGAAAAAAAGAAATTAGGTTGGGTTGATACACTACCCAATTCATTTTGGTGAGCAAGTAAATGCCAATAAGGGGTAAATAATTTGAAAAGGGGACATAAATGCCACTTGGGGGGGTTAAATAGGTCAAAAAGACCTTTTACCCTTGTCATTTTCACTCTTTCCTTTTGCATTTGGTGATTTGGAGCTCTGATTCAGAAAGGATGGTGGTTTTGGTACAAGAGCATAGATTTGAGAGGGGTCATCGGTATGAGTATCCAGTAGACTACGGTGCCCCAATAAGTTGTCGAGCTCCTCTATGTTTGAGATTTAGCATTTTTACTAGTTTTTTGTAAGCTTTTCATGGATTTCTAGGGTAAATGTAGTGATTTTAGGAATTTAGCACATATGAATGTTCTTTTAGTGCATATGAAATGTTTTAGCACATTCGAGTAGGCTTATAGCGCATACGTGGGGTTGTTTAGTGCATAGGAAACCCTAGGAATTAGGTCAATTAGCGCATAGAGTAGTTTTTGTAGCACATATATGATGTTTAGTGGTGCATATGAATGTTTTAGTGCATACACATTGTTTGATAGCACACATGCATTATATTTCAGCGCATTCAATTAATATAGCACTTCCAATGACTAGAATGGTGCATTTGAAAATTGTATTAGCACATATATGTAGTATAGTGCGTACGAGATATCTTGTAGCACCTTTGGCTAATATTTTAGAGCTTTTAAGAGTAATAATGCTTTCAAATAATTAAATAGTGCATATGATTATTTCTTGAGTGCATATTTAAGGGTGGAAAGACTAGATTCTCAGTCTGTCATCCGACGATGGTCATAATGAGTAAACAATAGGAGTCAGTTATTTGCGAAGTAACGTTGTAGGAGTGATATGATAATACATAGTGATGCCCCAACTTAGGATACAAAGTAAGGAAGACAAACCAGTCCGACTCAGGATAGAGAAGGATGAGCAATAGGTCCAAGATAGAACCAGTAGCTAGATAGCTAGATGTAGTTATGAGATTGATGTCTGATGATCATTGTGTGAAAAAACTGATGTGTTGTATTTTTTTGATGAATAATAGGTGTTTGGGTGAAAGCTCATGATACGAGGACTCTATTTGTGGCTGCTAGAGGTAGCGGGCTGATTGTCTGATGTAGATAGACAAGTGATAGATAGATGTGGTTTCACATATTTATTACAGATGCCCTAGTTCTGAGTGAACAGGGGATTACTAACAGCTGTGACTGAGTGGTGACACTCTGACCACAACACATTTCATTTTTCAATGGGGGAGATGATAGTGACTCCTGAGGAGGTATACAAGATTTTTTGAATCTCAATTGTAGGAGATTTGGTTTATTATGATCAGACTACTGATGGGGCTACATTATTAGATTTATTCAGAGATGACAATATTGGTGATGAGAGTGTGTCCTGGTTTCAGATGTTGTAGTATGATGCATTGCCACCAGTGTTGCAGGATTGATAGGAGGGTTTCTATTGCCAGATCGTTGAGGGAGAGGGTGTCAATTTGGATGGGGCTGGTTGATTCAAGAGATGATCGATGAGCCACAGAGATTTACATGGGGTAGCTATATTTTGGCTCATTTGTATCATGATTTACACCAGGTTGTATATTTTCGGGCCTTGTCATTATTAAAAAGGATCATTTTGTTACAAGTATGGACATGGGAGCATCTACTCATTACTTGTCCAATGTGTGTACAACAGGCCATAGGGCATGCCATATATGTATACTTATTATGGCCCAATCATGCAGCCCTATTTGGGCAAGACAGAGTACGTTGGATTTTGGATGATATTGATGAGGTCGTATGGAGACCTTGCAGGTTTACAGAGCCATGGGCAAAGGATGATGATGAGATAGTGTATTTATTCAGCCAAAGGTATTTAATTGGTCATAGTCCTTTTGTGATAGAGTGGTTTTGCTTTAGGTGAGTGGTGAGGCAATTTGGTTGGTGGTAGGGCATGCCACAAAGGACTACACATTATGCCCAGGTTCAGTCAGAGAGAGCACTGTGGGGGCCGACTTTGGAGTATGAGGCCTATCTAGAGGCCTTTTTATAGATGATAGACACACCATAGCCTTGGGCGTTATGAGATGGGGTAGCATATGTAGGGATGGAGGGGGATTATGCGCAGTGGTTTTGGGATCATCCCTTCCCTAGATACATAGATTCGACCAAGCTAATTCTAGGGATTGATGAGCCATTGAGTGGGGGAGAGGATGATGATGATGAGGGTGGTTCAAGGAGAGGTAGAGGGAGACAATGAGCTAGGGTCAGAGTGGGTAGAGCATGGGGGAGATGAGGCTAGGTAAGCATGGTGTTACCACAAAGGGGAGTGGCATAAACCAGTGCAGGGACTAGTGGGTGTAGGGAGAGTCAGAGGTATTCGCGGGTGGGGTGGTGCATGGGTGAGAGGAGGGATGGTTGGTCAGCATGATGGAGTAGAGCAGGTGAGGGTGAGATTTCCAAAGGATGTACAATTTGTTTGTCGATAGAGGCCATGAGTGCATGGTCCTATTAGAGATTCACCAGGTGCACAGCCATAGGGACAGCAGTAGGTACTGCCAGAGGCACAACCACCACTAGAGAGGCCTAGAGGATCGACTAATTTGGAGACTTGGACAAGTGCCATAGAGGCTTAGATGGGTGAGGTGTTGAGTACCTTATAGACATTCATAGTGGCGATGACACTAGGGCCGCCACCACCATCGCCATCGAGGAAAGATAGGACATTGTCGAGTCGGACTGCTATGATTGGACCAGTTGCACCATCGATAGATGTGATAGAGCAGGCAAGGTGAGAGGATATAGGTGCCCCCAATGAGTAGGGACCATCAGATCAAGCACCTCCACGTGGATGAGTGTATATTATGTATTGTGGCCTCATTCTTCATGATGTATGATTATTTGTGTGATGTTCACTGGACATTTATGCCGATGTTGAGCCTTGATTTATGTGCTTTCATGTTATAAGATCATGTGATGTTCATGTTGATTTATTTTATCTAATATTGATGTGATTTTAGCCTCTTGATGTATCATCTGATTGTCATGTTGCTTTATGAGATATTTGAGCTGATTAATGTTGTAGATGTGTGTACTTGTTATATCATAGACTTATGTATGCATGTGATGATCTGATTTGATGATTATGGTGGTAGTGGATGCAGATGTATATATATATATGTAAATGATGAATGTAAATAGATCATGAGTTAGAATAGGTGGGATGTCATTGATGATGTGATGAAAATGTGATGTGGTATTATGAATGTAATGATAGGAAATGAAATGTGGTGAAATAGAATGTGATATAATGAAATTGGATGAAATAAAATAATAAGATGTGATTTAATGAAATGTAACATGAGGTAATGAAAATGATTTGTAATGTAATGTAATGGAAAATGAATTGTAATCAGGTGAAAATGAAATGTAATATGTAATGAAATGAAATGAAATGAGTAATGAAATGAAAGTGAAATGTAATGAAATGAAAATGAAATGGAATATGTAATGAAATGAAATGAAATGAAATGAAATGAAATGAAATGAATATGTAACGAAATGAAATGAGATAAGTAATGAAATGAAAATGAAATGGAATATGTAATGAAATGAAATGAGATGAGTAATGAAATGAAATGAAATGATAAGTTAGGACATGATAGTTAATGAAATGAAATTGTAATGAAGTGAAATGATAGGATATGAAATATAATAAAATGAAATGATAAGTGAGAGATGATGGGTTGAAATAGGGAACGAAATGAAAATGAAATGAAATGATATGTGAGGCCATGGTAGGTAATGAAATGAAATGAACGGGGTATTAAAATGAAATGAATTGTGATAGGTAATGGATTGGAATAGGTAATGGGATGAAAATGAAATGACATGACATGTGAAATAATGCAATGAGATGGATAGTGAAAGGGAATGGAATCTCTAAGGAACAAAATGATCTATGATGAAATGAACAAAAGTAATGAAATGTCGAAGGAACAAAATGACATATGATAGGATGACATGGAATAATGAAATGGAATAAGAAATGAAGTGGAATGAAATATTTAATGATATATGATAGGATGATAGGTAATGAAATGAAATAAGGAATGAAGTAGGATGAAATATTTAATGAACAAAGTGTGAGATGGTAGGATGATATGCAATAATGAAGCGGAAAGAAACATCTAAGTGCAGGGGTGGGATGAAAGGAGATGAAAAGATAAATGAAAATGTGATAAAAGGGGATGTGAAAAATGAGGTGTGAGTGAAGGTGAAAAATGCAAGGAAATCAAATTGTTTGAGATTCAAAGGCTCTGAGGTGGAGTGTCAACTTTTGAGATTCAAAAGCCACAAAATGAATGGATGAAATGGCGAAATGAAGGAGAGGGAGGATGAGAAAAGATGATGTGATGAATCAAATGAAATGGAAGGTGGTGAAATGAGATTTTTTGAGATTCAAAGGCGATTCAAGGCAGCCAATGAGGTGGTGAAATTTGGTAGTGACTAGAAATTTCAGAGATTCAAAGGCCACATAACGCAATGAGCGAAGTGAAAAGGTGAATTCATGAAGTGGAATGCTGGTGCGAATGGGATGAAGAGTCAAAGTCCATGATAGTTGAGTGCTCAAAAGTGTGTCTTGAGCTTGATGTTGATGTTGTTATCCATTTTTTTGATAACCAGTCGTGAAGTTGTTGATTAATGTTGGTGAATTGTATCCTAATTTATGTGCCAACCATTTGTTTTCAAGGAACCCAAGATGAAAAATGCAAACTAGATGAATGCAACTAATTGTCACTTATTTAAATAGATGCAAACTAATTGTCATCATAGAGCATGTGATAAAAAGTGACTAAGTACAACCACCACTAGCTCAGCTATAGTGATATGAATACTATGTCATGCTAAGAAGTACCAGCAAAAAGGAACAATGTACAAGAAAACATGACAACCGCTAAGAAATAGAAGCTATAGCCACAAGATAATAAAAATAGGCACGCCAACCAGTCACATGTCAGAGAAAAGACCTCACCTAAGGTAGCACACAAAATTGGTCGAGGTACACATGGTGTTCCATCCAAGAGGAAGTACTTATAAGTGGATACCAATAATTTGCAAAACCAAAGGATCACAGGAGTTAAATAGTGAAAAATCAATAAAAATATCATGACTTCATCCTGGTACCTCTAGTCAAACACATAATCAAGGTACTAAAAGCACATGATAGCATAAAAAACCATTATTTGCAAACTAGGCATGCTTCCAGTTGTGTGTAATAGTGTCGAGTTTGTTTAGGCCTGCCAAGGAGTAAATTGTTGTACCAAGTGGATGGGAAGGCATGGGATGTGTCAGCGGTGATTTAGTAGCAAAATTTGATGGTTAGTGTGCATTAGCAAAATTTTGGGTAGCTAAATGTCAAAGCCAAGGGTCAAGTGTATCGGGTACTAGTGCGGCGGGATACAGAGAGTGGATACATGGAAGACTAGTACAGAATGAGTCTCGAGTGAGTGATGGCTATAAGGAGGTGAATGGTATGGGAATGAATAAAGGTGAAGTGAGGAGTAGAATGTGATTATTAGATGTATTGAGAAGTAACAGGAATCGTGCAAGTGAAAGTATGTCAAGCTCACCATATCAGTCGCAGTTGGAGGGTGATGCTAGCTAGGGAAGGTGGATGAGGCAAGGGTGGAGAGTGAAGCATGTTCAATGAACCTTTGAGGAGTGGGTGGATCAATCGAAACTCCAAGTGTTAATACTGGGTCCAAGTGAGGCAAGTCAACCGAGAGAAGGGCCAGCACAACCTGAAGAGGTGGGAATGG
Organism: Cupressus sempervirens; assembly: GCA_028749045.1. Taxonomy (NCBI): domain Eukaryota; kingdom Viridiplantae; phylum Streptophyta; class Pinopsida; order Cupressales; family Cupressaceae; genus Cupressus; species Cupressus sempervirens. The sequence continues at coordinate 38,886,428 of CM053783.1, read as the reverse complement.
AGGTGGAAGAAATGCCCTTTTTGGCTTTAATGATGTTATCAAGGACTATAGTGCAACATGAATTTCAAGTGGTAGTAGATGATGAGCCAATGACACAGGTGGAGGATAGTCCACCTGAGAAGATGAAGAGTATAATGGGAGTGGGGGAGAAGGTGGGGGAAATAAAATATCCGAAAAAGTCTATGGGAGAAACTTCAAAGGATGTGGGAGGTGTTAGTGGTGGTGAAGTAATGAGTGGGATGCGTCAGTAGATTAGCCTTGGGATGCCAAGATGAGGGTCAACAAAAGGGGGAACAAGCATTGTAAATGTAGGGGAGCCACAAGTAGAGGTGGGAGATAGAGATCAATCATCACAAGACGTGGAGGGATTACAGAGACTATTAGCTATAGAGAGAGTTCAAGTGGAGAACGTAGAACAGGAGGTCACATTTTTTTTGGGATTGATGGAGAAGGCATGGGAGGATGGGACACAAACAAAGGCAAGACAACTGCAGGTGGTGGTAGATGTAGAGCAGGCGTGAGTGTAATTGCTAGAGATAGAGTTGTGTGTGGAACATGCACGAGCGGAGGGAAGTGATGCAGGAATGATGGTTGAATGATCACGAGCTTAGCAGTTGCAAGAATCACTAAAAATGGCACAACTGGGTTTAGAGAGCGCTCAGAATGAGGTAGTGTTATTGCAATCACAGTCTAAGTCATTTAGGGAGGTGATTGCGAAGGTGAACGCCTTAGTGTTGAAGTTGCAGGAGTGGTTAGCGTTAATTGAGGGGAAGGTGAGGCAATTGCAACAGTATTTGGGTGAGGCAAAAGTGGACATGGAGCATTGGTGAATGATGATTGATCAAATGCAATAGGAGTAGGATGTGGCCCAATGAGCGATCACTATATAGGGGGTAAGCAAGTTGGTGGAGAATGTGTTCGTGGAAATGCACCAGACGGAAAAGGTACACCAGGAAGCTACTTATTGGATGGAACATTATTATCGGGCATTCCCAAATGAGGATCGGCGAGAGTCACAGTTTATAGATAGGGAATTTATACATCTATTGAAGATGCAATTACGTGGCAGAAGGTTTCCAATTCTTATGGATGCAGTGTGGACACGTAGGATGCTGACACTAGAGGCTTCTTCATCTGGAGCTAGGCCAGAAGAGACACCATTGATTGGACACCCTATTGTGCCACCTCCCGTGGGAGGCCAGAATAAATAATCTACTAGAAACTGTTGGAATGTAATGCTACCATTGCTGTCATAGGGGAATAAAAAGTTTGTGCTTTTTGTTATGGCAATCAAAGGGACAACTAATGTTGATTGTAATGCATTGTCATGTGTATTTTCGGTATTTTTGAAATATATTTGGATATTTTTGTGGTTTTGTCAAATATTTAAATGTTTTTGGGATGTTTGGTAGATATTTGAATGTTTTTGTGTTTTTGTGATAAATGTTGGAATGGTTTGACTCTTGTAAAAATGGGAACAATACAATTCGTAGAGTGAGGATAACTATGACTAGTAGGTGAGAATGTCTGTGTGTATATTAAGAACCATTACAGACAATAATAAAGCCAATGTGGGGACATTTCTCTAGGTGTGTGACAAGACGAACATTCTTGAGGCTTATGAAAAGGCATCTGGGGCCCAAAAGAGGACACTTGGGTCTCAAGTAGGCAAAATAGGGCGTTGAAAAGGTGCTTTAACCTAAAAAAGGCATGTTGGGGGCCCAAAAGACATCAGGGGTCTTGAAAAATGGCAAAATGGGGCCTATAAAAAGGCATTTGGGCCAAAAAAGTCATTTGAGGGGCCTAAAAAAGGCATTTGAGGGGCCTAAAAAGGCGCTTTGGGCCTAAAAAGGCGCTTTGGGCCTAAAATGACACTTGGGCCTTGAAAAAGGCATTTGAGGGGCTTGAAAAAGGTGCTTTGGGCCTAAAAAGGCATTGAAGGGGTCTAAAAAGGGTGCTTGGGCCTTGAAAAAGGCACTAAAGGGGCCTAAAAAGGCATTGGAGGGGTCTAAAAAGGATGCTTGGGCCTTGAAAAAGGTGCTAGAAGGGCCTAAAAAGGTGCTTTGGGCCTAAAAGGGCGCTAGAGGGGTCCAAAAAGGACACTTGGGCCTTGAAAAAGGCACTAGAGGGGCCTAAAAAGTGTTAGTATAGGTTTTTATTTTTCCTATTTTGCTAGGTTTTTCCTACACTTTTAATAATCTTGCTTAGGTTAATAAAGCATGTCTTATTAGGTGAATGGTTGTGAGGTGTCACCTTCCTACATGTGAGCATCCATTAGCTATCTTGGGAAGATACTTTGCTATCTCTTGCATCTTTGGATGATCCTGAGAATCAAAAAAGTTTTGACAAAAATGATTTTTCTCTGGGGTTTCAATCTCAAATCTGACAACCAACTTGCATATTTAAAGTTTTCAATCAGTATTGCAGGTTCCAGCATACCATTGATGGACTTAGGAAGCTGATCCAGCATTTGCATGTCATATTTTGGTTGCTGGGGTCATTTTTTAATTTTTGGAGCCATTTTTTATTGTTAAAGGCGTCCAATTTACACTACAGCAGCATCTTCTGTACATCAAAAAGAAAAATGCTTTCTGGGTTTTGTTCGCAGCCCCGAAAAACCATTTGAGTATCTTTTAGATTTTGCATGCAAGCTATATATTTTGCAGAATTGAGCATGCAAAGCTACAGCCATACCCCTCTCTGTTGGCAGTCGCAAATTTGAACGCAATTTTCAAATGTCTCATTCTTGCTCATACAAACTCTGATTTTGATGATTCTTGATATGAACTTGGCTATTTTTTTGTGCTCTATCCACTAGTGGAGTTGTTTTTTTATTTTCATGCATGAATTCTTTAGAAATTGCAGATTCTCAGTCGTGACTGTGCACAGTTCTCATTTTGGAAACTTCGGAGGATCATAACTTTCTCATATGACCTCGTATCGAGGTGATTCTTTTTTTGAAAGTGCATGATTTTTTGAGTAGATCGCAGTGGTGCTATTTGTTTCCTTGATTATTGTGCCCAAGTTTCACTTTTAGCATATGCTCTTCATGAGAGTTTGTAATGCATTGAAATCAAGACCACTAAGTATTTCTTTCTAGTGGTAGTTGTAAACGCACTAAAATAAAGTGCCAAATCATATTTCTTTGGGGGGGGGGGGGGGGGGGGGTTCTTTGATTGAGTAAAGAGGGGGGGATATTGTCGTGGTTGGGTTCTCTTCTTTCTAGCATTTCTTCATCATGGATCAAACAAATATGCCCATCCTAACTCCATACAATTACTTTGAGTGGAAATCACGCATGAAAATTCACTTAAGGAAAGCTGGATTAAATAGGATAACTATGGGACTTGAAACTGAACTTGCTAAAGATGAAGATAAGCCTAAGTGTTTTAACAAATGTGATGAGGCATTTGAAACATTGTGTTTGTCTGTTTCTCCTGACTTGCTATTTCACATTGAGTCTTTGGATACACCAAATGAAGTATGGACAAAGCTAGAAACACTATTTGCAACACAAGATTCAATGAGGGGTCATATGTTGGAAAATGAATTAATTAGTTTGAGTCCAAGCAATTTCAACACAATCCAAGATTTCTTCACCAAATTGAAATCACTAAGGCTGCAGTTAAAACAATGTGGAATTGAAAAGAAAGATGAACAACTGATTCTTAGTATTCTCTCTAAGCTAAGTTCAAAATATTATGTGTTTGTCTCTACCTTCTATGCTACTAAGGGTGCACTTGGTACTCAATTCACCATGCCATCTTTAGATGATTTTGCTGTCAATCTCACTTGAGAATAGGACAAGCTAATCTAGATGGGCATTCTTAAGTCCTCTAAGTCACATGCCTTGGCTGCCAACCAAGGCACAAAAGAACAACAAGGACAAAGTAGTAACAACAATAGTAAGGACAAGAAACAAAAGAATAGCGAGGAGAAGAAGGATCAGATGCTGGTTTCTTCAAAAAAAACTATTGATACACCATCTTCCAAGGGTGATAAGCCTAAGAAAGAAAAGGTCAAATGTGCCTATTGTAAAAAACCTGGTCATGATGAACATAAATGTTTGCAAAAACAACTTGATCACTTAACATACATTCTTGAGAAGAATAATATCAGTGTTCCTGAGTCTATCAAACAAAGTTCTAATGAAGGGTCTAACAAAGAAAAAGAAAATAGCAAGGGGAAAGGAAAGGGCAAGGCCCTTTTTGCAATTGCTTCCTCACCATCCACTTGGGTTCTTGATTCGGGTGCTTCACACCACATGGCTTCATCTAAGTAAGAACTTGCATCCTTGGAGCCGTGTACTATGCCTTCTATTTTGATGGGTGATAACACTCTTGTTGAGGTGTGTGGGAGAGGGTCTGTTGATGTGGGGGATGGCACATTCCATGATGTTCCTTATGTACCCTCATTGTCAACTAATCTCCTATCGGTACACCAGATCACTCACACAGGTTTAGGCAAGCGGGTTGAGTTCACTCCTGATTCAGTGGAGATACGTGAGTTGCAAAATGATTCTACAGTTGCAGTTGGGAGAGAAAATCATCAGTCACGACTCTATATGTTTTCTCACTTTGTTCCTGATCCTCCTTTGACTGTTTCGCTCACTCACTCTAATGATGTGAGGAGATTATGGCATGAGCGGTTTGACCATCTTAACTTCCACTACTTGCATCAGCTTAACCAGCAGAGCATGGTCACAGGGTTGCCTTCTACTTTGACATTGGAGTCACTTGGAATACATGATAGATCTTCTAATGGGTCAGATTCACTTGAGCAGTCTTCTACCTCCACTTTTGATGCAGAGAGTGATTCAGAGGACTCACCTCCTTCCTCTCCTAGTCATCATTTACAGGTTGATGATTCTCCTCTAGATTCTCCATCTTTTGGTCCACTTTGGGCTAGACAGACCTTGCAGTTTGCAAGTGATTGGGTTGGGGATCCATCAAACACCAAGCAGACTCGTTCACGATTCTAGGATGCCCTACATATCTTCATTGCTACTACCTCAAATCCATAGTCCTTTCATGAGGCTTCTAGTATTTCTAAGTGTGATACAGCTATGCAGGAAGAGTATAGTTCCTTGATGAGGAACCACACTTGGGATCTTGTCCCTTTTCCTAAGGGAAGAAAACTTGTTCAATGTAAGTGGATCTACCAGACAAAATTTGCAAGCTTTGCTAGGGGTGCGGGATGCTTCATCTTTTGGGGGGGCCTCTTCCTCTCACTTGGAGTCCTAATTTTCTTTGGGGAGTCTCTTTTCTCTCTCTTTTGGGGGAATTTTATGTACATGGGTACCTCATCAGGCTTGACTTGCTGGGACCCATTTCTACATCCACCTAAGCTTCGCTTATGGGGGGGTGTTAGTGTAGTTTTTTATTTTTCCTATTTTGCTAGGTTTTTCCTACACTTTTAATAATCTCGCTTAGGTTAATAAAGCATGTCTTATTAGGTGAATGGTTGTGAGGTGTCACCTTCCTACATGTGAGCATCCATTAGCTATCTTGGGAAGATACTTTGCTATCTTTAGTCCGATAAATGGTTGCTCCTCATTGGTTGGTGTTGCCACCTCCTCCCTCTTCCTAGCCTATATAAGCATGCTACCTGGCTTGTATTTGCATCTCTTGTTTTTGCATCCTCTTAATGCTATTTTGCTTCCAGAATTTGCATTACTCTCTTGGAGACTAACTCTATGATGTTATTTTGATTTTGTATCATTTGCATTCATAGTTTAGATATTTACTCTTTGCACTAGTTTTCTGGGTTATTAATTTTTTCAGATTCTAACAAAAAGGTGCTTGGGGGGGGAGCCAAGCTCTCACACTTACGCTTACTTATTTTGTGCCCCTAGTTGAGTGAGGATGAAAAATTCTAACAGATATCTAGGCTTTCGGGGTAGAATTGATATACTTGTTGAAGGGGGCTAGACTAATCGTGGTCACTGCAACTTAAATAAGACTAATGATCCATGAGGAATTTTTGCTCTTGACAAGAGGAAGGAAACGGGGGCACCTCTTGCGCTATCCACATTGTGCTAGATTTTCCAAAGTCCCACGAAATGTTTTAGGACATTACTACGCTACTTCTTAATATTAAAAAGGCATGTTGGTTGCAAATATTTTGTGTCCTGTTGTATAGCCTAATTGAGCTAAAGTGAGGCAGGAATTGACAAGAATTTTGGGGTGTTGTTAATGTTTCAAGCTTTTACGGCCATGTTTGTCAATTATGACCCCCTTTTCAATGCTTTGGGAAATTTGCGAATTTTTTAAAAATAATTTTATATGATTTTTAAATTTTTTTTGATATTTTTAGACAATTTTTGAATTTTTTTGATAATTTTTGGCAATTTTTGATTTTTTTTGGTAATTTTAGGCAATTTTTGAATTTTTGTGGGAATTTTGGATTATTTTTGGGTCTATGGGGGTGAAACAGAGGATGTGAGTGAGATTTTTTGGAATACGAGAGCAACCAGGACTATGTGAGGTTCCTAAAGAGGCAATAAAAAGAGTTTATGACATCAAAAGGGTCGATTGAGGGTTAAAATAAACATTGGAGATGATTGGCCAAGGTGGATAGTGGAGATGTGCACTGATTTTCTTGCAATTCATGTCTATGGTATCTCAATACATAACTGGACTCCCTATTTTGCTAAATTTGTTGTGCTCCCCTTTGTTGTTGTCATACTATCTGTTTGTGCTGTTGTGAACCATATTTGATGCCAAAAGACCCTGGAATTGTAACCCAAAAGTGTTTCACAATTCCTACGACTCCCACTTCTAGTTCTAGTTTAGTCTTTGCTTTGTGGTATGGATAGGGTTTGTTGCATGAACATAAAGAGTTGTGGGTGTACATTCAATCAAGGAAAGGGGCTTTGATTTGCTCTTGTTATTGTTATTGTGATTGCTATTATGGGCTTTTTTTGCCTTGCTCTACTATTGTTTTTATACTTGTTGTTTCTGCTGATGTGAACCACATTTGATGCCAAAAGACCCCGGAATGACAACCCACAAGTGTTTCTCAATTGGATATGTGTGAAATTAACTTGATGGTGCTTGAAACAAGCAAGATTTGTCTAGAGACAGCTGCTTAAGGGCTGTCTTGGTTGTTTTTCAGCATAGAAGGACTTGTGTTGTTTAGGGAAGTCCAAAAGTGTTGTCTCTTGCCCCTTTTCAAACTAGACGTGACGTTCTCACTTTTTTTGTACCAAATTTTTTTTTTTTTCTATTTTTGATGTATTTTTAATTTTTTTTGGTATTTTGGATGTGTTTCTCAAAGCTTTTAGACATAAAACCATTTGAGATGGATGCTATTGATGGGTTCTGCTAATTCTGTACCATCACAATCTGAAAGTCTATAAGCACCAATCCCAAAGGATTCTATGATAAGGTAAGGACCAATCCAATTGGCCTCCCATTTTCCTTTCTTTTTCCTCGCTACTTGGTTCTTAGGGTTTTCTCTGAGCACTAGGTCACCAATCTTAAAAAAATAGGGTTTAACCTTTTTGTTGTAATGTCTTGATAATCTATTCTGATATACTTTGAGATGTTCATGTGTTGTATGTTGATGTTCTTCTTACAACTCTAGTTGTTCTAGATGGGCCACTCTGTAATCATCATTTGATAGGACATCTCGAAGAGTAACTCTCAAGGATGGGATCTCAACCTCTAAAGGGAGAATATATAGCTTCACAGCCTTAAACCAAGGAGAAGGGTGTCGTGCTTGTAGGCATCCTAACACTCATCCTATAGGCCCAAAGGGCAGGGTTTAACTATAAATGCAAATCCCTACCAATATTATTGGCGGTTCTTTTGAGTATGTTGATAATGGTTTTGTTGGTGGTCATTGCCTTGGGGATAATAAATTGATGAGGAGTGATGTATAATATGAAAATTTTCACATAATTCATCAATTATTTGATTTTTAAAGTACAGGGAATTATCTCTGAGAATCACATGAGGTATGCCAAACCAAAAAATGATATGGTTGAGAATAAAAAAGGAGATCTATTGTCCTATAGAGTCGGCAAGTGGTGCCACTTCGACCCACTTGGTGAAGTATTTGGTGGCGGTGATAATCCATTTATCCCCACTGGAGGAGGGTGGATGGATGGCTCCAATCAAATCAAAGCCCCACTGATAAAAAGGCCATGGTGTGGCCAAAGGGTTGAGCTCTTGGGCTAGTGCATGAACAAGGTTACCATGGATTTGACATTTTTTTGCAGGTTTTAACATAGTCGATAGAATCCTTTTCCATGGTTGGCCAAAAATAGACCATTCTAAGAATCTTCTTTGCTAATGTGAACCCGTTGGAGTGTGACCCACAAATCCCTACATGGACTTCCTATAGAGCGACTCTAGACTTGTCCTTTTCAAGACATCTAAATAAAGTATCATCAAGACCCTTCCTATACAATGTATCAGCCACCAAGGAGTAGCGTGAGGTTTGTCAAATGAAAATTTTCTTTTGGTTACATGAAAGGTCATATGGGATGGTGTTATCATGAAGATAGGTAATGATGGGGTTATACCAAAGGGAATCAGGAGAGTCTAAGTAGAAAATGATAAGGGAGTCAAGTTGAGTAAACGCAGGTTGAACCACCTCTTCTATGAAGAACTCGTACTGCTCATGCTACTATGGGGGTTGGAGTAAAGAGGCCAAAGTGGCCATAGCATATGCTGCTTTGTTCTTCTCTCTGGAAATTTGTTCAAAAGTAATGTGAACAAAACATGCCTTAAGTGTGTCAACCATATGTTTATAAGGAAATAATTTTTCATCCTTGGTTTGGTAAGTGCCAGTGACTTGATTGATAACCAACTGGGAGTCTCCATAAACCTCTAGTGTTGTTAATTTCCATTCTAAAGCGAGCTTGAGACTTAAGATCAAAGCTTCATATTTTTCCATGTTGTTGGTGCAAGGGAAGAGTAGTTTGTAAGATTTAGGGATGGTAACACCAAGTGGCGTGATGAAAAAAATAGTGGTACCTGATCCATGGTGTGTGTAGGAACCATCAAAATAAAATTTCCATGTTACTGGCTCTATTTCAAGAATGTGCATATTAGGGAAGTCAACTAAGATAGGATTGGAACTCTCTATAGGCACATCTTCCAATTGATTGACAATGGCCTGTCCTTTTATCACCTTCCTATCAACATACTTAATGTCAAATTTGCTTAGGATCATCACCCATTTGGCCAACCTACCTGTTAATGATGTCTTGTTGAGAAGGTATTTGAGAGGATCAATTTTGGAGATGAGCTTGACTTTGTGTGTTAGAAGATAATGACATAGTTTTTGGGAAGCAAAAACTATAGCTAAGCAAGCCTTTTCAATGAAAGAGTAATTGAGCTCATAGTTGACCAAGGTATGCTGATGTAGTAAATGGCCCATTCTTTTCCTTGGTCATTTTTGTGCACTAGGAGAGCTTTGATTGATTTATTTGTCAAAGAAATGTACAATAGTAATGGTTTGTGTGATACCAGAGGTACCAACATGGGAAGATTCATCAAATAGGTTTTAAGTGTTTCAAAAGCCTTCAAACACTAATTATCCCATTTAAAATTTGTCTTTATGTAGCAAGTGTGTGAAAGGTATAGACTTTTTCACCAACTGAGAAATGAATTGATAAACTGATTGAAACCTGCCTTGAAGTGAGCATAACTAACTTAGGTGCTTTGGGGGTTGCATACTAATTATGACTTGTACCTTTTTGGGATCAACTTCCATCCCTTTGGCTGAGACAATGTATCCTAGAAGCTTGCCTAATTTGACACGAAAAGTGCATTTCTTGGGATTGAGCCTGACTTTGAATGCTTCTAAATGGGTGACTATCTTGGCTAGTATAGGGAGATGTTCTTTGCAGCTATGGGATTTGGCAAGAATATCGTCCACATAATTTTCCATAAAGATATGCATCATATCATAAAAGATGGTGGTCATGGACCATTGATAGGTGGCCCCATCATTTTTTAAACCAAAGGGCATCAAATTCCAAAAAAATGTGCCCCATACACAAGTAAAAGCGGTTTTCTCCTGATCTTCTAGTGCTATCCTAATCTGATTACACCCTGAAAATCTGTCCATGAGTGAAAACATGGAATGACCTACTATTAGATTGACAATAGTGTCGATGTTGGGGAGGGGGAAATCATCTTTGGGACATGCTTTATTTAGATCTTAGAAATTGATGTAGATGTGTATGCTACCATTCTTCTTTGATATGGCGACAATGTTGGATATCCATGATGCATACGTCAAGGGTCAGATGAAATTGGTGTTGATTAACTTTTCTAACTCTGCCTTAACCAATAGAGCTATATGGGGATGCATCTTTCTAAGCTTTTGTTTTACTGGCTTGACCTCCGGAGAAATGTTAAGATGGTGGAGGATTAAGGTTGGGTCTAAGTCGAGCATGTCTACATAAGACAATGCAAATTTTATTTTTCTTTCTTTGAAGATTTCAATGAATTCCTTCCTTTCTTCTATACTCAAGGACTGTGCCAAATAAATGACCTTTTCTTCTTATTCTATGCCAATGTTGACTAGTTCCATTAGCTTAATAAAAATAGAAGATCATTCCTCAAAATATTTAGTTAAGGCATCAATTACCCCATTTGCGGGTGCCACAGTTGGGTTTTCACCTTAGGATGGATCACTTTTGTTTGTTTCTACTTTTTTGTCAAGATTAACCACAACTTGGTGGTGGTCACTAAGGTTGCGAGATGCTTTCCCTACTCTAGTGTGACTAAGGTTATTGATACCCGACCTGACTATATGCTCTTCTTTTTTTCTTCATTGATGAGATGGTTCAACCGTGTTAATGTAGATGAAAACTTCACGGTCAATGTCAAAATGAGGGAGGTGATGAGGCTCAACAGTATCCCAATTAATGAGTACGGGATGGACTAGGAAAAGTGATTCATAGCATGGGAAGGGTTTAGTGAGGTTTAAAGACATAATTTCATTGGATGGCTCATATGTTGTATTCGTCAGATCTATGACATGGACATCTTCTAGAGTGTCAGGGAAAATAGAGCTTGTGAGAGGCTCGTAGTAATCATCTTTGACTTCTACTAGAAAGAAGTTTGGGAATAAGGTTTCAAATTGAAACCGTTCAACGTGTTCATCATCTTCTAAACCACCCTAATGTACTTTGTTTCTTGGTAAAGTGAATCTTGAGCTATGAGTTATTCTTTGTGTAGCCAAAATGTCAAGGGTGGGTATACAGACAACATCACATTCTTTATTGTGGAGAGACTCCTCAGATAGTGACTCAAATTCCCATTTAGCAGAATCATCATCGTCTTCATTATTGGAGGTATTTATGGGTGGTTCTTCTACAGAATGTGAACTTGAGAGGGACAAATTCACATTTATAATGTCAATTGTTGCTAAGGTATAATTGTCCTTTTTTTGGGTACCCACACCAAGGTAGAAGAGGAAGGATCATTATGCTTTGGGTGAGCTTCAAAAGAGGTTTGTGCCTTTTCTTGTCCACCATACCCTGCCCCTATTTTAGACTTGTTGGACCTGAAATGTGCCATTAGAGGTTCGATGATGCCTATCCCTCTCCCTAAGGGACCATCTCCCATGTATCCCATCTTTTTCATTAGGTTAAAGCCTTTCTCGTGTAGGTGGGACGAGATGTCAATGTTCTATTGACTGGTGTCTTCCACTGAGTTTGGAAGTGTGCCACTTGCTTTGATCAAATGTGCATAATATGGCTTGGTGGATGACAGTTTTCTATGAGACCTCAAAGAAAGTGAGGGATCAAATAGGGAGACTATACTTGCCTACCCCTTTACGGTGCAACTTACACTTTCTATCAAATTCTTTCATTAGTTTATCCATTTCTTTGTGGTCTGATTGTTTAGGATCTTTTCATGATGGTGGTGGTGAAGGAGTGGAAGGACCTAAACAAACCACTTTCTCTTTACCCTTAGTTGATGTTCATGAGTGTTTGCTTGTTTGGTTAGTAGAGTGTGAAGTGTCTATAGCTGTGGACTGGCTGATGTCATCTATTGGTGTGCCAGTTTCTTCCCTGTTATGAGGGACAAGTGAGTTACAATACTGGGCAAAGTGTTGATCTCCAAGTATAGTCGCCTCTTAACCCATGTAAGGAAATTTAAGGCACTAGTGGTAGGTGGAGGGAACGGCTTGCATGTCATGGATCTATGGTCTTTCCAATAGGATGTTATAAGTTAATTGTAGGTCTAAGACCTGACAAATAGTCTCTTTCACAACCGGTCCTATTCTAATTGGTATTATAACCATGCCTTTGGAGGGTCTTTCTTCATCTTCATAAGCCTTGATGGTAATTTTTTTTCTTGGGTCAACAGCATCCTCTATGTACCTGAGGGATTTTACTAAATTGAGTGTGCGAATATTGTGACCAGCCCCACCATCAACCAATGCTCTCTTAACTCGGTTCCTATGGATGAATACTTCAATATGCAAAGGAAAATTTTGTGGCTGGATGACAAAGATGTCATCTTGAGCTGAAAATGACATGCAATGAGGGGCAACTAGATTGTTGACCATGTTCTAAAATCTAATCACATCTAGGTTATTTGGTACTAAGGCTTTGGTGAGTATTTCTTTATGCTTCAGGGAGATTTCTAATAGTTTGAAAATCGAGATGTGGGCTAGACTCTTAAATAATTGGTTAACCAGGTTGTACTTGGGCATGGAGAACTTGGAGTACTCTCATAAGACACCCCTATGGGTGTATACTCCTTAGGTATATCAGAAGACTAATATCTTCGTGGAGGAGGAGATTGATTGTAAGCAACTTGTTGATCAAACATACAGGGAGTCTTTGTGTTATGTCAGTAAAACGGGCAGGCATTATTTTGTTGAGGTGCAATAATGGTTCCTAGTTGATCTGAAGTGGGTTGAGTTTGAGTTTTGACATGGTTAGCTTCAATTACCCATCATTTGTGGTTTTTTTTTATTGTTTCTCCACCATGATTTTTGTTTATCAGTGGACCGATCAGAGGAATTATGCATATGTGTGGAATTGTTGGAGAAACCTTTACCATCTTTAGATAATTTAATTATGTCATTGTTTACCAAGGTTTATTCCACCTTAGTGATGTTTTCTAAGGTGGTTTTAAAATCTTTAGGCTCTTAGAGTTGGAGCCAATAATTCATTGGTTTTGAGAGATTGTTGATGAAGATATTTGTCTTCTCTTTATCCAATATGTTTCTATGATATTTAGCAAACATGTGCCTCCACCATTGTAGGAATTAGGCCTTGAATGATTCACCTGGGAGTTGTTTTGTGTTGCATAGATCAATCATTGTAACTTCTCTTTCAATGTTATAAGAATATTGGGTGATAAAAATGGAGGCCAATTGATTGAATGTTTTAATATTGGAGGGTAATTTGGAGAACCACTCCATGGCTTGCCCCTCGAGGCTCCTACGAAATAGATGCATTAGGTACATTTCATCGTAGACAAACTCCATACTTAGAATATAGAATTTCCTAAGGTGATCTTGTGGATCCGATGTACCAAAATATTTATCATATTTTGGTATCTAGACATTTGGAGGGAAAGGTGTGAAGGTAATGCTTTTATCAAATGGTAGGGGACACACCTTTTTGAGGCTAAACTCTGCGGGTTGTATTTTCCCTCTTTTCATCTTCTCCATTTCTATTTGTAAGTCTTGCAATTTTTGTGTGAAAATGTCTAAAGGTGACTCTTCTTCATCTCATTTCATATTGGTCACATCAAAGTCAAATGGACATTTTGCACCTTGTTGTGCTAATGTGAGTATGTAGTGTTCTTTGTATTTTTCTAGTATCTTGTGTATGATATTGACAAGTTCAGGATTTTGCTAAAAATCTTTGATTTTAGTTTTGATACTTTTTTCATCCCATGCATGAGATGAACCCATTGTGGCTAAGGATTATGAATTTTAATTGAATAAGGGTGAATTGGGAGTAACTGTGTTTTGTGTGCAATCCATTGCTATAGTAGATTTGAGGAGTTTGAGGTTCTGTGCATTTGATGGTTCTACTTGCTATCCTAGCACTCACTTGTATGGGTGACCATTTCGGTTTTCTTGGTACACCTTTTTTTCATGTGGCATGAAAGATGAGTTGGATTCTTTTAGTTTTTAGGCATTTTTCAAAAAGTTAAGGTTTTCGTTGACCGTGATTTGTTTGTAGCAATAAGCTAGATTGGACAAGGTGTTTGCCAATGTTGATAGGATAAGGTTCACTTTCACGAAGTCAAGTAAAGGGATGGATGTGTGTTTTCGAACATCTCTGGCTTGATGTGTGAAGTGAGATAATGGTAACTGTTGAGTTGATGGTGATGTTTCTAGCCCTACTTGTTTTGGAAGGATGTTTTCAGTCAGATACAAAATTTCTCAGACTTTGTAAAATACCAACAAGGAAAAGGGTATCCAAATTGATTGTTTGTTCATGATTATTATGCTCGCAAATGGCCTCTATTTTATGTTTTTTCTCAGATGCATCACAAGAATGGTTAGATGCATTGTTTCAATAATCAAATGCATTGTTTCATTGTTCATATGCATTATTTAAATACTCAGATGCACTATTTTAACTATCATATGTGTTGTTTTAGTAAAGGGATGGACGTGTGTCTCCGAACATCTCTGGCTTGATGTGTGAAGTGAGGTAATGGTAACTGTTGAGTTGATGGTGATGTTTGTAGCCCTACTTGTTTTGGAGGGATGTTTTCGGCCAGATACAAAATTTCTCAGACTTTGTAAAATACCAGCAAGGAAAAGGGTATCCAAATTGATCATTTGTTCGCGATTATTATGCTTGTAGATGGCCTCTGTTTTATGTTTTTTCTCAGATGCATTACAGGAATTGTCAGATGTGTTGTTTCAATAATCAAATGCATTGTTTCATTGTTCATATGCACTATTCAAATACTCAGATGTGTTATTTTAACTATCATATGCATTGTTTTATGAATCAAATGCATTGTTTCAAGGCTCAGATGTGTTGTTTTATAGGTATATGCATCATAACAGAGATCAGAAGCATTACAAGAATATTCAAAAGTGTTGTTTTATGCAATATATGTGCTACTTTAAGGTTTGTTCAGCAATGTCTTCGTCTTAGACTTGGTTTCTCGATACTGGTTTGAGGTTTGTCTTTCTAGAAGGTTTGTGATCCGCACCGGTGTTCATTATTAAGTTTTAAAACACTTCCAAGCACAATAGTAGTAAGACCAAAACAAAATAAAAAATTGCACGCACCTAGAAAATGGAAGAAAATTTTCTTCCTATCAAGGTTATCTAAAGCCAGTGACTAGTGGGTCTTAGTGTTCCAACTATGTTTGGATTTACCTCTCCTATGACAAAGAGCTTCCCACCAACACCAGGGAGGTTTGGCGCAATCCCTTGCAGGACTACTAGAGGAAGGCTATCTTCTGAACACAAGTGGCTTGCATTCAATTAGGAATACAAGATTGGGGGAGAAATCCCTTTCACTGGCCCCACTAAGGCAACTCGGGAGGTAGCCCTTCTATGGCTAGATAATCCTACCTAGTGAAAAGCGAGAAATGGAAGTCACAAACGGGTCTAGGAATCTGATCACTCAAGAAGAGTGAGAGCATATCCCTACTATTATGGCTCCCCAAACATGATAGACACAAAGGTTTAATTACTAGCCCTTATACTACTAAAGATAGAGGGGCTCCTAATTAGACTACATGTGGGTTCTTTCCTCGTTCAATTGTGACCGATCTTTACAGATTGTCGGGCATTCTGATCAACTTGAAGGAGTTGAGAGGATAGGGCTACTTCTTTATCAGATTAGTGAGATTGAACACTTCTATTAAGCTATGTTTGAAAACATAGAAATGCCACACTTTTAATCAACAAGAGCCGAGGTCCACCTACCTAATTCGGAGCTAGCAAAAGCTAGGCGCATTTATGAGGTTCTTCATTCTTGTTTTGCATTGTCTACAATTCGAATGCTTTTTCATTAATGTGGAAGGGACCTATAAGCAAATGATATTCGGATCTAGAAGTTAGATTTAGGAAACTATAATTTGTACTAGATGCGCTATAGAAATACTCATATGCATTACAGTACACCTTATATGCACTATTTTATCATGCAAATGTGCTATAAGAAAATCAAATGTGCTATAAAATGCTTCATATGTGCTGCAGAAATGATTAAATATGTTACAGAACTCTTCAAAAGTGTTATAAGAAGATACAGATGTGTTACAAAACTATGCATATGTGTTATAGAACAATGTATATGTGTTACAGGACTATGTATATGCGCTACAAAAAGATTAAATGCATTAAAATAGAGTTCATAAGCATCAAAATATCTCTCAAAAATGTTGAAACAAAGAGTAAAAGCGTCAGAAGATTCAGATCTAGCCCTTGTATGCTTGGAGGGGGCTTTGGAATGTTGTTCTTGTTCATATGAGGTCTCCTGAATGCTATAGAACCTGTATTTGATTAGATCTACACAAGAGAATACCAAGAAACATAGATCTATACTAGAAATGAAAGATTACACTGAAAAACTTGAAAATAGAGAGGCTTTTAGTTGAGCCCCATGGTGGGCACCATTTTGTACATGGTGTGAATGCGTATTCATGATACTTTAGCGTAGAATGCAAATGGACTAACGACGAACTATACTAGACCCAAGATATCATCGTCAGAATGTAATCTCTACAAGCGTCTCATGTTTCCCTAACTACAACTGCTAAAATAGCTCTTAGACTAGCATCTTAGTGATAGTTCTAGAATGGGATTATGCTAAAAATGAAGATCTACAATAAAAACAAAGTCTATGACTAAAATGAAAATTATATGTGAAATACAACTCCTAAAAATGCTCTTGAAATGATCATGCCATGAACTAATGTGCAATAAATGATACTAAATGCCACAAAATGATGCTAAAATGCTATGAACTTTCTATAATGAAAATGCTAAAATGATGAGTTGAAATGTGCCTATAGTGCAGATGCATAAAAACTTGGGTCCCTTGCCTCTTAGATTTCCCTCCTATTTATAGGATTTTAGAAGGGGTTGGGGTAAGAATTAGGATTTTCACCTTTGATGAGGGGTGAAAGTGAAATTGAAAATATATCATAAGAGACCAGGAGGAAGAGTCCAATAGACTTGATTTTGAGGATAATTGAGGATATTTCTAATTCTTTTAAAATGAAAAAGGGAGATTTTCAATCTTGTGAGGATAAATTATTTTATTGATTTAATAAATGTCTTATTTATTTTCAACACTTTGTCTTTTTCTTTCTCCCTTTTTGAATTTTATTTTATGAATTTGAATTGTTTTCTTCCTCTTTTAAAGTCGATTTAGGTCTTGTCAATTTGATAGGTGATTAATGACCTGATGTGATTTTTTATTTGAAAGTTTATTGTGTTTCTTTTGATTTTCTCTTTAATTTGCATTGATTGGTCAAAATTGTGTGATTTAGGTCTTTGCCAATTTTTGGGTGTCTACATTCATAACTACAATATTCACTACCATTATTAGATCTGAGATATTTTAATCTTTTACCACTTTCATTTTCAACTAAGCATTTCCATTTCTTAAAAGTTTGAAATACATAAGATTTGTGTCTAAGGAAATAAACCCATATTAATGTAATGAGAGCCACATCATTAGTAAATGTAACATAATAATGAGAGCCACTAAGGTAAGATAACTGAGCTAGTCCCCATACATCTATATGCACAAGCTCCCTAATTTAACATTTTTCTTTTCTTTTCCACTCTTCACAAAACTCACTCTCTTTTGTTTTCCATATACACAACTTCCATAGAAATCCATATTGACACATTTCAGACCTAGTATAAGTTTATTTGAATGAAGTAATTTCATACCTTTCTCACTCATGTGCCCAAGTCTGTTGTGTCATAGCGTTGTATCATAATCTACAGCAATTGTTTTTTCACTCTACTCAACTAGCAAATGTTCCTGAACATTAATTTTGCTTTGAAAAAATTAAAGTAGAAGGAATAGTATAATATGTACAAAGATATAAGGTGCCTACGTTTACATCATTTTCTACTACAAGGGAATCTTTTCAAACTTTCCAATTTTTGTCATTAAAAGCAACTACACAACCCTCATCACCGAGTTGCCCTACTAAAATTAAATTCCTACTCAGTCTTGGAACACACGTCTTACCTTATGTAGTAGCCAATGATCCCCATTCTACAACTTAATCTTAACTTTTCCCTTTCCAACAATCTAACAAGGTTCATTATTCCCCAAATAAATAAGCCCAAAATCCCCTTGTACACAATCAATAAAATAATCTCTATGGGGTATAACATGAAATGAAGCCCCGAAATCTAAAACCCAAGAATCACCAACATGTTCTAAAGAAAGAAGCAAAGCATGCTCTTCAAATTTGTTACTTACCACAGTTTCCTCCTTGTTTTCTTATGGTTTATCTCCTTCATTGTTCTTTCTAGTCCAACAATCTTTCTTCTTATGCTCTAGTTTCTTATATTACTAGCAATCTCTCGATCCTCTAGATTGAGACCTCTTCCCCTTTTATTTTCCTCTTGATTTCTAATGATTTCTAGAATTACTTCCTTTCTTAGTCATTTTGCCTCTACATTGTGCATTCAAATCACTTCCTAATGTAGATCCACTTGAGATTTTCCTACAAGTTTCCTCACTCGAAATAACACCAATCACATTATCAAATTTTAGGGTATTAGATCCAGAAACATAATTAATCACAGTCATTACCAAGTCATTCCAACTTTCAAGAAATGAATAAAAAATCAAGAGAGCCCTAATTTCTTCATCAAAATTGACATTCATAAAAGATTAATGACTAGTAACTATATTAAATTCATTTAAATGATCTGCAATAGATCCACCTTCTGCCATCTTCATATTAAATAAACATTTCATGAGAAATGCCTTATTAAAAGTGGAGGGTTTTTTATACAACTTTGCTAGGGATTGCATCAACTCTTCCATCGTCTTCATTTTTGTAATGTTAAATATCACTAATGGTGTGAAGTATTATCGAATACTTCCAAGTGCCTTTCCTTCTAAAATCGCTTATTCCTCATCTGTCATAGTTCCATGATTCTTGGCTTTTCCTTCCAATGGCTTTTATAAATCTTTCTAATAATGATAGTCCTCCATTTTCATTTTCCATAACTAAAAGTTCTACCCATTAAAATTCTCAATCTTCAGGTTAGCCTTGTATGCCATCACTCCCACTCAACCATGAGACCTTCATGCAAAGGATAGTTAAAAAAAATGGTGACAGTCTAAGCTAAAAAAAGTGATAGCCTAGGCTAAAAAAATGATGATAGCCTAGCTCTAATACTACTTTTTAGGATTAACCTCAAACAAAAATAATACTTACATGCAAATATACCCAAAATTAGAAAATAATAAATCACACAAAAGAGAATAGAAGACACAAAGATTTAACATGGTTCACCCAATCCCTAGGCTACGTCCACAAACAACAAGTCCACTACTATTATTATCTAGTTATTACAATTAGCAATCCCTTATAGCTCAATACTCTCGCAAGAAGCTACAATATCATCATACATTATGGAATCCCTAACCCTAAGCCTTTTTATACAATCTTTTTTCACTTACAAAATTAGGGCTAGAAGAAGTTGTCCAATAGAAAAGTAGCAGCTGACATCTTTTACAATAGTAGGGTCATTTTTTGCTTTGGGGGTTCTGCCCTCGAAAACCCCCATGAGGGTAATGCCCCTCACCCCACCTTGTATTGCGATAGGGAGTGCACCTGGGGTGCTACCTTAGGACCTCACAAGGGTTACTGCCCCTTGATCCCATAGAGAGAATATAGGGAGAATCTGCGTTGAAGAAACCTCTAAGTCTGATTAGGCTCCACATCATAACAAATAGAAGCAATATCGAACAAAAAGTGAATTAGATTGAAAGATAAATACTTTACCATCATGCTAATTAAAGACAACAAATATAATTCCTACAATAAGATTAATAGCTAAAATGCTCATTATTGATAGAATTCCACATATCAGCATTTAAAGACAACAAATAGGTTTGCATCTTGACTACTCAAAACTCATAATCATAACCTTCAAATAGAGGACCTTTTGAGTCAAAAATAAATAAATTCTTGAGACATACCTTAAATGTATTCCATCACCAAGATCTACCTAAGTGATGCAAGAGCATCCTAGATGTAAGAGCAATCTTGCATCACCCAAAAATATTCCATTTCTATCTCTTGAATAAGGGTTGTCTCAATGAAGAGTTTCTATTTGTGGAAGCTTTCTATTTAGTAAGTTGGTTGTATAAGCTCAAAATGTTATAATTTTAGAGGTGGGGGTTCATCTTGGATATATTAGCCTATTGGTTGAGGTTCAGTGCCTTATCATGAATATTCATGAAGTTATTGTGGATTTTTTATTAAAAAAACTTTAGGCTTAGTTTTGAAGGCCAAAATGACCCCTGATGGGGTTCAAAACTCAATTCACTAGAGCTTATGCAAGATAAATGTTGTAGAACAAAAGCTAGTGATTTTGGAATGGGGTCATAATAGCCAATTGACTTAGTAGTTTGCGAGTTACAGTCTTTAGAAGTTGGGCTACCCGAAAATCCCAAAATAAAATTTGCAATTTGTTTTGAGCCAACTCTATATGTAATTTTAGGGTTGGTCAGCCTAAAGGGTTAGGGTTTGAAGTCTAGAACCTTCTTGGGCAATGGATAATTGCCTACATAAGGAAGGCCCATAGGTTGTATAGGGAAATTATGGGTGATATTTTGCAACTCTATCTTGCAAACAATTGTAAGGAAGGCACCCATATGGGTTTGCATATTGTATTTCAAAATTCTATAATTTCACATTTGTGGAGATAAGCCCATATTTTTCTCTCGCAAATTGTTGTTATTTCTATATTTCTTTTATGTGTTTATGGTATTAAGGGGAGTACCCTTCATCACAAAGGATGTTAAACCACTCATACGGAACCTTGCTCTGATACCACTTGTTGGAATATCAAGATGACTAAGAGGGGAAGTGAATTAGTGATCTATAAAACTTTTAAACTTTTAGGACTAAACCAATAATGTAAATGCTATAATTACTTTTATCATCAATAAGTGTAAATGTGTTTTAAAGTAAGATAAGAAGAAGAATAAGCTGAATAAACATTTTAGTTCATAGAGACCTTGTTTATAGTGGAAATCCCTCGAGGTTAAAAACCACTTTCTCAAATCCTTTATTTTTCTTCACTTAGAAAAACTTGTACCTCACATAGGATATATCATACAATGACCTCACATAGTACATATACAATCTCAAATAGTATGTCTTGCATAGCACAAATACAACCTCATATAGCATTCCATAAATGCACCCAATTTAAGCAAAATACATGAGCAATAGATGATTAAAATTTAGAGGGTTACATTGTTTCCATACATAACATTGAATTCAATCATAATAATAAAAACCTCTTTCATTTGTTATCTTCAAATTTCTTGTAGCAACCAAAGTTCCAGTAGAAAAATTGTCAATCATAAAGAAAACAAATCTACATTTTATACACAAGTTAGTCTATCAACTTCCTATCATTATCCATTTCTTGGCATAAACAAATCTGCAAATAACTTTTCTTACAGTGACAACTTCAAATCAGTATTTGGAACTTGTGTGTATTACTTCAACTATTGATTTTCAAAAAATATAAATCATTGTCAAATTGATCAAAATATGAAGAAGACACCCATTTCATAGTGCAATGTGTTCACACAAAATAAGTATTGAATAATCTCTATTGAAATCTGAAGAAGAATCAAATCATATCTATTATCATTATTTGAAAACAAAGTACTAACCAATATACCTTATTGTCATGGCCATCAGATTTTTATTTCCTCTTTGCACAATCATAAATATCTGTCAATGTTCTTGACCATTTCCCCATCTATATGATCAACATTTCTAGAAAAAAAAAATTAAGTGATTGTTAGTCCCAACCGGTACTGAGAGAGGGAAACCAGTTATTCTCTTAACCATTTTAAACACATTGAATAGTAACAACTCAAACACCAATACAACTATAAATTTTGTAAAGTAGAAGTATGCAAATTCACACACAGAAGCATTCATCAATAGACACAGATTTGTACGTGGAAACCCTCGATGAGAGGATGAAAACCATAGTGGGAATAATATGCCCACTAGCTTTTTACTGTAGATAAAAGGTTGTATGGTTAAGAGATACAACTATTCCTTCTAAGAACACATCTAGTTAAGAATATTTTCAACCTATTCGGATTGCAATCAGCCTATTTACAAGTTTTTAGTAGTCCTTCTGAGAGGCACCTTGTTAGAGGATTTAACATATGCTTGCTAATGAAGCATGCTCAATAAAGAGCTTACATCATGATTACAATGGTTAGAAAGAAACCAAATATGGTCTAGATAATATGGCACACCTTGCCTATTAGATCACTAGTGTATACCTAGAAGATAGCTCAATCTTCTCTTGCCACTTGGATGATCACTACAATAACATATGTATCATTATTCTCTTTTTCTATTTGTTTTCCCCTATCTACAGTCCACAAGCTTCTTTGGGTGGCAATAGTGGAAACCGCCTTCCAATCCTTTCCTCTATTCAATAACACTTGTTCATCATTCTTTCTTCTTTTATTTTATTCAACTCATTTGTCTACGTCACTCATCTATCTTTACATACTCACATTGACACTTGAAAAATGCTTAACCTTGTATTTTTGGGTGTCAAAACCCTAAAAAATCATCCTGCTCAAACTAGTGAATTCAATATTTGAATTGCACTACTAAGTGTTTTACGAACAATCTATGACACCTACATCATAGGATTTTTTTTTTTGATGGATACATCATAGGATTTATACTAGTAGCAATGCCAATCTATTTTAGGTCTAGTCTCAACTCCTTTGTCTTTTCTTCTTTTCATTGTTTCATCATAATGCTAATATCATAGCCATGCTTGACATGTTCACTTCTGCCTTTTCATCATGTTGACTGTAATTGTCTTTATCTCCTATGCTCACCGGTGTAGATGTCTATGGCTACTTATGAGATGGTATACTCCTCCTGACCGATTGTCAATCAATGACAACACTTGGGTGTGTAAACTATTTACAACATCATCTGCCCTTCATAATGTTGGTGAAACTTGTAGGATCAACAATCACCACATACATTCAACTTTGGTTGTCATTGTTTTCATTTAAATAGGTTATATTCCAATCTTATTCCATTCTCTTGCAAATCTCTATTGGTATTAATTCTTTTATATGGGAATGTTTTCAATTAATTTTTAAAATGGGTTTTGAAGGGACCCTGAAACCCTTTGCAACTTCTCAACAAGAAGATATTTAGCTAAATATTACCAACAAGATTGGGTCCCAAGAGTATTGCAACAACCCAAAACAAGGGCAAAAAAGGAGCCACACAAAACTAGACCAAAAGATATTGGCAAATCAAAAAAAATAAAGGAAAGAAGACCCAATCTGCCCCAAGGGAAAGAAACCCTCAACCAAACAAAACAAGGAAAACACAAGGATTTTCCTTTACATCCCTTCTTCTGGGAGTAAAGCATCATGTCAAAATGAGGAGAGTACTTCTTTTGATGTTTTCCAATAACTTGGATCCAACCCTCCTCCACTAATGCAACTTCCCTTTGCAAATCAAGATTAGGAATTTATGCCGCAGAAGATTCATCAAACGCTTGGATAAAACTATTTGTAGCAGTGGTAGAAGAAAAGGGAGCTACAATAGTAGATCCAACACCGATAGAAAACTCAACCAAAACAACCTTCACCAGCACAATTGAACCCATGGGAGCAGCATGAAAATCAAAAGATTTGTCCAAACATTGAATTCCAATAGTCACAGAAGGGAAACTAGTAGAAATACCAGCATAACCTAAAAACTAAAAATATAGTGGAATGTTAATATAGTGAGGAAACTGAAAAAACATCTTTAACAATGCCTCCACAACAATCTAATAACATTGTTTTTTTGTTGATTCCTTTTAACAAACTAATTTCATATTAAAAAAAATATGCAAATCAATTTTTTATATATACTAACCAACTTTGTATGTAAACTAATTAAATTATGCAAATGTATTCTTAACTTTATTAAACTGATCAATTTTTTTTGACAAAAAAAATCAAACTTAAAATTAATTTTTGCGCTTTCATCATTTCTACAAAAATGTTTATGATTCAAATTTCATTTAATATCATTTTCTCTTCATCACAAAGTGAAGATCAATACTTTTCAAAAATAGTAAATTAGTTTCCTTTACTAGCAATTTAAATTCGTTATGAACAAAATCTAATATAGTTTCCCTTAAACACAAATATCATTTGGCTTTTGAAGATATTTCATTTTTCTCAAAATGTTGACCCATACCTTTTCATAGTAGATTTATAGTTTTGTTTTCTTAACCAAAAAGTGACTCTTCTAAAAACTATTGATTCAAACCAAACTTGTTTTTGAAATAATTGAATGAGACCAATAATTTAATCTTCCTCTTTCAAATTGACTTTAATCTAATATGTCAATTATTATATATAATTAATTAGTTTCCTTTTAATTCATTTGCTAGTTTTTTTTTCCTTTTTTTGCTTTCATCCAAATGACTACAATTAAAGTCTATAAATTATGTATACTCTTGTTCTAAATTTTGTGTCTAACATTCCAGCGATTAACGTAAATAGATATCAACTAAGTATATTAGAATCGCCAAATCTTTTCACTTCATATCAAAAGATAGTAAACATGAGTATTATAAATACCAGATACTGTAGGAAAAACATTACTAATGTTATAACATATGTATTAACTTTTCTAGTTGTTCATAACCAAAACTAGTGTCCATGTCACTAAAGTGAGGAATTTGTTTATGCAAGGATGTCATGAAATACATTATGAAAAACAATTTGTGAATACTAGAATAATAAGGTGTAAACCAAATACGATTGAAATATCATCATCAAACATATAAATATCATTCCAACATTAACCTTTCTAACATCAATGAAAAACATGCCAAAGCTCACAAGATCTATATTATGTCTTGGAGCCATGAATTTCCCAACTAAAGTAAGTGCCACAATCGAAATGGAGTGTTCAATAATAGGGTCAGGAATATAAATGGCAAGCTTACCTGTAGATAGGGATTTTTTTAGTGGCGATTATTTTCCAATTAGCAAATATGTTCCGATCGGGCTATAAAAATTGGCAAAAAGAAACACTGTATACTAGTTGACCAGTTTGCCCAGATTTTATAAAATACTCATATAGTGGTCAAAAGGTTCGCCACTATTATTACGTAATTTCAGTTTGGTAGTCAGGTTCTTTGCCCATATTTCTCTTTAATGTTTACTCTTATTCGCCACGAAATTAATTGAGTGTCTCTTTTGATGATCATCATTCACCAAATTCCCATTTTCCTATGTGAAATTTTTATTTGTCCTAGGACCCAATTCGCCATGCATCACACATAATGGGGTCCCAAATTCTCACCCTATTCGCCCACTCGATTACTTGAAATTACGTGGGGTTCACCAAATATTAGTTCTTATCATATGTAACGGTCGGCCCATTCGCCAAAATGAAAACGGTTTATTTGTAGTTTTCTATTTAAGATATATGAGTTTCATTATTGAAACATGCCGAAAGAAGGAGCCTTCTTCATAGTATTGCGATCAGTATAGAATCGGAACGACTACGACTACGAGTCCATAGTATTTTATTGCAACCTTAATTTGATGGAGATGGCACAGTCAAATTTAAATAGGAAGAGGAGTAGGACTAATGAAGGTGGAGATGTCCAAGAAAGGCCAACAAAATGCAGAAATATATCTTCATACTTTGGCGGGGGTAGACGCAACAGTGTTGGTCAAAGTAAGGAAGGTACATCATCAGAGGAGCCTATACAATCTCAACCTACACAGGAGTCCATTCAACAAATTGGGGAGCCTAATAAATCTGGTGATGGAGTTGCAAAACCTGATATCTCTAATGAAGATGACCTTGAAGAAGAATATCCAATAAATAACCAGTACTAGGATGAATCAATAAACTTCGGAGATGGCCAGGAGATTTAAATTTGATTGGGCAGCAAAATATCCATTCATTGAGCCCGTGGACAATCCAATTGTAGGTGAGCCAATAGTAGAATGCAGATGTACAATTTGTAGTTGGAAGTATAAAAAGGAAAAGTAGTTGTAGCTTAAACTAGACACCATAGAGAAACATGTTGGTAAGATTTACGAAACCTCAACTGTAGATGGTAAGGAAATAAAAGTGGTAAGATATAAAACAAAGGAGCAATGTCAACATAAAAGGAATGCTGAAGAATATTATATGTTTTAGAAATTTCAGACGAAGGCTGGTGAAGTTCAAGGTTCTATTAATGCTATTTTTACGAAAGCAAGTGAAGTAGAAGAACGTGGAAAAACTGTTCAATTAAGATATCTTTCGGCTTATTATATATAGTTATAGATAAACTAAACTGCAATGGTATTGGTAACTATCAATAAAAAACTGTCAGAAATCGGCTATACAATTTGGGAAGTGGTGTGTGGTTAGTGGTAGCGTACTAGCGAGAGAATGTTGCTATCACTGACATGGCATTTAATTCTTTCCAGGTACACTGTACTCTACAGACAACTTACCTTGATACGTGTCAACATTCTCGTGACTACCTCGACAATTCTTCTTACTTCAAGAAATGTTGGCTGAAATTAAACCTCAGCCATTTATCTTGGATCATCAGATGGTCTGAGTTCTCAAATAATACATTTAACATAATTACAGTGGTAGTGGCAAAGATTATGCTTCCATAATGTACGGTCAAACAACCACATCTTTAAACCATCACTTGCCAGTTGCCAGTTGTCAGTTACCAATAATTTATGTAAGTTGGTCTATTAGGTTAGGCTACTTATTTCCCATCTTTTGAAAATAGCCATACCAACTATAACTTTTTGAAAACCATTCGCCATAACAAATAAATTAATTCAATTATTTGGAAAATAATTTCACCATTTTTTTATAAAAAAGGTATCGGTTATTAAAATATTCACCAACCAGTATCCATATTTCAAAACATAATTCACCATCAATATTAATAATTTTATTAAAAACAAAAATTATAATCGCCATTATTTTATAAAAATTGTCTAAACTATTAAAAAATTTGCCACCAAATATCCATCGATTGACACATAATTCACCAACACTATTAATTTTTTTTTCACCCAAATGACATGTGATTCACCACAATTTTATAAATTTTAGGAGGGGGGGTTCCTTAAAGTTATCCTTGGCCGTAGACAAATCTGAAATATTATTCACCAATGGGAAAGATGATTTCCCACTTGATTTGATTCCAAATAGCAACGACCACAAATGAACAACTAGTAAATCCCTTGTCGCTCCATTCCTATTCTTAGATAACTTCCCACCTACCACCCCACCATTCCCGCCTTCCTTTTCAATGCATACATTGACATCATCAACTAACATCTCAGGTTGATTGGATTGTCACCTCCCTATGGGTCCCCTTCATCAAACTCCTATCCTTCCTCCAAATTACGGATTGACTTGTCCCCTAGTTGCCCATTCCACAATGAAGAATCATACATTGGTTCAACATTTTGTTCTACAAAAATACTAGGAGAATCTCCACGCTTGGTTTTCCCGCCCTACGACATTTCAAATTTCTCAAACTGGTCTTTATTATGTGATTAGTCATTGACAATGTTAGGACTTATACAAAAGTATAATTACCTAATTTTGTGTTTTTATTGAGTCTAATAAGGTGCTACCAAACATTATATAATTATGCTCTGAGTTGTTATCTACAAGCTAAAAATTTATTTCGAGTCCTCTTTGCAGGTTTTCTTTCATTGCTACAAAGTTATTTCTTTCTCCATTAGTGACCTCTTCTTGGGAAAGTACAATCCATGATGCAAAATGAAAGAGTGTTTTAGGCTTAATAGTTATAAGCCCCATAAAAAATACTCAAGACTTTATGTTGAAGAAAAGTTGGTGGATATTGAACATCCACTTTGAATAAAAGGGTGTTGGAAAATATAGTATTAGGTCTTATTAGTAATTTTTGGAGCCCCATGCTAAGGAGAAAATTAAACTAAATGATGTGATATAATATTTTGAAGATTGAGATTTGTCCTTGTAAAAAATGTAAGAAAACCTTACTCTAAAGCTCTTTGCATGTGTTTCAATTTAAACCATCATGACTATTGTTTTAGTTCTTTCCATTGTTTTTTGTGATTAGCTCTTAGGGGTGTTTCTTTTGAGAAACTATTTCTTGGTCTTTGTTGCATGTAGATGTGGCTTTACTTCCTATGCAAACTCTTAGATCCTTTGAAAACATCTTTCAATTCATAAATCCAACCCATAATCATATAAGTTTCTTTTTTTCAATTGGTCCTTGTTTCATGTAGTGGATTTTTGTGTATATACTTTTAGATCCTTTGAAAACATCTTTCAATTCATAACTTCAAACATTTTTCAATATCAACATGGCTCGATATACCCCTAAAGTTAGTGTGCACTGTTTAATTTGAACTAGAAATATAGAAAATATTGAATACATAGAACTAAATTTGCAACACAAAACACAAAAGAACATATCCTTAAAAAAGCCCTCCTCAATGTAGGAAACAACCCAACCTACCAGAAATAAATACTTTATTAAGTTTCGCAAAAAATTTATTCTTATATTCTCTCTTCTTGATGATGGATCATAGAGTGTGATCCAAAACATTGATGCTAAAATAAGCTTATACAGTCGATAAAACTACACAAACTCCACTTCTTTCAAAATCTTCATGATCTAGTCAACCAGATCAGAATTCATAAACTACAGTAATGCAATATCAACTTACGATAGATCAACCAAAAATAAACACACTATTGTTGCTCTTATATAAAGCATAGACCGCATAACATTGTTCTCAGTGCTCAGAATACAAGCACGATACACTGCTATCAGTCTCGAGAAGACATAATAATCAGAACTGAAATGATATAAAAATACTGCTCAACAGCAACTTCAGTAGAATTATCTTTGCATACCATGCGATAAGAATGACCAAAATGTCTCCTTTCTAATCTTCGCCTATATAGATACAATAGAATAGACATTGCAATAATTACCTCTTCAGCGGTGAATATGAAAACCAAAACATCTGTCATTACATGCTCATATTAATCGGCACTTTTAGAAAACAAATGGACGCCGGCAAATCATGAGGAGGATTGTCGAAGATGTTGAGATGGACCACATAGATGCGACGTATTAATATGATAACAGAAATTCTCCATATTGATCTAGCTGAGTACTCGATACCACAAAGGATTCGAAAGATTAAAACTGGCGGTTTAATATACAATAATAATCACCAGATGTAATCTCGATAACATAAGGAATGAAAATGGTTATCACTAGAGACGACGAGCATAACCAGGAAATTATACAGCAGAGAATTCTCACAGGTGTACAACAAAACTGAAGAGGTAACTTGACTGAAATTTAAGGACAACCATCATAGGTGAATTGATCTCTATCGCAGCCCTCATAATCAACACGCACGACCTCTGAATCCCCTTCCTAATGCATATCAAGATGGGAAAAATCTTGCAGGTCTACAATAATCATAACTTAGACATGGCCCCAACTTTGCACCACATTATGCCACGTGTACATATGGCACAAACTTGATATGTGGGTAACATAAACAAAACTATTAATCATGTGATATGTGGGTAACATAAACAAAACTATTAATCATGTCTTGCAAAGGTTCATGATGATACTCATGTAGCATATAACAGTGATTTTGAACAATCTACTACAAAACAAACACTCTTATATGTCAACGTGTTTTGATATCAGAAATGGGATGTGATAATAGTCTTACATCCCTAATGTTAATTATTGTTAGTTGGACAGCTGTTATTTCTGATTCAGAAATAGCAATAGTATTTATGGGTAGCTTGGACAGCTGTTCGTCCTTATCTATGAATAGCACTAGTATTTATGGGTCGTTTGGACAGCTGTTTGTCCACTTGCCAAAAATTAGTTAATGGTTATTATTTACTAATTTTAGAAATTCCCTTTTGGACACCTTGCAACCAATTCTATAATTGGCTGTCGAGTTGTCTTAATCTCAACCGTTGGTTTGATTTAATCTCGGTCGTTGGTTTACCAACAGGAGTAGTATAAAAAGGGGTCATTGAATCATTTGGATGAAGAAGCTTTGGAGAAGCAGTTTGCAGTGTTAGCAAGGGCATAGCAATGAGGAATATCAACGGGAGAAATTAGGAGGTTGTCGGAGTTCTGCCAGTGAGAGGCAAGGAATTTTGTATCTCTTGATTTGCTGAAATTTAATATAATTTCTCATCTATAGAATTGGTTTTCCTTTAGAGGTTTTTCCAAGGACAATTTGTCCGGAAATATTGTGTTTATTGTGTTGCGCATTTCTTTCCGTATTTTATAAGTGAAGTTGCAGTTGTGTTATTTTTCGATATTAGCTGAGAATTTGTTTTCAGCAGTTTAATAATCATTTATGATAGGAGATTAATAATCAGTGACTGCAATAGTTTGATTTTTCACATGGTATCAAAGCATTGTTAAGGGTAGAAGAGTTTTGCCCTAGGAAAGAAATTTTGATCTCTTTAGATTTATTATTGCTTTAAACCCTTGAGATGGCTTCAGCTGGTTTGAGAGATCATGATAGATTGGATGGTGCCTCAAATTTTGGTGTCTGGAAGGCTAGAATTTCTTTATTGTTGGAAGAGAATGGTATCAAGGATTATGCTACTAGTGGTGTACCTGTACCAACGAATGCAACACAGCTTGCAGCATATAGGAAGGACGATGCCAAAGCGAGGAGGATTATCCTTGATGGTGTCAAGGATCATATTGTTCCACATATCTTGGAGCTAGATACAGCAAAGAAGATGTGGGATGCCATTATAAATCTGTACCAGAATGCTACCACCAACAGGAAGTTGATTCTCAGAGAGAAGCTAAAGAATACACGGATGAATCAGGAAGAAGACGTCACAAGTTACCTCACCAAGCTCAGACTTGTCAAGGATGAGTTAGCAGTTGTTGGAGATAGCCCTAGTGATGATGAGCTAGTGAGAATAACCCTAAATGGGTTTACTAAACAATGGAGTATCTTTGTTCAAGTTGTCAGTGGACGAGATACTTTACCGAGTTGGGATCGACTATGGACCGATTTCACTCAGGAGGAGTTTAGACTAAGTCTTGTCAATGGGGCCAACAAGAGTCAAAAAAATGAGGTGGAACAAGAGAACGTTGCCCTAGCGGGTAAAGGGAAAGCAAAGAAGGGATCTAGCAAAGGATCAAATTCACAAAGTGAAAAGAAGAAGGACCTTTCTAAGGTCAGGTGCTTTGGATGTCACGAGTTTGGCCACTATGTCAGTGATTGCCCAAAGAAGAAGAAGGGTAAGAAGCAAGTGGCAGCTTCAGCAAGTGCAGAAGAACTCTCTAGTAGAATGGAAGATGAGTTTGCACTCATAGCTTGTATGGTTAGCTCAACCTCACAGTGTGTTTGGTATATAGATAGTGGGGCGTCATTTCATATGACAGGAGTTAGAGAGTACTTCTCCAGTTATAAGGAGGAGAACACCAACATCCAGATTTCTATGGAAAACTTGTCCAAACTCAACCCTGTTGGGAAAGGGACTATTCAGTTTCAGAGGGAGAATGGAAAGATAATTCCACTTCATGATGTGTTATATGTGTCAGGCTTAGGTATGAATTTGATTTCTGTATCTGTTCTTCAGGATAGGGGGTATAATGTACTCTTTAGAGGGACACATGTGTTGATTAAGCACAAGGATTGGAAATCACCCATAACTATTGGAGTTAGGAGTGGTTGTCTTTATAGTTTGCAGTTTGATACTCCTAAGGCACTTATGAGCAACAGTAATCCTAGAGATCTTGGAGAGCTATGGCATAGGAGGATGGGCCATATTCATCATGGAGCACTTAGATTGCTTCGTGAGACCGTGACAGGTGTTCCAAAGGTGAGCACGGAGCATGACGATGTATGTAAGGGATGTGTGTTGGGGAAGTTTACGAAAGCATCTTTTCCAAGGAGTGACACCAGATCTAAGGGTGTTCTTGATCTAGTACATTCAGATGTTTGTGGACCAATGTTGACGAAATCTCTCAGAGGATATGAGTACTATGTTACTTTTATTGATGATTTCTCTAGAAAGACCTGGATATACTTCTTGAAGACTAATGATGAGGTTTTCAGTCGATTCCAAGAGTTCAAGGCTCTTGTGGAGAACTCGACAGGAAAGAAGATAAAGGTTCTTCAGTCAGACAATGGAGGCGAGTACAAAGGAAATGTCTTCCAGGAGTTCTGCACCAGAGAAGGAATCAAGAGAGAATGGATTGTTCCTTACAATCCACAGCAGAATGGAGTTGCTGAGAGGAAGAACCATTCTATATCGGAGGCAGCAAAAGCTATGCTACATGACCAGGACATGCCCCGTTACTTATGGGCAGAGGCGTGTAATACAGCAGTCTACATTCAGAATAGAGTTCCACACAAGGTGCTAGGGAAGATGACACCAGAGGAGGCTTTCACAGGGAAGAAGCCAGATGTTAGTCACTTCAAGATATTCGAGAGTTTGGCATATTGCCATATTCCTAGAGATACACGTACAAAGTTAGATCAGACTGCAGAGAGGGGGTACTTTGTTGGGTACAGTGAGACCTCAAAGGCATACAGGATTTTCATTCCAGGGACTAAAAGAATTATTGTCAGACGAGATGTCAAGTTCATGGAGGACAAGGCATTCAAGAGATCCAGAGATTTGCCAGCAGATGATCAGAGTGAGCAGCCAACAGAAGCTCCAAGACAAAGTCAAGGGGCAGCAAAGCTCAAGTACAGTTACCAGTACAAGTGTAGACTCAATTAGTGAAGATTCACAGAGTATGGAGCAACAGGTGCAACAGGAAATGCATCTAGAAGACTTAGAGGTTGACATTTCATCCTCTACAGTTGGCAGCAGGAACCATCTGGTTCCAAATACACAAAGGGATACTCAGGAGTTTGTGGGAGCTCCTAGGAAGAGTACTAGACAGCGAAGACAACCAACCAAGTTCAATGACTATGTGGCATTAGTTAGTCAGTTGGTAGATAGTGAGCCTTCTAGCTATCAGGAAGCTGAAGAACATCAGGTATGGCGAGATGCTATGGTTGAGGAATATTCTTCAATAATGCAGAATGATGTGTGAGAGATAGTACCTAGACCAACAGATAGGGATGTAGTTGGATCACGCTGGATCTATAAGATAAAGCACGGTGCAGATGGTAGCATCGAAAAATACAAGGCTAGGTTCGTGACAAAGGGGTTCTCTCAGAAGGAGGGAATAGACTATGAGGAGACATTTGCTCCAGTTGCCAGGTATACTTCTATACGAGTTGTAATCTCACTTGCAGCACAGATGGGATGACAAATCCATCAAATGGATGTCAAGACAGCATTCCTTAATGGTGAGTTGAAAGAGAAGGTATACATAGAACAACCAGAAGGCTTTGTAGCACACAGTAAAGAGACCCATGTGTGTAAATTGAAGAAAGCATTGTACGGACTCAAGCAAGCTCCTAAAGCGTGGTATGAGCGCATTGATACATACTTGCAAAAAAAGGGCTTTGTGAAGAGTGAAGCAGATGCTAACCTCTACTACTTGATGGTTAGGGGTGAGATTCTCATTCTTGTTCTTTATGTGGACGACCTATTTCTTACAGGTTCACTAGGGCTCATAGTGGATTGCAAGAGGAACCTTGCAGAAGAGTTCGAGATGAAGGATTTAGGACTTATGCACTGCTTTCTAGGCATGGAAGTGTGGCAGACAGATGGGGAGATTTTCTTTGGTCAAGGGAAATATTGCATTAAAATCTTGAAAAAATTTGGGATGGAGGATTGCAAAGCCATGTCTACACCCATGATCACGAATTGGAGGAAGGTAGATACATCTAAGGAGAAAGATGTAGATCCCACTTTATATAGACAGTTGATTGGTTCGCTTATGTATTTGGTTAACACTAGGCCAGATATAGCATTTGCAGTAAACTCTCTTAGTCAGTTCATGGTTGAACCAAAGAGAATGCATTGGATAGCGGCTAAGCATGTGCTACGTTACTTGCATGGTACAGTCGAGTATGGGATCAGATATGTTCGAGGTGAAGGTATCAAGTTGATAGGCTATACTGATGCAGATTGGGCAAGAAGTACAATGGACAAAAGGAGCACTTCAGGGTGTTGTTTCAGCTTGGGATCAAGAGTTGTATCTTGGTTCAGCAGGAAGCAGATGTTTGTGGCTCTAAGTTCAGCAGAAGCAGAATACATAGCAGCTAGCATGGCGATATGTGAAGCTATATGGCTTCGGAAGTTGTTAGTAGCCTTGTTTGGTCAGAAGGTTGAGACTACTGTGATATATTGTGACAATCAGAGTTGCATCAAGTTGTCTGAGAATCCAGTGTTTCATGATAGGTCTAAACATATAGATATCAGATATCACTTCATCAGAGATTTTGTACAAAGGAAAGTTGTTCAGCTACAGTACATACCTACAGAGGAGCAGGTAGCAGACATTCTGACGCAGGCTTTTGGAAAGGCCAAATTTATCTTTTTCAGAGATAAGATGGGTGTCATGCAGAACAACTTCCTCGCTAAGAGGGAGTGTTAATTATTGTTAGTTGGACAGCTGTTATTTGTAACCCAGAAATAGCAGTAGTATTTATGGGTAGCTTGGACTGTTATTCGTCATTATCTATGAATAGCACTAGTATTTATGGGTGGTTTGGACAGTTTTTTGTCCACTTGTCAAGAATTAGTAAACGGTTATTATTTACTAATTTTAGAGATTCCCTTTTGGACACCTTGCAACCAATTCTATTATTGGCTGTCGAGTTGTCTTAATCTCAGCCGTTGGTTTGATTTAATCTCGATCGTTGGTTTACCAACAGGAGTAGTATAAAAAAGGGTCATTGGGTCATTTGGATGAAGAAGCTTTGGAGAAGCAGTTTGCAGTGTTAGCAAACAATCTTGCAGTGTTAGCAAGGGCATAGCAGTGGGGAATATCAGCGGAAGAAATTAGGAGGTTGTCGGAGTTCTGCCAGTGAGAGGCAAAGAATTTTGTATCTCTTGATTTGCTGAAGTTTAATATAATTCCTCATCTGTAGAACTGGTTTTCCTTTAGAGGTTTTTCCAGGGACAATTTGTCTGGAAATATTGTGTTTATTGTGTTGCGCATTTTTTTCCGTATTTTATATGTGAAGTTGCAGTTGTGTTATTTTTCGATATTAGCTGGGAATTTGTTTTCAGCAGTTTAATAATCATTTATGATAGGAGATTAATAATCAGTGACTGCAATAGTTTGATTTTTCACACCTAATTCATACCAAGATCAGTAAAATCTTTTAAAACTACACCAATTGTGACTCCTACAAGATTTGTACATACATACATAGCCCCAACTTTGCACCACATTATGTCATATGTGCATATGGCACAAACCTGATATGTAGGTAACGTAGAAAATACTATTCATCATTTCTTGCAAAGATTCTTATGACGATTCCCATCACTATAGAAGCGATTTTGAACTATCTAATATAAAAAAGGTATCTCAGCTGTCAAATTCCTTTTTGGGAAACGAATTACAGTTTGTCTGTCCCATTTATCCTTCGATTACAAATCACTAACTGTTTCTGTTATGACAATCTTTACAGTCGGTTGGTATAGGTGTTGTGGCAAGAGTCTTTTGGGCTACTAGTGTTTCTATTTAGTTCATTTGGTGGTCAGCAAATTAATTTCACAACTTACAATTTTCTAAATGTAATTAATGTCGTTTTATATTACACCAATCTACAAAAATATATTTCAGTTTACCAACGTTTAATAAAAAAAGTTGTATCACTGTTGTGCTCGTAAAATACTTGGAATATGATATCACCTTGTTTTTCAACTAAAAAGCTTGCATTTCATAATTGGCCTACACCGTTGACCATCTCAAAGTGTTTAACAATTTTGCATTGTTAAACTCACTAATATGCTCTCAATTTAAAAGAAAATGTTTCTAAAAAATAATAATATGCGGTCACATATAAATCTAACGACTGTTGCTAAGATTGTTTTGTCCATGTAACACAAAAAAAGAAAAACTTTGACTGGTTTCAGATTCTATCCAAATGTTGACTTTTTAACTCGTTTTGGTCCCAATTAATTGATGTCTCACTGTCTAAAAAGGCAACAGCAATAAATTGATAAAAAGATTGACACCAACACCAAAGCATCCAACAAACAGAATAACTTATTCATTAACAGCTCCAAGGAATCTTAGCTCTACTGATGACACAGGTCTAATGTTCAAGTCCACGACTGTCCTTATCTTTGTAATAAATGTGTACCTATTTTTCTTATAAAATCAATCACCCTTGGTCACTTTTATGTGTTATTAGATGCAATAGCATCGTAGTCATGAAATGCATTATTATTGTAAGCAAATTTAACATTACATTGCTGCTTTAAAAGAAATTGGAGATGGAAAAGTTTCTACTGAATTGGACAGTTAGAAAAAATAAACAAGTTTCATTTTGTACAATAATTAAGCGAATCGTTTCTCCTTTAGAACAGTTCCAGCTATGTTTTCTCTTGAGTTTAATCAACTTCAAGATGGATTCTTGAAACAAGTGAGGTAGCCTTCTATGAGCTTTTTTCTCAAGAAATTTCTGGTTCCTGAATTATGATCCTAACCAAATTGCTCCTCAATCATGTCCCTTTAGTTCTGTTTTCCTTTTCCAATTCAAAACAATGTTGAGTACACATTGATGAAGTTCCGGTGAAGTGGCTATTCAGTCTTACTCATCTATTCCATGTGTTACTTGTTTCATCAGCTACCTTTGGATGAAATTGATGATTAGAACAACCATTTGAAAGGCTTTCATAGATATGCTTCATACCAGAAATAACTCCATAAACTCAAGTGGCCAGAGGAACTTTTTGGAACTAATTGCGCAGCTGACCACAAGCAGCATTTGCATCCAAACCACGAGTAAGACGGATGCTTGTAGTTACTTTATGCCTCTCTAATGTTTCAGCAAATGCCACCAACTGCAAATATTGATAGAGAATGAAAATAAATAAAATGTCAAATCTCTTACTTTAGCTTCAAAAATGCTGTAGGAAACAAATTTGCATGTAGAACATCATTAAAAGCAATGGTGACAAAATCAATAGCATATATACGTGGACTCCTACTTTAAAGTTGATCATATGCATGAACATTCCCCTTCACCTTGTGACCTCTACAGCATGCTATACTGACTAATAAGGACAAATTTAAGGCCCCGTTGCTTGAAATGAAATAAGGCATCAACTCAAACCATCAACAAAGTCCAATATGTCATGTAGTTTCTACGTCTATTTTTTGAAGCATCTTAGGCTTCAACTTGATTTTTTCCATGCTAGAGAAAGCTTACCACTTTCTTATATGGACGCTGAAAGTCAGAACCTGCAATGGGATTGAAGGGAATCAAGTTAACATGATGACCACGACCCCAACCATGAAGCATATCTGCAAGCTCTGATGCATGTTCTGGGCTGTCATTCACACCAGCTGTAGGAGAAATTAATGTTAATAACAGATATGTAAAGGGCATTTTTTTTAAATGAAATACACAGCCAATGATCCTCTTGCCTTGGAAAGAAGCACTAAATGATGACTAGTCTAACTGCAACTTTTATCTTTGTTAAAGAGTTTGGTTTGTAAGATAATACCCAAAAGTGTATATTCAAAAGAAACCCTTCGACCGGTTTCTTCAAAGTAGTCCCTACAGTCTTTCATTAATGCTTCCAGCGGATAAGACTTTGCACTTGGAACAATCGTCTCCCTAAGTTTCTGATTTGGTGCATGCAAACTGCAGAAATTAAATAAGGAAGATCATTGCTATGAAAATGATTTTTTTGCAGATACAGATTAGACTATGGACAAATTGTCAAATGCCAAGCACAGGATGTACAAAGATCAGGAGCCACCCCCAACCCCACAATCTCAACATCAAGCTTTTATCAGTCAAAACCATGCTGGATTTTTGAAACTCTCAAGTGCCTACATAAGGAGTTGAGCATAATAAAAAAATTATGAAATTATGAAATCAAAACCCTCATTTCTTTTAAAGATTGAATGTATGTTCTCTGCCTAAAAATGAAAACCTTTTTGGCAAATAGATTCAAAGATGAAAACCATCTTATCCATATGAGCATTTCCATCTAGGGACTAATGGTTTGATAGTTTTGCAGTCCTTTTCCAGTTCCATCTGGTGTTTGCAGACTCTTGTGAATTTGAGGTTTTGAATTAATTTCACTTTGTGGTGGTTTCTAAAAAATCATTATATATTTTTTGGCTTAGATGCAAATCATAATTTTTGCAGTCATGCCTATGAAAGCCATTGCACATTTTATCGAGGAAATGCACAAAGCACAAACGTCTCATGTGTTTAGTAACTAGTTGTTATACAAATTTAAAACTCTATATTTCTTGCGGGTGCTGTACAAATCAAATAAGACTAACAGAAGCATTCTTAAGACTTTGTTGTATTTACCATTGACTCTCACATTTCCTTGAGACAATAAAACTTATTGAACATACTTCTTCATTGCTACGTTACCGGATTCATACCCCAGACCTTTGAACCAGGTCCGGGTCTGAACCCGGTTCAGATTCATGAACCAATTCACAGCAGATTCAGGCAAAGTCCGTATTTGACCTTGTGGGTCTGTCTGGATCCACAAACTCGTGAACCGATTCACGGGGGATTCGGGTCTGTGGATCCAAATGGAACCACAGGGTCAAATATGGACCCTACCCAAATCTGCCGCAAATCGGGTTGGAATCTACGTGGACCTGGGGGAGTCCCGTGCGAATATGTGCGGATACCCAGGGACCCGCATGCCAAAAGTAAAATAGGTGGGTCAAACTTGATTAAAATTGTTTTTTAATTATCTGTTGTCTCAAACAATGACCCTTATATGAGTCTTCAAACACATTTTCATCTCTCATTTGCTCTCTCATTTTGAATTTTCATTGTCTAATTCAGTAATTCAATGTGATGATTTTCTTTTGAATCATAAACATAGACCAATCATCAAGTATTTGAATTTTTAATCGCAATCATTAATGTTTATCTTTGACACTTGCCATTGATCAATGATCAAGCATCATTGACTCATACTATGAAATTATTTATTTTTACAACTATGTATATTTCTCTTCTTTTGTATATATAATGCACACACACACACACACACCCATATTAATCATAATGGGAAAAAAATCATGTATCCACAAACCAGATTCTCATACCCAAACCCCAATCAGCAACTTAGCTTTATTGTCATACCTTCAATTCTGATCACAACTTCTGAACAATACAAGGGTTGCAATCTTTTTCACTTTTGCTCCTTTCAGGGAGTTTTCAAACTGCTATGCATCTTTAAAGCAGTGTTGTGCAATATGAAATCAAGCACTTCTTTTTGGAGAGATATTTCATAATGTGTAGGGGCCTCTAGTCTTTGGACATATGTTTATAATTGTTTATTAAAAGGGTGGCCGATAATATTGCCGCAATTGATCCATTTTCATTTTATGATCACGATTATTTCTAGTATTGCTTATGTTGTCCAACAATAGTAATATACTTATTATTTTTTATTGTCCTACCACCTATGCCATTCATTGCCAGGCTCGTTATAGAATATGCATCTCACTCTTGAACTTTCACCACTAGAACCAATATTGCAATAGCTTCAAATTCAGATTGTTTTGATTTGTGCAGTTTCCTGCCAGATTTAGAACTTTGTAATTGTTCTTGAAGGCCAGTCACAAGAACAAGTTTCAATCACTTTCAATTTAAGTTTGTAACTAATTCAGAAGCCTTACCACCAAAATATGCATATCTTTATTTCTAGAGTTTGCAATAGTTAGCGATATTGAGCTGTACAACTTGCCACCAACAAGCATTTCAATAGATATTACATGATATTATTCTAACTCATTCACCATTTGCTCTCATCTTGCCCACATCAAAATGTACATAATCAAAAGGTGTCAAGGTTTCACACTTCTTCATTGTGAATGCTTAAAAAGTTAGAAAAAATATTATAAATTAATTTATACTTTACAAAATAAGACATTCCCATGTCTATGAAATTCAAATTTCAATTTGGGCTCTGATAATTGACTAATAGGCAAGAGGTTTTTTGTGTTCCTGTTATAAAATAAATAAATTATCAAACTATTGTAATGGGCCGATTGATTTAATGTATCTCAGACCTATTTTTATTTTTGTTTCCGTAGTTTGTGTCGCCGTTGGCTATCTTTGTACACCCTCAAAAAGTTTCCTGACAGGTATTTAAGCACGGTTAGTAGGTGGTCTTTAGGTATTATTTTCTCTGTACTACGAATCCTCTGTTGTTCGCCATTTCGGAAGTGCTTCCCTATTTGGTCATTTTTGGTTTCAGTGGGATTCAACCCTCACCCTATTCCATCGCCTGTAATACTTCGCTTGGATCTAGCAAGTCGGAGCATCATCATATTGTGAATATCTATTGTGTTGGTTCGATTTACTCTTTGTTCTATGTACTTCCATTTGTTGTTTATCAGCACTAAATCTGGTTACTTATTCACACTATCTGTTAGTCTGCAAATTCTGATCGTTCATCTCCAGTCACCACCATACACTGTACGGCCTTCCATTTTTACCCTCCA
Source organism: Cupressus sempervirens (assembly GCA_028749045.1). Lineage (NCBI taxonomy): Eukaryota > Viridiplantae > Streptophyta > Pinopsida > Cupressales > Cupressaceae > Cupressus > Cupressus sempervirens. Next base: position 38,845,541 of record CM053783.1, on the reverse strand, counting down.
TTTCCTCCTAAGACCACCGTACGGCCTTCCAATTTGACTATACGGCCTTTTGCACTTCCCGCAGTTGCTTTGGTGTCCGCCAGACCCACCGTACGACCCTCCAGGTGTCTTCACCATACAGCCTTCCCTCACTTCTGCTCACCTCCATACGGATCACCCCTCAAATTGTAGTTGTACGATGTACGAACTCCATTTGTCCACCGTACAGCTCTCACAACTCCTGTACGGCCACATAATACACTCTCGGCCATCGTACGGACCCCTCATAGTGACTTACAGACAAGGAAGATTGCTCCAGTCGGATTGTACGGCTATCGCCTGCCTAGGACGGAACATTACATTTTTAGTGATCCTTGGAACATGAACCTTACTAAGCCATCACCATTGGGTTTTGAGTGGCAACAACATCTCACCAGTGCCATGAACATCATAGGTTGTATCATCCCAAGTGAAACTTGCACCTATAAATTTGATGTAGAGAGGAGGGAAACTCCTCATTTTCTCTTGCCATATGTCTAGAAGTATCCAGTTCAACATATGTTTTGAAGAGGATGTGAATATTTATGTAGCATACAAGAAGTCTCGTTCATCAAATCTTCTCTAGAAGCAATATTATTTGTTTCTTTTGGTTCTTTTTCCATCAATGATTCTTTTGATATGGTAGGTGGGAGGCTATAGATTGAGGTGGGTGAGAATGAAGGGGCCATCAACATCAGTGGGCACATCAAGTTCCCCTGCTCCATTAGTGATTGGTCCTGACCCAACTGGCACAAGGGAAGGTACAGGAAGTGATCATGAGCCGGGCCTAAAATTACAAGATCGAGTTGAGGAGCCACACTAGGTGATGTAACCCCCTTTTGGCCATTGTTTCTTGATTTCTTTCTTTATCCTCTTTTCCCTCATATGTGGGTTTGGGTGGGGAGCTAAATGCCACCCCTGGGAGAGGTTACATAAATACTCAAGAATTGTTAGCACAAACTACAAGACATGAACATATGTTCAAATCTAGCACAAGCCGCAAGCTATGAACACATAATGGAATCAGCTACAAGCAAATTGCACAACAAAATATACAATCAAATTCATTTCTATCATATCAATAATCGCTTCCTACATCCCCTCATTATAGGATTAGAGATAGGAGGGATGCTAGAAAAATATTGAGGAAACTGCCACTGTTTGGTTTTTCCAGACTTGACTATTGTTTTTTCCAGACTCAATAACGATCTAATTATCATCAAAGATGATTATTGTTCTTTTAAGCTTGTACGATCACTAAACTTGAGAATGTGAACAGCTAACATGGATGTGGCCTAAGGTCATAGTTTCAAAGAAGGTGATTCATTGATGGCAACAAATGATATTCACAATAGACCATGACTGAATTGGAGATTAGCCTCTTCAACGAAGACTTGCAGATCAGTAAAACTTTTGAGTGGATGACCTCACATTGCAAGCCATGGAATTAATCAATGTTAGCCGACTGGATGGTTCCGGCGGTATTTTGCATTCTGTAGCCGACGGTCCGGCGGTGTTTTTGTATTCTGTAGCCGACGGTCCGGCGGTGTTTCGGTATTCCGTAGCCGACGGTCCGGCGGTAAATAGTTTGTAACGGATAGAATAATTGTGGCCGACAGACTCCTTCGGGAAGGTTCGGCAGTAGTATTTATATCCCGTCCGGGATCATTGTAAATCATCATTCACTTACTATTGCGAATATTATGCTACTGTTCTGCTATTACTGTCTGTATGTGTTGACTTCTTTACCTGTACGGTAAACATTTGGCGCCGTTGCCTTATGAATCTGGAAGGTGGGAGGAATGAAGATTAATGCCAAATCAGCTTAACAAGGATCGAAATAAGGCGAAGGGAAAAGATGGAATCCGTATTGCGCAAGAGAATTTAATTTTAGCACAGCAAGCCGAACGCTGACGAAGATTTCAGAGGATCGCCGACGAAAACCGAAGTGCGGAAGAATTGTTGGAGGAGACTCGTCAGCGGGTGGAATTGGTGGAAGAAGCACGGGAGGAGTTCTTGAATTTGTGTTCGCCGAGGGAAGAAAATTCAGACGGGAGAGCATCAACTCGCACGGCTCGCAGTGCCGACGGAGCAGCACGAGCGTGGAGTAACCTCTTCGTCCAGAATAGACTTCCGCGGGAAACAATTTCGAAGGATCCTTCGTCTTCACCAAGGGTTGCAGCTGTCGACACCTCCAGTGTGGGAGACCAGTCTGTCGCTGTGGGAGTTCAGACTGACGGTTTGGGAGTGCCGACTGCCGGTGTGGGAGTGCCGATTGCTGCTGTGGGAGTGCCAACTGCCGGTGTGGGAGTGCCGACCTCCAGAATTATGGCGGGACCCAAAGAAAAATTACCAAAATTTGAAGGCGATGGTACAGCCGACCCCCTCCGACATTGTAAGACATGTGAGACGATTTGGCAGGCAAATGGAATCACAGATGCCGACGAATGGGCCAGGCAATTTCCGGCAACCCTACGGGGTGTCGCGATTGATTGGTTTTCGGATATGGATCCACAGAAGCTGGATACATGGGATAACATTAAAAAGGAGTTTTTGGTGGAATTTAAACTCTTGCGGCATGATAATGAAATTGTAGCGGAAATTTTCAATACCAAGCAAGGGAAGCACGAAACTGTCCGCGTCTATGCCAGGAGATTAAAAGACTTAAATGGAAAGCAAGCCAACGGACGGATTGCAGAAAAGGTGGTTTGTGGACGGCCTACGCTCGAAGTTGCGGAGGAAAATGAAAATTGTGCCACCGTCATCATATGTGGACGCGTATAACAGAGCACTGGACCTTGAGAGTGCACAGAAGACAAAGAAGAAGAAAACCAGCTCCTCTGACTGATGATGATGAATCCACTCGGGATGATAGTAGCGACAACGAAGGCAGCAGCAAGAAGGTTCGTGCCCTACAGAAGGATATGGTTCGCATGATGAAGGAATTTAAAAACATGCAGAAGGAGCCAAAAGGCAGTGAACTGTGGTGCACGGAATGTAAGACCGACGGTCATACTAAGGGATCGTGCCCGAAGAACCAATTCTGCGACATCTGTCAGATCATGGGCCATTCGACAAAGGACTGTCCTTTTAACATGAAGACGAGGATCTCCGCAGGTGCTTCTTACACAGTAGGCTTCCCCGTCGGGCAATAACGGAAATGCAAACATTGATGGTGCCACACCCAGAGGGTATAGGAATAATAGCAGAGGGCAAAATAACAACAATGCAAATAATAACAATAATAATGGAGGCCGAAGTCGAACCCAATATGATGAAAACGGACGGCCGATCGTTCAATGTCGAGCGTGTAATTTGTGGGGTCATTTTGCGCGAGATTGTACAGTGGCAAACACACCGAAATTATTATGCAGATGGTGCGGACCCGGCGATCACGAAGATTCCAAGTGTCCAAAGGCTAGAGTAAATTTGATCACTGTCGGCACGGATGTAGAGGAGGTTCTGGCAATTACACGGAGGCAAGCGGAGGAAAAGAGAAAAGTGGGGGAAGTGCAGGCGAACATTGCAAAGGCATTGTCGGCGGAAACATCTCAGTTGAAGGACATCACCTTGGCAAAGAACTTCGCAGAACAAAGTATTGTACGACAGATCTTACAAACGGAGATACCGGTCAAGATAAGTGACCTCCTTCTCACAATGCCCCAGTTACGGACGGCTATTCTGAATCATACACCGTTTTCAAACGCACCGGAGGACACAGGAAGGAATAGTAGGGAAGTAATGGCAACAAACCCAATGCTGCTGGCACTCACCTCCGGACGGCATCCGGCGGTCGTTGAGATGGGGATTTTGGGAAATGTTTTGACAGAGACAATTGTTGACGGAGGGTCCGGCGTGAATGTCTTACCGGAGGATACTTGGAAGAAGTTGGGAAAACCGACGTTGTGGCCACCTGCATTTCAGTTGCTCACGGCAGACCAACATGGAATCAAACCGTTGGGAATTCTGAAAGCGCAACCAGTAACAATTGGTACGCAACCATTTTTATTGGATTTTGTAGTCATTCCATTAAAAAGAAAAGGCTATGATGCTATTCTGGGACGGGATTGGTTGGTGCAAGCAAAAGTAAAACATGATTGGAAACGCAATACCCTATCAATGGAGCACGGAGGCAAAAGATTCATAATTGACCTGCACACGCAAATGGTTGGCGAGGAGGCAGCATTGTCAGATTCTGACAGTAAAGGCGAGAGTGATGATGAAGGAAAGAGGAGAATGGAACCGGATAAAGGAGGAGTATTGAGACTTGACGGAGGATCGAATGACAACGACCTGGACTCAGTGAATGGCCTTTACCACTGGCAGATAGAAGACTACGAACTCTTTCCGAGTTGCAATATGCTAAGGGTTGACGAAGATGAGAAAAAGGAGGAAAATGAATGTCCGCAGGAATGCAAGGAAGCGGAAGAAGGAAAAGCTGCTATGGCTGAAGCTGAGGGGAAGAACACACAGTTTGAACACAAAAAAACGAAAGATTCCACTGTCCGGTACATGGTGAATAGACCGCGCGGAAAGAAAAGGTCACACTGCAGCATAAAATTAGTGGAAGGGCACCGACAGCAAGGAAATAATCCAGTTGTGCGACGACCGCAGGCAAAGTGGGCGACAGAGGTGGCACAGAACAAATGTAAGGCGTACGACAGTCAAAATGAAATCAAAGTGGAAAAGTTTAAGGGCAGTTGGGTTGGACCATATCAGATTCGGAAGGTCGGCGACAATGGAGCGATCAGATTATCAACCCTGGATAGGCAGAAGGTACCTCCGACAGTCAACAGATCCAAATTCAAAATATATGGTGCTAGAAAGACTCCATCGCTGTCACAAGATGGCCAGCTGACTCCGTTGTCGTTGCAGAATGATGACGCCTGGAGGCAAAATGGAGGTACCTCTGTCATTTGATGTGTAAAATAAAATAAAATAAAATTTTGTAAAAAAAAAAAAAAAGAAAAAAAAAAGAAGAAAAAAAAAAAAAAAAAAACCGTGAAAAAGCCCCGCGGGCAGCACCTACCGGAGGCCTCGCGGGCAACATCCGCCGGAGGCTCCGCGGGCAGCACCTGCCAGAGGCCCCGCGGGCAAGTTAGACCCTGCGGGCAACACCTGCCGGAGGTCCCGCGGGCAACAGTGGTTGGAGGACCCCGCGGGCGTCGAAGTTGGAGGCCCCGCGGGCAACAGCTGTCCGCGGCCAGAGAAGTTGAAAGTTCCGCGGGTCCACGGGCAAGAGACCCCCGCAGAGTGTGAAGCCGCGGGCTTACAATCATTTCCGCCAGAATTTTTAGCAGCCTCCGACGGTAAGAGAGAAGACTGCAGGGGACGACAGGAAGGCCGCGGGTAGGAGAAGAATGGGTCGCAGGAAGAAAAAGAAAGCCCGCGGGGAGAAAAGAAAGGCCGCGAGGAGAACAGAAAGGCCGCAGGGAGAACAGGAAGGCCGCGGGTGATGCAGAGTCAGAGGTTCAGTACTTATAAAAAATAAATAAATAAATAAATTAAAAAAAAAAAAAAAAACGACGACAAAATCAAGTTGTTCAGAATGAGTGATAGATGATGCCAAAGGGAAGGGGACACATTCGTGGTTGCCAGAAAGAGTGCAGAATTGGCAGATAATAACAGAAATGGTGTGTTTCGTGCATTTTTGTGTAGGTTTCGAAGTGCCGGGGCGCTGCCACAGGACCCCGCGAGGGCGCTGCCCCTTGGACCCCCAGTCGTGGCGGATATCAGTCGTGGGAGTCTGACTAGTTGAGAAAAGTTGAAGTTGCTGCAGGCATGGACTTTCTGTGTACCAGAGGCAGTGGGAGCAGGTGTTGGCTGTGAGGCTATCTGGGTGGATGCGTAGAGAGCTCGGGAGGAGCTGATCATCCGGTTGGAGGCAGTGCAGCGACACTTGGCTTAGGGTACCGAGGAATTGAAAACAAAGAAAGCAGCACAGATGGTTATCAAGATATTTTGTCAGTCGTCAGGAGACGACTTTTCTTTTTGGGGGGGATGGTGTTAGCCGACTGGATGGTTCCGGCGGTATTTTGCATTCTGTAGCCGACGGTCCGGCGGTGTTTCTGTATTCTGTAGCCGACGGTCCGGCGGTGTTTCGGTATTCCGTAGCCGACAGTCCGGCGGTGTTTCGGTATTCCGTAGCCGACGGTCCGGCGGTAAATAGTTTGTAACGGATAGAATAATTGTGGCCGACAGACTCCTTCGGGAAGGTTCGGCAGTAGTATTTATATCCCGTCCGGGATCATTGTAAATCATCATTCACTTACTATTGCGAATATTATGCTACTGTTCTGCTATTACTGTCTGTATGTGTTGACTTCTTTACCTGTACGGTAAACAATCAATTCCCATTATACAACACATAATGTACCCATCTTTTAACCAATCCCTTTAGAACATTAAGACACTTCTGTGGACATGGAGTGGCAGTCCTTGGACACTAAAGCAGATATAGGTTAGTACATTTAGCTAGAGTAAATTATACTAGATGTTGGTAAGGGTAATAAGGATTAAGGAAACCATGAAGTCTTATGAATTGGACGGTTTCCTAACCCTTGTACGAAGAATAAAGGTTGGTTCCAGTCGATGATCACCTTCAAAAAGGATAATCACATTATGCCAGTTACATATTTTCGACATTGTAATATACTTGATGAAGAGATCAAATGGATAACAAGTATTAAGAATATCTCCATAGATCAGTTAGTCAATAATTACAGAATTGAAGGCATACCAGCATGTATGCATCATCAAGATATGAATGAGGTCTTCAAATACATCATCTGAAGCATGGACCGATATCAAGGAAGTCAACAAAGAGTGGATGTATATAACTGATGTGTAAGGACAACACACCAACTTATAAAGAATAAAATCAATAAAAGTCAATCAAGATCATCGATCAATACTTATATTTGATACACAGAGTATCATTGTGCAGCTATCAGGCAAGAACCTCAATTACCAATATTGACTAAGGAAAGAACATTATAACATCAATTGCATGGTACGATATTACTAATTGTCATTGATTAATATGACTATTCAAGCAATAAATATGATTAGTAAGGAAGAGGCATGATGATCAGCATTTACGAAAGGAGTCAATTATGCACAATTACACATCGGCTAAATGGGTGTGATCTCTTGTAGAGAGATATGAGTAAAGGGATAGGCATGTCTTTTGAGATCTAAGAGATGCAATCATTTGATAATAATAGATACGTAAGGAGACGAAATTCAATCATTTAAGCATCAGATTGAAATTTATTTCTTATTTATCCATTTTTTTATCTGCTTGATAGAGCATTTGGCTACTTGGCATAAACTGGTTGCAAGCAATTAAATACAAATGAAATAAAGCGCCATAGTTTGTAGGGATCATGTACACAGCATCATCATCATTGTTGCAAGAATATATCTACACGTGAAGCAGAAACCATATCGCTATAAGTGATATTATCAATTCATCATTGCATATACATTTTTACGTATCAAATACAGCAGCCTATTCCTAACTGCATAACCATATTTACATATCAGAGACAGCACAGTATTCATTGTTGCACAATTGTATAAATACATCAGACACAGCATCATATAGCATTATTGCTAACACTAGTGAAAGAAGGTTCATTGCATAGTTTAAACTTTACATCAATATATCAGAAAGAGGAGAGTTCTCGTGTGTGTGTGTGTGTGTGTGTGTGTGTGTGTACACATATATATGTGTGTGTTTGTGTATCTATATATATGTATATATATATACACACACACACACACACACATACATATATATATATATACACACATATGTGTGTGTGTGTGTCTACACACACACACACACACACACACACACACACACACACATCAGAGACAGCATCATATAGCATTATTGCTAACACTAGTGGAAGGAGGTTCATTATATAGTTTACATCAATATATCAGAGAGGAGAGTTATCGTGTGTGTGTGTGTCTATATATATATATATATACATACCGAGTAGAATATCTAATGGTTAGCCTTTGCATAATTCTAAAAGTCCTATCAGATACAGCAGTGATTCAATATCCAATCCATATAGTATCATTAGCAGATTGTACATATTATTATGATAATCTTAAGTATTATTAATATATATAGAATTAATCAAATTGTATCCAAGTTATTGGGTTTGCACCTTGAACCTTCAAACTGGGTTCGAGTGCGAACCAAGTACCAGTTCGTCTATGGGAGTCATGCTAGGTAAGCACAGGGTGCATGCCCAGCACTCTGGGTACTCAAGGGTTCACAGGCGTGAGAACCCATGAGTACCCACAATGCTGGGTGCACACCCTGTGCATGCCAAGCAAAAACCTAGGTGTGCCCACTAAGTACTTGGGCAAACCCACAAAATTCTCGATTGAACCCATGAGAACCCACGGCCCAAAGTTAAAAAGTCGGCCCAAACTTGAGTTAAAAACATTTTTACATTTTTTAACTTATATTTTATTCCAACCCTAAAATGTTGTAATATAGCCGTTGAAAATTTCATAGATGACTATTTTTTTATAATCTCTATGATGATTGAAGAACATTGAATCATGTTTCATGAACTAAAGTTTAATTTTGTTATTAAGTAATTCAATGTAATGATTTTCATTAGAATCGTGAACATAGATCAATGATCAAGTATTTAAATTTTTAAGATACATCTTTGGCATTAGGCATTGATCAATAATCATACTATGAAATGATTTAGTTTTACAATTTTGTATATTTCTCTTTATATATATATATATATATATATGAATTTATATAAAACACATACCTATATGTCCCAAAATGCAAAAATAAATAAAAAAATCAGATACCCGCGTACCGGGTTCTCATATCCAAACCCATCCCCAAACCCAAGCCAATAACTTAGACTTGCATTTTTTGATTGTCATATTAGATATAGCAATTATATAGTTATCAATTTTATGCATAAACATTCAAAAAGAGGTATCATATTTCATCATTCATAGCTGTAAGAATTTGCCAAAGGCAAAGAATGAAAACGCCAAGAGGCAGAAGGTCAATTGATAGCACAAATAAGAGAGACAAAATGATATGATCAAATGATCAATTCAATATTGATCAAATAATAATGAGTACAAAATCAATGAATACAAAGTAGATGTGCCTAATGTTTACCGTACAGGTAAAGAAAATGAACACATACAGACAATGAACTCTAACAGCAGAATTATATTCGCAATAGTAGAATAATGATTTACAATGATCCCAGACGGGCTATAAATACTACCGCCGAACCTTCTCGAAAGAGTCCGTCGGCCACAAATATTCTATCCGCTACAAACTATCTACCGACGATGTCGGCTCCAGAATACAGAAACACCGTCGGACCATCGGCTACAGAATACAGAAACATCACCGGACCGCCCGCTACAGAATATAGAAACACCGCCGGACCGTCGGCTACAGAATACAAAATACTGCCGGAACGTTGGCTACAGAATACAGAAACACCGTCGGACCGTCGGCTACAGAATACAGAAACACCGCCGGACCGTTGGCTACAGAATACAGAAACACCGCCGGACCGTCGGCTACAGAATACAAAATACCGTCGGAACCATCCAGTCGGCTAACACCATCCCCCCAAAAAGAAAAGTCGTCTCCTGACGACTGACAAAATATCTGAGACAAATTAACAAACAAAATACATTAACAGAGTGACTACAACAAGAGAAATCTGCTTCTGACACATCACTGTCACCTTCGTCCCGTGCCTGTAGCCTCTGCTAACACAACACTGCCTCCTTGATGAAGCTAACCTTGATAGCCACCTGTGCTGCTTTCTCTGTTTTCAATTCCTCGGTACCCTGAGCCAAGTGTCGCTGCACTGCCTCCAACTGGATGATCAACTCCTCCCGAGCTCTCTACGCATCCACCAAGACAGCCTCATAGCCAACACCTGCTCCCACTACCTCTGGTACACAAACAATCCATGCCTGCAACAACTTCAACTCTTTTGAACTGGTCAGACTCCCACGACTGATATCCGCAACGACTGGGGGTCCAGGGGGCAATGCTCCCGCGGGGTCCTGGGGCAACGCCCCGAGTGCTCGCAGTACAGGGCGGGGTCGAGGGGCAGTGCCCCTCACCACCAAGACTAAATTAGCATTTCGAAACCCACACAAAAATGCACGGAACACACCATTTCTGTCATTATCTGTCGATTCTGCACTCTTTTTGGCAACCACGGATGCGTCCCCTTCCCTTTGGCATCATTTGTCACTCATTCTGAACAACTTGATTCTGTCGTCGTTTTCTTTTCTTTTTTTTATAATTTTTTTTTTCTTTTTTTTTTTTTTTTTTCCTTTAAAAAGAAATCAAATAACAGAGGTACCTCCATTTTGCCTCCAAGCGTCGCCATTCTGCAACGACAACAGAGTCAGCTGGCCATCTTGTGACAGCGACGGAGTCTTCCTCGCACCATATATTTTGAATTTGGATCTGTTGACTGCCGGAGGTACCTTCTGCCCATCCAAAGTTGATAATTTGATCGCTCCATTGTCGCCGACCTTCCGAATCTGATATGGTCCAACCCATCTGCCCTTAAACTTTTCCACTTTGATTTCATTCTGACCGTCGTATGCCTTACGTTTGTTATGTGCCACCCCCGTCGCCCACTGTGCCTGCGGTCGTCGCACAACTAGATTATTTCCTTGCTGTCGGTGCCCTTCCACTAATTTTATGTTGCGGTGTAACCTTTTCTTTCCGCGCAGTCTATTCACCATGTACCGGACAGTGGGATCTTTCGTTTTTCTATGTTCAAACTGTATGTTCTTCCCCTTAGCTTCAACCATGGTAGCTTTTCCTTCTTCCGCTTCCCTGCATTCCTCCGGACATTCGTTTTCCTCCTTTTTCTCATCTTCGTCGACCGTTAACATATTGCAACTCGGAAAGAGTTCGTAGTCTTCTATCTGCCAGTGGTAAAGGCCATTCACCGAGTCCAAGTCGTCATCATTCGATCCTCCGTCAAGTCTCAATACTCCTTCATCCGGTTCCATTCTCCTTTTTCTTTCGTCATCACTCTCGCCTTCACTGTCAGAATCTGACAATGCTGCCTCCTCGCCAACCATTTGCGTGTGTAGGTCAATTATGAATCTTTTGCCTCCGCGCTCCATTGATAGGGTATTGCGTTTCCAATCATGTTTTACTTTCGCTTGCACCAACCAATCCCGTCCCAGAATAGCATCATAGCCTTTTCTTTTTAATGGAATGACTACAAAATCCAATAAAAATGGTTGCGTACCAATTGTTACCGGTTGCGCTTTCAAAATTCCCAACGGTTTGATTCCATGTTGGTTAGCAGTGAGCAATTGAAATGCAGGTGGCCACAGCGTCGGCTTTCCCAACTTCTTCCAAGTATCCTCCAGTAAGACATTCACGCCGGACCCTCCGTCAACAATTGTCTCTGTCAAAACATTTCCCAAAATCCCCATCTCGACGACTGCCGGATGCCATCCGGATGTGAGTGCCAGCAGCATTGGGCCTGTTGTCATCACTTCCCTACTATCCCTTCCTGTGTCCTCTGGTGCTTTCGAAAACGGTGTATGATTCAGAATGGCCGTCCGTAACTGGGGCATTGTGAGGAGGTCACTTATCTTTACTGGTATCTCTGTTTGTAAGATCTGTCGTACAATGTTTTGTTCTGCAAAGGTCTTTGCCGAGGTGCCGGTGATGTCCTTCAAGTGAGATGTCCCCGCCGACGATGCCTTTGCAATGTCCGCCTGCGCTTCCCCCACTTTTCTCTTTTCCTCCGCTTGCCTCCGTGTAACTGCCAAAACCTCCTCTACATCCGTGCCAACAGTGATCAAGTTTACTCCAGCCTTTGGACACTTGGAATCTTCGTGATCGCCAGGTCCACACCATCTGCATAATAATTTCGGTGTGTTTGCCGCTGTACAATCTCGCACAAAATGACCCCACAAATTACACGCTCGGCATTGAGCGATCAGTCGTCCGTTACTGAGTTCGACTTCGGCTCCCATTATTATTGTTATTATTGTTATTATTTTGCCCTCTGTTATTATTCCTGTATCCTCCGGATGTAGCACCAGTGGTATTCGTGTTTCTGCTACTACCTGACGGGGAAGCCTCCTATGTGAGAAACACCTACGGAGATCCTCTTGTTTTCATGTTAAAGGGACAGTCCTTTGTCGAATGGGCCATGATCTGACAGATGTCACAGAATTGGTTCTTCGGACACGATCCCTTAGTATGACCGTCAGTCTTACATTCCGTGCACCACAGTTCACTACCTTTTGGCTCCTTCTGCATGTTTTTAAACTCCTTTATCATTCGACCCATATCCTTCTATAAGGCACGAACCTTTTTGCTACTACCTCCGTCGTCGTTGCTATCATCTCCGGCAGGCTAATCGTCATCAGAATCAGAGGAGCTAGTTTTCTTCTTCTTTGTCTTCTGTTCACTTTTAAGGTCCAGTGCTCTGTTATAAGCATCCACATATGACGAGGGTGGTACAATTTTCATTTTCCTCCGCAACTTCGAGCGTAGGCCGTCCACAAACCATCTTTTCTGCAATCCGTCCGCTGGCTTGCTTTCCATTTTGTTTATTAAGTCTTTTAATCTCCTGGCGTAGACGCAGACAGTTTCGTGCTTCCCCTGTTTGGTATTGAAAATCTCTACTACGATTTCATTATCATCCCGCAAGAGTTTAAATTCTGCCAGGAACTCCTTTTTAATGTTATCCCAGGTATCCAACTTCTGCGGATCCGTATTCGAAAGCCAATCAATCGCGACACCCCGTAGGGTTGCCGAAAATTGCCTGGCCCATTCGTCAGCATCTGTGATTCCATTTGCCCGCTAGATCGTCTCACATGTCTTACAATGTCGGACGAGGTCGGCTGTACCATCGCCTTCAAATTTCGGCAACTTCTCTTTGGGTCCCGCCATCACCACACTGGAGGTCTGTACTATTGCACCGGAGGTTTGCACTGTCACACCGGAGGTCTGCACTCCTACACCGACAACCTGAACTCCCACACCGGCGGTCGGCACTCCCACACCGGCAGTCTGAACTCCCACACCGACACTCTGAACTCCCACACCGGCAGTCTACACTCCCGCACTGGAGGTGTCGACAGCTGCGAACCTTGGTGAAAAAGAAGGATCCTCTGAAATTGTTTCCCGCGGAAGTCTATCCTGGACGAAGAGATCACTCCACGCTCGTGCTCCGTCGGCACTGCGAGCCGTGCAAGTTGATGCTCTTCCATTAGAGTTTTCCTCCCTTGGCGAACACAAGTTCAAGAACTCCTCCCGTGCTTCTTCCACCAATTCCACCCGCTGCCAAGTCTCCTCCAACAATTCTTCCGCGCTCCGGTGTCCGTCGGCAATCTTCTGAAATCTCCGTCGACGTTCGGCTTGCTGTGCCAGAATTAAATTCTCTTGCGCAGTACGGATTCCATCTTTTCCCTTCGCCTTATTCCGATCCTTGTTAAGCCGATTTGGCATTAATCTTCATTCCTCCCACCTTCCAAATTCATAAGGTAACGGCGCCAAATGTTTACCGTACAGGTAAAGAAAATGAACACATACAGACAATGAACTCTAACAGCAGAATTATATTCGCAATAGTAGAATAATGATTTACAATGATCCCAGACGGGCTATAAATACTACCGTCGAACCTTCTCGAAGGAGTCCGTCGGCCACAAATATTCTATCCGCTACAAACTATCTACCAACGACATCGGCTACAGAATACAGAAACACCGCCGGACCGTCGGCTACAGAATACAGAAACACCGCCGGACCGTCGGCTACAGAATACAGAAACACCGCCGGACCGTCGGCTACAGAATACAAAAACACCGCCGGACCGTCGGCTACAGAATACAAAATACCGTCGGAACCATCCAATTGGCTAACACCTAAATTTATAGGCAATGCACGATAGCTAGGAGTGATGCAAGAGAACCTATTAGGATCATCCTCCATTGTACAACAAATGATGTAAAAACTGTTCTCTATCTGATGCAACTCTTCTTCCATGGCCCTAACCCAATCATCTTTTATGGTTTCCTTGGTAGACTTAGGCTCAAACTGTGACAAAGAACAAGTACCTTCTCTGATTTGGCTTCAGGTTAGCACACCAACATTCTTGTCACCTTTTGATCTATAGGGTGATTCCTTTTGACATACCTAGGAATAAATGGCTCAAATCTTTCTATTGCTTCTTCTACCGGTTGAGTTGCTTTTTCTACATTGTTCTATTCTACCGATATAGGTTCTTTGTTCAACAAATTTCATCGCCTAGTTGTCTTCTACCTCTTCTTTGCTTGTTTCATTTGATCTCTCAGGACACTCATCAACTTTTACATTTACACTCTCAACCATTTTGTTAGTCCTTTTATTAAGACATCTATAGGCTCTACGTTTGGTTGGTTAACCCAAGAAAATTCCCTTATCATTTTTGGGTTCAAACTTTCCTAGAGAATCATCTCTCTTTATGTAGCACTTATTACCAAACATTTCGATATACATGACACTAGAAGAGTGACCATAACATAGTTCATAGAATGTCTTGTTTGTTCCCTTCTTTACCAGTACCCAGTCCAGAGTGTAAACTGCAATGCTTATTGCTTCTCTCCAATAGGTCTTTAGCACATCTCCCTAAATCAGCATGGTCCTTGTAGTGTTAACTATTGTTGTATTCCTTCTTTTTACCACATAAAGTCTCGTATTTTTCCACGTGAAGGTTTCTTTGATGGATTTTCATTAATGTTTCCCATAAATTTCCGCTGGGAATTCATATTTTTCCCCTTAAAAAATTATGATTGGGTTTTATAAATTTTTCCTCAAAAAATTATCTGATGGGTTTTAATAACATTTTAGTCAAAAAATATCTATTTGGTTTTACCGTTTACCTCAAAACGAAGTTTTGTATTCTATTATCTGTATCTCGGATTTTGGTTGGTTTTGATTGGCTTTTTCACATCAAAAATCTTGTTGGGTTTCAATCAATTTTTCACCTCAAAATTCTGTTGGGTTTTCCTTGATTTTCCTTCTTCAAAATGATGCTTTGTAAACTTCAATTCATGGTATCTTGTAATCTGTTTTGGGGCATCCTACTCATTTGCAAAGTTTGGAGGGTTTGCTAATTTTTCCTCAAAAATCGTGGTAGTTGTTCTCCATTTGAAATTTTTTTTTGAATAAAATGGCAGACTCATTGTTAAAAATTAAATCTTGGCTGCAGATGAGATAAGATAAGATAGATAAGATAACAATATTAATGTCCACAAGAAACCAACAAGGTTTATGGGATTGAGCATACAAACAAAAGAGCCAGCCAAGCAGAAGCACCAAACGATGACTAAGAAGAAACAAAATCAAGAAACAAAACAAGAGAGAAGACAAGGTAAGGAACTAAGGGTTCCTCCTTGTCACAAAGAAATCAGTAATAGAGGGGTAAACCCATGAACGGTCCATAGTCTTAGAATGTTGTATAGAATTGTTGTAGGACTGTCTTTGCCTGGAGAGACTAGTGCAGTGTCTAACCAATCTGGAATGAGAAGTATTGGAAGGCCTTTCCAAACCCCATGGAGGAGACAAGGGAGAGAAAAAAGTAGTAATGAGCTGATCTGAAGTATGCCCCTGAGGTATAAAAGACTGCAAGGTAATCTCACGAAGGTGAGTGGCCTCTTGAAAATAAAGTGCAAGACACTGCTGATCAATATAGCTGAAGAACATCAAAATAGAACAATCTCTGAAAAGGCAGTAAAATCTCCCTCTGATCTCGTAGTAAAGAGGGCATCAAAAAATGAAGTGGATCTCAGTCTCAACCTCTGCCAAAGTACATAGTTGACATATCCGATCAGCCCGATCCATATGGTGAGCGGTCCGGGCCCTGAGGTGGTGAGAACCGACTCTAAATGAGCCTAAAGACAATCATAAGGCATGATTCCAGCGCCGATAGAGATAAGTAGGGCGAACAATAATACCATCCTAAATCTCAAGAAAATGCTCAACATAGAAGGTCATCCTAGGTCGCAGACCTCCCGAGGGATTCATCCAGGTAGTGGTAATGCACTATCTATAAATATCCTGTCTGACATGCTCATTCAACTCCTAACGTGAGGGGAGAAGATGAGCAGAAGATAGAGAGAAAAGAAAGAGTGTCATTTGCAAAGAGAGAGCTCATCGTTAATGGTGAATAGGATGCAAGAAAAGACGCGTGAGCAAGGAAGCTTTGTTCCTACAAACATTGGGGCTTATAATGGTGTTGTGCAAGCTGAAAATGGCATGGCATGGGTTGAAAGTGATAAAAGAATCAGAAAATGGTCAAAAAACTAGTTACAAGTCTTTTAAACAAAACTGATGCCAAATAAAGATGCATGAACTAGAGTTTTGCAGAAATGGCATCAACAAGGAAGCGAAAACCCTAGATGGGTTGTCCAGAACGACCTCGTGATTTGCAAAGAAATAAAACGGACACTAAGAAACCCTACTTGGTTTTGAAGAAATGTGCCACAACCCTGCAAATACTCTTAGAAAAATTGAAAATTGATTTTTTAAGGAAAAAATATTTTTTTTTTGCAAAGCTCTTATACCATATTATTGAGAAGTAATTGGTAAAATATTTGATTGTATTTACAAATGATCGAATATATCATTATAAATTATTTACAAATGTAGAAAATAGAAAGTTTATTATAAGAAACTGAAGAAGATCATAGAAACGATCTTATCTACCTACTTTATTAAAAGTAATATGATAATATTCTACTAAGAAGAAGCTTGGTCTAGGAGGAAGCCCAAAATCAGCCACTTAATTTTGTTTGGCTTTATAGCTTATTTTTGCATTCCAAGTGCCAAGTGAACATAACTGGATTCCAAAAGGTAGAAGCTAATGTTCACTGGCTACAGTGACAACCATAAGACTTATTAGTTGATAGATGTGGACACTAATCGTCTCATTTTCAGTCAAGAAAGGCAGGCCTTTTCACCCTTTTCCTTTTTTGAGTCCTAAAATTTATTTAGTTAGCTTATATTTTAGTCTGTAGTTTACTTTTGTTTTGTTTAGAAACATTGTAATGTAATTGCCTATATATGTAAACTTCGTTTCCATTATTGAATCAAAGAATTAGCATTTCATTTCCCAAGTTATCCAAAAAGGGGACATTACAATTGGTATTAGAGCTTATAGTCATGTCACTCAATGTAGTTGATGAGCGAGAAGGAACTCAAAACTTACTTCCTCAAAACGTCAAGACAAAACTTGAGAGACAAACAAGAAATGGTGAAAGGGATCTTAACAGATAGATGGACCAATTCTTTCCAAAACAAAGGGATAACAAAATAAGTTGGCACAATTGTTGGATACATTAACCCATAAATTGATAACTATCTTTGGCAACAATCAGACCAAGAATGGGTAGGATAGGCAATCCCATAATGGAAGTCCACAAAGAAAAACACCTACAAAAAGATCAAGACTTGCAATTCCAACTCACATTGGTGTAATTGAAAGATCAATTTTGGCAAAGATTGGATAGATGGTGGATTTCAAGAAGAGATGTCTCTAAAGGAATACATGGACCTGAGGATGAAGCATCTACCCCACAAAGGATATAAGGATGGGCATTTAGAGCTTAAGAGAAAAGTGGGCAAACTAAGCATCCTGCATTGCAATGGGTCAAGAAAGACTACAGCAATATCATGAGTGCAAAAACTAGACACCAAATTCAAATTGAACCAATGACAAAAGAGGAAGCCATAAATATGCTCCACTACATTTGGATAGAGTAGCACACCAATGGTGTTTTCACTGGATGACTACCATGGGGCATCCCAGAATTACAGCTTATGTAGAATTCACAAAAATAACTAATAAAGAGGTTCAATAACAAGGATCTAGAACTACATTTCAAGAAGCTGGCCCAAGTCAAGCAAAATGGATCAATTGAAGGCTATATCATGGAGTTCTAATAGTGTATGTTTTAGTCACCGACATATCTGAAAGGCACTTAATAGTTTTGTCCATGCATGGTTTAATGGACCCTTTTAAGGTTAGGTCAAGGCACTAAATCCAAGCACGTTACAACAAGAAATAAAGAAATCAAGGGACATGGATACAAGCACTACCATGGGCAAGGTGCCACCAAAGGAAACAAGAAAACCTAAGGAACAAACTAATATATCAAGCAGTAAAGAAGCCCCTAGAACATTCAAGTTGGATGATGAAACAAAACAATAGTTAGGGAAAAGTTATGCTTCACTTGTGTTGCCCGAATTTCACACCCCCTTTGAATTCAGTCTTCTCTAATCATTTTGCAAGGTTAGTAAAGGTTATTCAAGTCATTCTTCTAAGTGCTAGTTTTTGAGTCGGGTTCAAGAACTCTTGTCAAAATCCAACAAATCTTATGGAACAGGTCTAAGCCTTCATTACCTTATGTTTTCCATGTCCATTAAGTCTACTTTGAAGTACCACCATTCAAGTTGGTCTCCAACATCCTACTTGTGTTGAAACTCAATCATATTTCCTTTGTCGGGTTCCAATATAGTAAGTTGAATCTTGATCTTTGCTCCAAAAGCCTTTGTCCAGAGTCTAAGTCCAAGTTCAAATTTAAGCATCAGACTCCGACATTAGTTCTACAAACTTTGTTAGGACCCCATTGTAAGGTTTTCACACCATCGTCCTATTGCAAATGGGGACCCATTTTTCTCTATAAGGCAATAGTAGGTCTTAGGTGGTTTTACTTGGCAACATTTTCAAGTCTCAAGTCTAAAAGTGAGTTTGGGTGAAATCAACACCTCCAAGTATAAGTTGACCTGGGGCGAGCTATACCTGTATAGGTCATCTTGGGGTGGCCTATACCCCAAGGCTCTTATTTCGAAGGGTTTCAAGGCTCAATGAAAAGTATTTTTATTTTCCCACTTTGTGGAGTCTGCCTTCACTAAAAGCAACTTTGAAAGCACTATAAAAGAAGGCCTCTTCCTCTCATTTTCACAACACAAGATATATATGCAAGTATTCCATCTACAAGCAAGACATTGTGCAGCCAAAGAGTTCAATGCAAAGTATTTTTATTTTCCCACTTTGTGGAGTCCGCCTTCAGTAAAAGCAACTTTGAAAGCACTATAAAAGAAGGCCTCTTCCTCTCATTTTCACAACACAAGATATATATGCAAGTATTCCATCTACAAGCAAGACATTTTGCATCCAAAGAGTTCAAGTACAAGCAAGCATTTATTCATTCATCACCATCAAGCATTCATGCATTTCCTTCCATAGATCTAGCTTCTTTCTTCATAGGAGACAAAGGAGTTCCGCCATTAAGGGAGGAGATCCACATTCATCTATTCAAGTCTTCCTCTTCCTCTTCTTATCAACATTGAGGTGAGTTACAAGCATCTACTACATGAGGTATTGTCTTGCGTGCAGGTGTAGATTCACAGAGTTTTGGGTCTAAAAGTATAAATTTGAAGATGCAATATTGGTCACAGTCTCAAGACCTCCGAATTCAGCGCTCTTAGGTATAGGTCGCCCAAAGTCGACCTACATCAATAAATGTCACACCAAGTCGACCTATTCCTGGAGCAGAATAGAGAGTTGCCCATTTCAGATTTGCAGGTCAATTGCCTTATTTGGAAATCAGAATCTTCTAGGACTTTGTCCAACATAAAATTAGTCTTCAAGTGTCTTTTTTCGTTCTTAATTTTAGGTGCACATATTCCTATCTCTCTTTCTTACTTTAGGTGTACACATTCAACCTTAGAAAGTCAAGAAAGGTTGAAGGAGGTAACATTGTTGAAGGCATGTTGAATCCTGAAATATGGCTAGGTCTGGAATTTTTTGAAAACCCCCAAAATCTAGAATCTTTATTATAACTCCTATGAAGTCAAAGGCATGTTGAATCCTAAAATTTGGTTGAGACTAGAATTTTTGAAAAACCCCCAAAATCTAGAATCTTTATTATAACCCCTATGAAGTCAAAGGCATGTTGAATCCTAAAATTTGGCTAAGTACAATTTTTTGAAAACCCCCAAAATTTAGAATCTTTATTATAACTCCTATGAAGTCAAAGGCATGTTGAATCCTGAAATTCGGCTTGAGTTTGGAATTTTTTAACAACCCCCCAAAATCTAGAATCATTATTATAACTCCTATGACGTTGAAATCTGTCTCAAACATTCTAACAGTATTTACACAAATATAACGTAAAGTATAAGAAAGGAAATAAATGCAACGTAAATGTTATATTTGTATAAATCCTCCCGCCTCCAAAGCTGATGTAACTTATACTTAAGTGTTCAATAACAGAGTTAACTTGCAAGAAAATTTCCCAAACTACATCAAATTCAGCCTCTCTTTAGGAAATAATTACCAACATCACCTAATCTCTGCCCCCTCTAATCAATCTTTTAAGGCTTACAATGATGAAGAAGATGAAGATTTCAACGAAGATAGGTAGAATGGGCGAGTTCACAAGTTTTAACACTAGAATTTTTGTGCAAGTGACACGAAATACCCAACGAAGGTCGAATCCCGACCCTCTTTGGGAAATAATTTCCATCATAAGCAAAATTCCACCCCCCACCTAGTTGATATAATCTTTTGAGTCCCATCAAGATTTGTTGAAACTTATTAAAATTTGAGAAGTGATATGCCTTACCAAGCTGGAATTTGAGTAGAAATGACCAAGTTTTTGAAGGAATTCCATTTAAGTGTCAAACTCAAACCCTTCTTGGGAAATAATTCCCATCCCAAGCAGATTTACATTCCTACCTTCTTAGCTAAATCTTAGGTGTCAACTTAAATTCGTTGAGAACTTAGCAAAATCTGAAAATGAAATGGATAACACGCTAGAGTCTACTAAGAAGTAAACAAGTTTTGAAAGAAAACACCCAAAGAAGGTCAGATTCTGACACTTCTTGGGAATTATTTCCCAAAACAAGCAAATTTCCAACTTGTTGTGAGGTTTTCACACCATCGCCCCAAAATTTTGGGGAACCCTTTTTTTTAATCGCCTTGGCAAATTTTTTTGATGAATAGTCCTTTTCA
Organism: Cupressus sempervirens; assembly: GCA_028749045.1. Taxonomy (NCBI): domain Eukaryota; kingdom Viridiplantae; phylum Streptophyta; class Pinopsida; order Cupressales; family Cupressaceae; genus Cupressus; species Cupressus sempervirens. Next base: position 38,824,437 of record CM053783.1, on the reverse strand, counting down.
ATTAATAAAATTTACTAAGATTACAATTCACATAAAAAGGCCCGAGGATACAGGATCACCCTGTGAATGAGTTCAATCGGCCGAAGCTGGAGCAAATAACATGGCCGCAGCCAACAACTATAAACTATTCATCAAAAAAAAATATTAAGAACAACCTCATGCTGCCAAGGCAGTACCAGCAAAGGGAGGAGGATCATCTTTATCTGGAAATCCCCACGCATCAGTGGGATCGTGAGGCGGACTAGGAACAGTCCAGCCGTCAGCAGCATTCGCAGGATCTTGGGTAGTTGCAGTCTCCGCATCCTTTTTATCTGGCCGCGGAGGAGAAATTGCCAAGGCCAGCCGGGGAAACTTGCCAGAGTGCGCCTGTCCAGGGGGAGGAGCCGGAGACCAGCCAGAAGCCTGCCCAGGGGGGGGAGCCGGGGATCAGCCAGAACCACCACATGGTGGGGAAGTGGAGCAGCGCCTCCAACCGCCATGACCACCGCTAGGAGAGCAATGGTGGGGACCTTGGGAGCGCGGCGTGTGTGAATGGTGGCCAGAGGACTGGCGTCTGGAACGGCAACCACGGGATGAGGAAGCATCAGCTGAGGCATCCGGAGGCACTCTGGCAACGGTACAAGGAGCATTGCCCCAGTGGTTTAACAATTCTTGTAAGTGGGCAACCTCCAGTGCAACTTTATTAGCTTGCACCTGTATCTGCATAATGACATTGTTACAAATGCATGCCTTAGTGTATATTGCAATGTTAACATCCAAAAAACTGTGAGTGAATAAAACTACATTCCTATCTTTCCATAGAGAAAACAAAATTTCCGTCCTGAAGGTATGCCAAATCTGGGGGAATCACCCAGAAGGATCATGTGCCATGAAAAAGGTTCAGGCCTGAAAGGCTTGAAAAAATCATGGATCTAGTGCCAATAATTCTGAGCACGTTTGCAAAACCAAAAAATATGCAAAAAGGACTCAGGTTGGCCACAGAAGGGGCATTTAGGGTTAGGAACCCCAATGTGCTTGAGCCGAGACCCCAAGGGAAGACCTTGGAAAGCAAGGCACCAAGCAAAGTGAGCAATCTTAGGTTCTGTAATGGCACTCCAAATGGTGTCGAACCATTTTCTCCATTGAGAAAGCGAAGAATGCAAATGCCACCGTTGATTAAGCGTGTCCACCATCGGAAGGTGGGGCGAAAGCCATCTGTATCCCATATTGGGCTTATAATTGGTAAATGGAGTGGCAGGAAACCACTTCCAATCATACCACCAAGGTCGAACAGACTGAATCCCCACTTTATGAAGTAAGTGCACAGGGATGGAAGACAACAGAAGCTCATAAGTCTGACGATTGGCACGAACAAGGCGGTATTGAACTTGCATATCTTCCCAAGACCTGAAATTCATGGTGACTCTTGAAAAAATATCCTTAGTAGTGCGAATGCCACGTTTATAGAAACGCAGAGCACTAGCACCTTGAGTCTTGGCAAGAGGAATACCCTGGAAGGAAAACAGGGGAGACCACCAAATGTTCTGCTGATTTAAGGACAGCCCATTGCGGAACTCATTACCAGCCCAACGAAGCCAAGGTTTAACAGCTTCCCAGGCTTTCCAGATGCTCTTTATAACGAAGGAGCCCTGTATGACCACTGGTTCTCGCATAGTAAGAAGGGTCTGAAAACCAATTCCCTTCCAGGCCGGTCTGTTAGCAAGGTAGCCTGAAGAGATGCAATGTCTGACAAGAATTTTTCAGGCTTCATCTCTAGAAATAGCTCTAATAATCCATTTAGCACAGAGGGCAAGGCCCTGCTTCCGAGTGGAAAGCAGGCCGAGACCCCCAGATTCCCTCAGGAGACAACAGAAATCCCAAGCAACTCTGTGAAAACCATGATGGTCAGAACCAGAGGCCCAAAGAAAATCTCTGAGCAAACATTCTAATTTGAGGTATGAAGCTTTGGAGGGAGCCCAACAAGAAGAATAAAACACATGGGTGGCAGCCAAAATCTTAGAACAAATCTGGAATTTACCAACAAGAGAAAGCGGCTTAGTGATCCAATAATCAAGCTTTTTGGTAATCTTTGTAAGCACAGCATTCCAAAGTTGCACAGGGGAAGCCTGGAAAGCAAAGGGAATGCCAAGAAAGCGGAAAATTTCTCCATGAGTAACCCATTTCCATTGGAATTGGCTGAGCCAAGGTGGAGCTGGCAAAAAAGACTATCGGTAACAGAGCGTTCTATGCCATTGAATGGCAGAGCCAGAGGCTTGATGTTTTCTTCATCTTCAAGAAGATTGAGAAAAGAATCATCAGCAAAATGACCATTGACTAACTGGGAGGAAGAATCAGGCAAGGAAATGCCACGGACCAGCCCAAAAGACACAAAGTGAGCAAGTAAATAACCAAAGCCTTTGGCAGAAAGGACATAAAGCGCAGGAGCTAACAGACAACCTTGTCTGATGGAACGAAAAAGTCCAAAAGCTTCAGATTGCGAATTATTGATGGTGATGCAAGCATTAGCGTCACCAAAGAGCATCTCCACGGACTGAAGGAAATTGGGACCAAAACCCAGAGCCTGAAGCATAGCCAAAATGAAAGGCCATTCAATGCGATCATAGGCTTTAGCAAAATCTATCTTTAAAAAGATAGCCTGCTGCTTGGACTTACGGGCCCATTCCATACCTTCCCAGACAGCAATGATGCTGTCAAGAATATACCTGGATTTGATGAAGCCAATTTGTTCAGGCCGCACAATTAGAGGAAGCATATGGCGGATTTTGAGAGAGAGCGCCTTAGCAATGATCTTATAAGACACATTGAGGAGGGTGATGGGCCTCCAGTTGCAGATGTCCTCAGGATCCCCAGCTTTAGGTATGAATTTAATATTGCCTTTATTTATGATCGCTCCTAAGCTTTTAGAATGGTATGCTTCAAGATAGACTTTGTGCAGATCAGGACCAATCTGCTCCCAAAGAGATTTGTAAAATTCACAGGGAAATCCATCACACCCAAGGGATTTGTCATCCACCATGGAGTAAGTTGCCTCTTTAAGGTCTCGGAGGGAAAGAAGTTGCTCACAGAAAGCGCGTTGCTCAACCGCGAGGCGGTTTGGAGTAACAGAAATACACTTTCTGAGAGCCTCCTCCTGAGCAACCGAATGGCCCTGCGAAGCAAAAACGTTCTCATAGTGAAGAACAAAAGCTTGCAGGATGTCTGGCAGATTGGAAAGAACATCAGTTCCCTGTTTTATCTTTTTAATCCCAATATTGGTATGACGGGCTCGGAGAGCCTGGAAGAACTCCTTCGAGGCTTTGTCGCCAACCTCCAACTAGTGGAGACGGGCTTTGATTTGAGCTCCTCGGGCAGCATAGTTATCAGCAATTTGCTTTTTATGGCGAAGCTTGGCAAGCTGAAGTTGCAGATCCACATCAAAAGGGTTGAAGGTGAGCACTTCAGAGGCTTTTTTGAGGGCAAGGGTGTTGGCTTCATAAGATTGTTTTTTGAAAATTGCCAACTGACGCCCGTAGATGCGCAAAAAATGAGCCGTTCTGGTAATGGCATCTTTCCACCATTGAATCCAACCTCGATGGGAATGTGGACGTGGTTCCAAATTCCAGACACGTTGTATGTGGGAGATAGTGGAGGCATGCAATAGCACAGACGTGTTGAGGAAGAATTGAGACTTAACCACTTTGGGGACAGCTGTTTGCCAAGATATGCTAAAATAAATGGGATAGTGGTCTGACAACGTCACATCTGTCAGGGGAATGACAGGTAGATCACGATCTTCAGAAAAATAAAAAAAAGATTGGCGAGATCATAGCACGATCAAGACGTTTCAATATGCAGTCAGGACCGGCTCGAAAATTGGACCAAGTGTGCCAAGCCCCATTATCATGACGACGGCTAGTATTGGGATCAAAGAGGCCCAATTTATGACGCATGTGAAACCAGGCTTGTCTTTCCCCAGCTGTCCAACGGAAAGGCAGAATGCCATCTTTGTCAGAGGCCACTTCAACCATATTGAAGTCCCCACACAGAACCCAAGTAGCTGGTGGCAGGTTGTCAGCAAGCCAAACCCACATTTGCGCCCTTTCCACAGCATCATTGAAGGCATAAACATTAATAACTCCAAAAGAATGATTGTTGATGGAAAGAAAAAGCCAAATAATACGGTGTGTGGGGTCATAACCACGCGAAATAATAGCAGAATGAAGGCGAGGTGACAGGAGAGTAACTACACCACCTCGGCCAGCTTCATGCTGAGAAGAAAACATGACACTATCCAGCCAAATGACGCGGCATGCAGCAGAAAGCATGAAACCAGAAATCTTAACTTCTTGCAGGCAAAGAAAATCTAAATTCCCAACTCTATGACGGGTATCCCGAACATAGAATTTTTTGGGGAGGTCTGTAAGACCTCGAACATTCCAAGAGAGGAAGTTCATGAAAACTCTTCCATATCATCCTCGTCCTCGAGAGAGGAGTAACTATTCTGCAAAAAGGTAGAAATCGAGTGAAAGTCAGACGGGAAATCCTATAGACTTACAGCCTGCCGTTTGACCCCTGATATCTCCGCACGTCCAGGAGGACTGCGAGAACGCCTTGTTGCTGGTGGTACTATGTAAGAGACTGCAAGAGGAGAACGAGCCCCAGCCAAGGACGAGGTCCTGGCGGCTGCCTTAATCCCCTACGAGCCAGCAGGGTTTGAAACCTGCGGAACCGAAACCGATGCAACAGAAGCCGCTGGCGTCTCCATGCTAGCAGGCGCTGATACTTCGATGGAAGCAAGAGGAATCGTGGTTACGGCCGCATAGGATGGCTTGGGGGCCAAAGGATTTAAGGCAGGCTTGCCTTTGCGCCCAACAGTAACCCATTCTTCTTTTTTTCCTTCGACCTGCTTGACAGGCGTTGCTTTAGGCTAGGCTTTGACCTTAGGCGTGGCCAAAGGGCAGTCCCTGATCTTGTGTTCCGCAGACTGGCACCTATAACAGGTGTTAGATAGGTTCAAGTAAAGCACCTTCTGTGCGAAGGTTTGAGCGCCAATCTGGATTTCCACCGAATCTTTGAGATCTTTAGAAAGATCAACTTCAATGCAAACATGTCGCTGAGGGCGAGCATTAAAAAAAATTTCTGGCTCCTTGGTAACAACTTTGCCAAGGGCTTGGGCAATAGACTTCAATAAAAGGCCAGCAGGGCAAGGGTAGACCTGGGAATTCAACCCAAACAGGAACCCTAAGCTTTTTATCGTCCAAGACAGAGAAGTCTCGGGACCATTTCTGGAAAACAAGCAGAGAGGAACGCACAGACCAAGCGCCGTTGGTAAAAACCGCATCAGCTTGCGACGGGTTAGCGAAGCAAAATTAAAAAAAAACCTTTGGTAAGGTTTTGCACAGCGTCAAGGCGGACGCCATGAGGGGTCCAGCTTTTGTTAACCCATTCTCTGAGCATAGCTTCAGGGGGGGTCCTACCAACAAAATAGCCTATCAAGGTATGTTGTTCTAACCAGTCACATGTGGCATCAAATTCTTGCAAAGGAAGGACAATATCAGGCTTATCTCGTGGAAAACCTTCGGGACAAACTTGCGCGGGCATTTGTTTGGTGGCGGCGCCATGGCAGTCCGAAGCAGCAGCGTGAACACCAGAAACAACTAGTTCACCGCTGGCCGGAGCCATTATATCCTAACCTAAAGCTCTCGCAGTAAATGCGGTATGACAAGTGCCGACAGAAGGGGAGTGCAAGCGAAAGGCCGTACGCAAAAAAAATTGCAAGTTCGCATGAAGCAAGAAAACCCTAGCAGAGCAACATACACCGTTGTCTACTTTCAAATCCTTCCAGTTTTGAATCCGTGTAAAACTTCTTGGCAAATTTTTGGATTGTCCAACAATTTTGATTTAAATTTTGAGAGTTTTAAGTCTTGGATGCCTTCAGGCCATAGGGGAGAAGGCTAAATTTATTTTCACCCGGTTTCAACTTGATTTTCCAAAACAATCAATTTCATCCTTAGGCTGGACAAAATTTCAAAGCAACATTTGGCAGGATAAAATTGTAAAATTTGTACTTAGACGATTTCTTTGGAAAATTTAGATATAATTGTATAAATTTGGATTATTTTCAAAGGTGAAATTTTGTTAGATTTGAGTTTTTTGGGAAAATCTTGAATTTCTTTGGTGAAAAAATTATTTTTTTGGAGATGAAGTCAAATTGCAAAATCAATTTTAGGCTCTAGAAATGATTTTATTTTTGTCAAAAATTCAATTTGCATGGCAAAATCGATTTGAATTGAATTGCAAAAAATTGGTTTTAATGGAAAATTTTAAGTCTTTAATGAAATTGGTAATTTAATATTGAGAAATGGCTTTTGGCTAGCAAAAATCCGATTTTAATGACATATTAATTATGAAATCATCATTAAATGGAAACATTTAGCATCTCCAAGGCATTATTTATTTTCTTTTTGCAATTTTGGTCTAATTGGCAATTTAAAAAAGTTAAATTTCATCTTGGCAAAGTTAATATTTAGCTAAGCATTTAATTGGGGGCCATAATTGTGCATTAATTATTGTTTTTCTTGCTTCCAGGGTCCCAATCGGCCAGCTGGGGAGGCCAAACAAATTGGGTATAAGAAGAAACTCTTTCCCCTTTCTCCCTCATTCTTCATTCCTTCTCTTCAATGCTTGGGCAAGTTTTTATTTGAGAGCAGATTTGGTGTGTTTGGTAAATTGGTTTGAAGGCAGCTTTCTCCATTGTTGGGCGATTTTTCTTGCAAAAGCAGATTTGGTCTGCTTGGTGATTCTTTTTGGGGCAAAGGGCAGATTTCCATGTTTGGCGATTTCTTCTAGAAGGAGCAGTTTTCTTTCTTGGCTATTTTACTTGCAGATCTGAACTTTCTCATGCTTGGCGAACTATTGCAAGGGCAGAATTTTGTTCATTCTTGGTGATTTTCAGGGGCAGATCTGCACTTTATGCTAGTTTCGAATTTCTTGCCCTAAATAATTCTTGATTGGGGTCTGATTTTCTCCATTAGAGCTGCACCCTTTTTTACATCAGACTTGGGCGATTTTAATTTGGAGAAGAAATAGATGATGAGAGTCTGATGTTTGAGGCCAAAGGGGAATAATTCCAAAAAAGTAAAATTCTAATTTTCAAGGGATTTGAAATTCTCAAGGTTTGATCCTAGTTTCCAAAAGAAAGATCCGACTATTGGTAGAGGTGACTTCTAATCATTTACAGTTGAAAGGGATCCTTAAGCTGACTTCCTTCTTTTGTTCTTGTCTAGATATTGTCTCCCTTGGTTCTTCTTGCATTCATTGTCCACCACTTTACCATCGCGTAATAGGGCAACGAGATGGAGGATGGTAGTGCAAGCAAGAATCCTAAGGGAACAAATACTAAGAAAGACAAAGAGGATATGATGCCCAAAACAACTTTCTTCTTGAAAATGAAGTGAATAACCGATACCAATGTCAGTACAGTAAACATGGTACAAGTAAAGGATAGACTAAGTGAAGGTCAATCTCCCTTAGCAAAGAAGATATACAGAAGTGGAATTGTACACGCAGCAACTTTTCCTCCTACTTTGCTCTGTCCGAAATTGGTTATGGAATGCGCATCCTGGTTTGATCTAATCAATAAATCCATCATCTTTGGTGAAGGGAAGAGGGTGTTGGTCAATATTGGCGGACAAGCAACCGAAGAAACATTTAACATTCCCCAGTACAAGAACATGACAGTAGTAATGATGGATCAGGCGGCTAAATCATTTCAAGATAACCAAGAGGTCTATTTCATACATCTAAAGTAGAATTGGCTACACGAGGGAAAGAAAGGCGTAACTAAGTCATCAAAGCTTACAGTGGCGGACTTCAAATTAGAGTACGGAGATCTCATTGGGCTTCTCAGTCGGATCATGGGCCTAGCTCAAGGTATGCAATTTGAAAACAAGATGTACTTCTTCATTGATGAAATTGAAAAGGGAAAAAGAAGATTTGATTGGGCTAGGATCATAAGTGAGAATCTAGAGTTGCAACTCAAAACCGTACAAAACCAAAAGCAATTCTACATGGGATCCTATCTGTTTTATCTAATTGCTAAATTGTACAAGAGTCCGGGACTCAAAGCTTTAGGAGAAACTGGCAAGGGGCCGGGGCAATATTTGGTGCATGAATGCTATCCACAACTTCATTTGCACAACAACAAGGATTACAAGATGTTTTGTGACACTTTTTCCATGAAGACAGTAAGGGTATTACAAAGGACACCTACTAAGAGACTTTCACTGGAAGCAGAAGCAAAGATAAAGAAGTTTGGGAGTTGATTCATCCAATTTCTGCAATTCACCTGCATTAGAGTAGCAGGTAGTACAGTTTGTCCCAAGAGGCTTCCAAGGTACCCACCCAACAAGGTAGTTTTAATGGAATTGGCTAGGCAACTTGAGCACTATGATAGAATAATGAGAGCTCAATCGGAATTCGCAATGATAGTTGCCCCAGTCAGGCTGCCTTTGCAGTTGCGGAGAAGGAATTGGAATGGTATCATCTAGGATGGTATAGAGTAAAGCAAGGATTCGATCCTAATGGTCTTATCAAGGTATCTCATGGAAATGAATTTAAGCATGTTCCCACTATAGAGGACTTTTGGGCCAATGTCAAGGATGACTTTCATGTGAGAAAGCTAGCTTTCTCAAGATTGCCGGTGAATATGATGAGAGATATCAAATGGAGAGGCCTTGATATTCCCGATCAATTAGGAGATGATGGAAATGAGTTGAGAAAAGATTATGATATGGTAGAAGGAATAGAGTTGAATCCAGTAGACTAGGATGATCATCAGGATCCTTCCTTGGAGGTAGTTACAAGAGAAATAGATTTGCATACCAAGTCGTGGTATAATGGAAGATTAAGGAAGCTACAAAGACAAAGAATTCCCCTTACCTATGAGAAGATGAAGCCAAAAGAAGGTCCAACAGAATCAGTCGGACAGAAGGCTGAAAGAAGTAGCCGGCAACAAGAAACAAGTAGAGGCAAAAGGAGAGCTTTGGAGGTTGGAAAAAGAAAAGAACATCTGGAACCTCCAACCAAGAGACAACATATAGTTCCATCAAGAGAAAGCATAATTGAGGCTAGAAGCCAAGAGGTCAATTCAAGTGATACAGGGGCCGCGGTAGAAGTGAGCTCTGATTCAAAATCAAGTGGTTACAGTGAAAGCACCAAATACTCCCCTCTCTCAGAAAATCAACAAGGAGATGACATGGTAGTAACTAGTGGAGAAGAAGATGGGCCGATTGACATTGAGGCAATAAGTCGGGCACCCGAGGCCGTTGGTGATGCTTTGTTAGTCGAACCAAATCCAGATTTTGGGAGATGCACCGCACCACTATGGTTAAGGCAAATGCTCATGCCAAGAGGCGAGGTGGTAACTGCCCGAACAGTGGAGGACATCCAAGGATTAATAGAAAAGGGTGATAGCGAGAACCAAAAGAAAATGGCAAAGATAGTGGCAAAGGTAATCAGGAGCGACAATGATGGTCATCGAGAGGTTTAGATTGCTATACCAACAGTCAATAAGGCAGTGGATGAGATTGTGGCCCAGGAATATGAGATAGTAGAACACAACTTGGGAAGAAACACGGATGATATGGAATGTGAAGAGATCCAAGAGGGTATAGCGTCAATCAGAGAAAGGTTGAGGAAGGCAAATGAAAGGATCATAAAGTTGGAGGCCGAGAACAAGTATTCAAGAGACTGCCAGCCTATCCAACAGTTGCACCGAGCAACCCTTCCTCAAGATAGCGGGAGCAACCTATAAGAGATATCAGCTCAGCTACATGAAGTCAAGGATTGGATCCACGATACAACCCAAGATGGGTGAAATTTCTTGCCCTCCTTCATCTCGACATTCCGGTCATTGGTGGCTGTTAAAGAGAAGTTCAAATTATTTGAAGAAGAGTGGAAAGATTTCCTTCCCATCAAAGATTTAACTATTCCTAGGATACAAGCATTCACTGGGCTACCAAAGGCATATTTGGAGAAGGCCAAGTTGGTTTATGAGAGAGGATTGAGTACAATTGAATCTTTGTTTGTCGCCTTGACTACCAGATTTAGAACACTTGAAGAGATACAAAAGGCAGTTGTACAACATAGCCCAAGCGTCGACACTTCCATTTCAACCATGATCCTTGATTTTGAAGACATCAGAGAAGAGGATATCAATGAGACAAGACTTGGATTGAGATTGGATGAGCTAGGAAAGGTTGCTATCAAAAAGAGACATCTAAAACATCCTTTCCTCCCTAAATGCTTTCATTGGATTCGCAAAAGAGTACGAGAAGGATCATGAAAATACACTACAAGCAGCAAACAGCATGATGAAATTGATGGAGCTTAGGATGAAGCACACACCTTGTTCTCCCATGGAAGAGATCAACAAAAGGCTAGCTAGGTTCATTGCCTTAGCTAAAAGAATGAAAGAAAAAGGGAGAGTTGTATTAGAAGATCATTTAATGTAAGCCCAATTGGCAATTTCTCTTTCTTCTAAGATAGGGCAAGTGTCTAATTCTGATTGGCCGCCATTTTGGTGCCTTCTCATTGGTTGCCACTTCTACACTTTTTTCATTGGTCCATTGATAAAGTGGCGTCTTCTCATTGGTCGATGGGGGAGGCAACCCTAATTAAGGTTTCTAGGATTCAATCCGGATTGTCGATTTTGCTTTTGATCTCTACTGTCGGTTGTAATTTTGGCCTCTATATAAGGCCATTTGCTCTCATTTGTAAGGGTCAGAAAAAATTGTTGCATAAGATAATTATAATGTCCCCCACTTAGCCAGTTTGGAGGTATGTTGTCGTTAGCCCATTCTTGTATGGTCCCGAGGGCTAACCAGGACTTCAAAAGGGATCTTGAGGTTATTTGGCCTAGTCAAATTTATTACAGGCCAAACGGAGTTTGTTTGTTGGGTTGTCAGGAAGACTTACTAGTTTTAGTAAGCCAATAGGGAGATGCAATGCCTTCAATTTTCAGTGACAGGATGAGATGCGTTTTGTTGGGCTCTTTCTAATGAGCTATTATATGTGGGATTTCAAGTTTATTTGGTATATTATTTTAATGTTTGAAGTTAAAACGGTAAAGTAACTATTTAAATTAAATATTATAATGATTCATAAAGTCACTTTATAAAAATCAAGAGTCCCCCTTTTGAGTACATGCATGGACTTTGTAAAAAGAAAAAAAAGAAGTAATATTAAGTCATGTATTATCCCACATTGGCAAGACGGAAGCGTGGAGCAAGTGAGGAAGGGATTAAAACGAAGAGGATAGCTCTCATTTATTCAGGCTTGGAAATATCAAAGAAATTGGAGAATTTTCTGGAGATTATATCTCAATAGTTTGAAGGACGAAATCCCTTCAAGATGGAAATCTTGACGCCATTGAAAGATATGGTCTTGAGATTCAACATGGTAGCAGTCTGAAAAAAGCAGATACGAAAAAGCAGCCCGAAAAAAAGCGGAACCGAAAAAGCAGACGGAAAAAGCAATCCGTAAAAGCAGTTCAAAAAGCGGAACCGAAAAAGCAGGCTGAAAAAGCGGGTATGAAAAAGCAAGCCGAAAAAGCAGTTTGAAAAAAGCAAAGCAGAAGGGGCAGCATAGAAGGAAATTATTTCAGCCATCTACAACCAAGTTCTTTTGTTAGTATTGTTTTTAGGGTGTTATAAGGTTTCAGCTGTAAGTGTGCATTATACCAACATTATCATTTTGTAATCCATGTAAATGCCAAAGTCTTGGCCATATTTCATGAGCATTGTAATTTTCATTGCAATTAAGAAGATAATAGTTGCTGGTGTCATTTAAGCAATTTAATATCATTATTTATCAGCTAGTTAGTTTGCATACCAACTGTTTGTAAAAATGTCAGTTGGCTGTAGGTGTTCATTTCTCATGCTTAGATCATATATATGCACTAAATATTGTCAAATTTAGTAGCACACTCATGTTAGGTCATTTGTGTAGTCCATTGTAGTCTTCTAGCACAAGATTTTCATTGATGCAAATTGTAAAAAGGTCATTTGAAGCTAGCTGAAATACTATATCAGTCATACGTCTCTTGCATGTGAATTGTTTGATGAAATTCCTTAAGCTTTCATCAGCATTTTTGAGGGCAGATTTGAGGAGGTTTATTACAGTGGTATCAGAGCTATAAGTCCTGCCATCCTGTGGAGGTCTTATAGGGAATTTTGAACAACCAGATAGAGGGGAAAGTGTTTGACGAAATGTCAAAACACTAAAATCAGAGCATTTTTTGTTTGAGCATGCGACAGGGGCCTTATAATTTCCGCACTACCAGAGCAAGACAAAATAGGACTTCAGACCTGCAGAGAAAACAGTCTAGTTCATTCATGCAGGTGGACATAGAATCCAGTCATACAGACACAGAAGAGGTATTCTTTCATCAAGACATCAATATGGGTGACCAAGATAACAGGAATGCTCAGGATCCTGGAGAGGAAAGATTCTTACAGTTATTAGAGACCTTGGCACAAGGATAGCGATTAGCAGAACAGAGAGCACAGGAACAAAATCAGAGAATGGAGGTTATGATGCAGATGATGGCTCGTCAAATGGGGTTGAACACTAACATAGGTGGAGGAAATAATCAGAATGGTAATAATCAGAATGGTAACAATTAGAATGGGACTAATCAGGATGGGACACATAATGGAGGTGAACAAGTCGGGAACAATTTCGGTCATGCACCCCAACAAGCTAGGACAGTGAGTTCGAGGCCCATGATTCCCACATTTCCTCCTAGAGCTCCAGAGCAGCCCATACCAAAGCCCCAGATCACTAATATATAGGACCAGTTGAGGAGAGATTGGGAAGCCGGAGGTCCAGATTTTACTGCTGCAATTACCTTTAGGGAGTATATGGATGTGCGGATGAAACATATGCCATGTGGACATGACAGGAACCAGAGCTATGAGCTACGGAAGAAAGTAGGGAAACTTCAGTTACTATATTACGATGGCTTGGGGAAGTCTACAGCAAGAGCTTGGGTTCAAAAGCTTGATACATACTTTCAATTGAACCCTATGCCTGAGGAAGAAGCTATTAAGTATGCAGCAATTCATCTGGATGGGTTAGCACACGAGTGGTGGCATCATGGTATGGTCACTATGGGTCATGCACACATTACCTCATATGTGGAGTTTACGGAGAGACTGATTGAACGTTTTGATAGGAAGGATCCAGAACTACATTTCAAAGAGTTAGCTCAGCTTAAACAATGGGGATCATTGGAAACATACATTTCAGAATTTCAGAAACTTGCAGTGTTAGTAACAGATGTATCTGAACGAAGGATACTTGTTCTATTTATGGATGGGTTAGCTGATCCGTTGAGAGGGTGGATTAAAGCTCTCAACCCTCCCACTTTGCAGGAAGCCATTAAGAAAGCTCGTGACATGGATTCATCTTCAGCTTCTAAAAATAAATTCCAGGCAAAGAGTTTCCCTTCAAGGAAAGATAAGGACAGTAAACCTTTTCGTAGAGAGGGTCAGCCACCTAAGGAGGAAAGTAAGAGGTTGGACAATGAGACACTTAATGATCTCAAGAAGAAGAAGCTTTGTTTTCATTGCAGGGAGCCTTGGGATTTGTCACATAAGTGTCCATTGAAAGCAAAAGCCAAGCAGATGGAGTACTTTTCAGCCGAAGAGTCAGTGGATGGAGATTCAGAGCAGTCATCAAAATCAGATGGAGATGATAATTCTTCACATGAGGAAGCACACAGTGATAGCACGATAGCTCAGTTGTCCAGTATACAGGAGGCCGTCACTTTCAGAGTTAGGGGAACTTTGGATGGACAAAGATTTGTGGCACTCATTGATACAGGGGCAACACATAACTTCATTGATGAAAAGTTTGTGACACGTAGAGGGCTACATACAGAAGAGCATAGGGGATTTAAGGTGATGGTTGCCGATGGCTTCAAAATCGACTGTACCAAAAAAATCTCCAACTTGCAGCTTCGTTTGGGAGATTATGACATGGTGGGAGATTTCTTTGTTGTCAACATTGGTGATCAGGATATGGTGCTTGGGATGAATTGGATGAAATCTCTAGAAGAGTTTACATTTAACCTCCAGAAAATGGAAATGAGGTTTGAGGCAAATGGTAAGAAGATAGTACTCAGAGGTTTGTCAGATGGGAGACTACGAGTGGTGTCACTCAAGCGGATGCAAAGTTTCTTCAGACACGACCAGGTGCAGTGGACAGTAGAGTTCAGAGTAATGCCTGAGGTGACAGAGCAACATAAACAGGAGTATCCCCCTGATGTACAAAAAATAATAACCAAACATACTAAGGTGTTTGGTGAGATAGCTCCAGGGAGACCCCCGGATAGGGGAATTGAGCATGTTATTGAGTTAGAGGAAGGGGCTAAGCCAGTCATCATCACACCCTACCGCCATCTAAAGAGATATAACGATGAAATAGAAAAGGCAATCAAGGAGTTGATTGACATGGGGCACATACGACCAAGCAAGCGTCCTTTTGCTTCTTCAGTAGTATTGGTGAAGAAGAAGGATGGTACAATGAGGATGTGCATTGATTATAGGGAACTAAACAAGAAGACAATCAAGAACTGATACCCTATTCCACGCATTGATGAGCTTATTGATGAATTGCACGGTGCTTGCTACTTCTCTAAGATTGATTTGAGATCCAGCTACCACCAAATACGGGTTAGAGAGGTGGATGTGGAGAAGACAGCTTTTAGATGCCACTATGGACATTTTGAGTTCTTAGTCATGCCCTTTGGGTTGACTAATGCCCCCGCCACTTTCCAGTCCTGTATGAATAGAGTATTCAGAGATCAGTTGAGGAAGTTTGTGTTGAATTTTTTTGACGATATATTGATATACAGCCATACTTGGAAGGAACATTTAAAGCATATTGATGCAATGCTCAACATTCTAGAGAGGGAGTCATTATATGCCAAGATGAGTAAATGCGAGTTCGGGACGACAGAGTTGCTCTATCTAGGGCATATTATTAGTGCAGGAAGTGTTCGGGTTGACCCAGACAAGATCAGGGCCATTTTGGATTGGCCACCGCCGAGGAACATTTCGCAACTCAAGGGATTTCTTGGGCTTTGCGGGTTCTACCGCAGATTTGTGAAGGGATTTTCACAGATAGCAGCACCACTTACAGATTTGACACGGAGAGGCAGTTTCAAGTGGTCAGAGAAGGCTCTGGATTGTTTTGACAGGTTCAAGGAGCTGATGAATACATGCCCTGTTTTAGCCATTCCATATTTCACCAGGCCTTTTGAGCTGCAGTGTGATGCCTCAGGAGAGGGCGTAGGAGCTGTCCTCATGAAGGACAAACATCCCATCGCATCTGAGAGT
Organism: Cupressus sempervirens; assembly: GCA_028749045.1. Taxonomy (NCBI): domain Eukaryota; kingdom Viridiplantae; phylum Streptophyta; class Pinopsida; order Cupressales; family Cupressaceae; genus Cupressus; species Cupressus sempervirens. The sequence goes on along the minus strand of CM053783.1, from coordinate 38,809,054 downwards.
AGGAAATTACGAGGTGTTGAGAGAACTTACAGCATCTATGACAAAGAAATGCTAGCAATCATGCACGCGCTAGCTAAGTTCAGGCAATACTTAGTAGGGAGCCGATTCACAATAAAAACAGATCATAACAGCTTGAAACATTTCCTTGGACAGAAGGATCTCAATGACAGACAACAGAAATGGGTGAGTAAGTTACAGACTTATGATTTTGACATAGTCTATGTCAAAGGGAAGAAAAATATCGTCGCAGATGCTTTATCCAGAAGGCCTCATTTGCTTGTTGTTGGGATAGTCATGGACGATTGGAGAGAGTTGATCTTGGCAGAGTATGCCAAGGATAGTTGGGCATCTAGTGTTATTGAAGGAACTATTCAGGATAGTCGACACACTGTTGTAAATGATTTGATCATCTACAAGGAAAGGATTTATTTAGTACCCGGGTCTGCTATGAAGTAGAAGATTCTGAGGGCATTTCATGATTCACCATTGGCAGGACATCCCGGATTCTTTAAGACATATCGGCAGATGAGAGAGCGCTTCACTTGGAAAGGACTCAAAACAGAGGTGTTTCAGTTTGTTAGGGAGTACCCAGTATGTCAGCAGAACAAACAGGAACATTCCTTTCCAGGTGGTTTACTACAACCCCTACCCATACTAGAGAAGAAGTGGGATAGCATTTCCATGGATTTCATTACAGGCCTCCCCAAGGTACAGGGTCGGAATTGTATTTTTGTTGTGGTAGACAGATTGACGAAATTTGCACATTTCTTTGCGATTTCGTCCACATATTCAGCAGTACAGACAGCAGAGCTATTCTTTCGAGAGGTATTTAGATTACATGGGATGCCACAGAACATAGTCAGCAACAAGCATAGTAGGTTTATGAGCCACTTTTGGCAGGAGTTGTTCAGGTTGTGTGGAACAGAGCTAACTTCGAGTACCAGTTACCACCCCCAAACTGATGGGCAGACAGAGATAGTGAATAAATGGGTTGAGGGGTACCTTCAAAACTACATTGCAGGAGAGCAGAAGGCTTGGGTGAAGTGGTTGCATCTAGGGGAGTACTGCTATAATACCTCTTTCCATATGTCTATTCAAATGTCCCCTTTCATGGCACTGTACGGGTATGATGCTCCTAATTTTTTGGATTTATTATTTGGGGACAGTAGGGTGCCTAAGGCCAAGGATATATTGCAGGAGTGTCAGGACATTATGCGATCCTTGAAGGAAAATTTGCAAAGGGCACAAAATCAGCAAAAGCAATATGCTGATCAGCACAGGGTTGAGAGATCTTTCGAGGTAGGAGACATGGTGTACCTCATGTTACAGCCGTATAGACAGTCCTCTCTCAAGAGGAGTGGAGCAGAGAAATTGAAACCACGCTACTATGGACCATTCAAAGTAATCAGGAGAGTGGGTGAGGTAGCTTATGAGTTGGAGCTGCCTGCAGACAGTAAAGTACATAACGTGTTCCATGTGTCACGCCTTAAGAAGGCATTGGGGCATAATGTGGTGCCTTCAGTAGTATTGCCACCTCTCGATGATGAGGGAAAACTTATCTTGATTCCTGAGGCTATACTTGACTCCAGGGAGAGGGTGCTTCGCAGGAGGACTATCAGGGAGTACCTAGTAAAGTGGAGGAACCTACCAGTTGAGGATGCGACATGGGAGGCAGAGGAGATTATTCAGCATCCTGAGTTGAGATTGCTTGGGGACAAGCAATTTCAAGAGGGGCGGACTGTAATGTCCCCCACTTAGCCAGTTTGGAGGTATGTTGTCGTTAGCCCATTCTTGTATGGTCCTGAGGGCTAACCAGGACTTCAAAAGGGATCCTGAGGTTATTTGGCCTACTCAAATTTAATTACAGGCCAAACGGAGTTCGTTTGTTGAGTTGTCAGGAAGACTTACTATTTTTAGTAAGCCAATAGGGGGATGCGGTGCCTTCAATTTTCAGTGACAGGAGGAGATGCGTTTTGTTGGGCTCTTTCTAATGAGCTATTATATGTGGGATTTCGAGTTTATTTGGTATATTATTTTAATGTTTGAAGTTACAACGGTAAAGTAACTATTTAAATTAAATATTATAATGTTTCATAAAGTCACTTTATAAAAATCAAGAGTCCCCCTTTTGAGTACTTACATGGACTTTGTAAAAAGAAAAAAAAGAAGTAATATTAAAAGTCATGTATTATACTATTATCCCACATTGGCAAGACGGAAGCGTGGAGCAAGTGAGGAAGGGATTAAAAGGAAGAGGATAGCTCTCATTTATTCAAGCTTGGAAATATCAAAGAAATTGGAGAATTTTCTAGAGATTATATCTCAATAGTTTGAAGGATGAAATCCCTTCAAGCTGGAAATCTTGACGCCATTGAAAGATATGGTCTTGAGATTCAACATGGTAGCAGTCTGAAAAAAATAGATACGAAAAAGCGGAATCGAAAAAGCAGGCTGAAAAAGCAGGTACGAAAAAGCAAGACGAAAAAGCAGTTTGAAAAAAGCAAAGCAGAAGGGGCAGCATAGAAGGAAATTATTTCAGCCATCTACAACCAAGTTCTTTTGTTAGTATTGTTTTTAGAGTGTTATAAGCTTTTAGCTGTAAGTGTGCATTATACCAACATTATCATTTTGTAATCCATGTAAATGCCAAAGTCTTGGCCATATTTCATGAGCATTGTAATTTTCATTGCAATTAAGAAGATAATAGTTGCTGGTGTCATTTAAGCAATTTAATATCATTATTTATCAGCTAGTTAGTTTGCATACCAACTGTTTGTAAAAATGTCAGTTGGCTGTAGGTGTTCATTTCTCATGCTTAGATCATATATATGCACTGAATATTGTCAAATTTAGTAGCACACTCATGTTAGGTCATTTGTGTAGTCCATTGTAGTCTTTTAGCACAAGATTTTCATTGATGCAAATTGTTAAAAAGTCATTTGAAGCTAGCTGAAATACTATATCAGTCATACGTCCCTTGCATGTGAATTGTTTGATGAAATTCCTTGAGCTTTCATCAGCATTTTTTAGGGCAGCTTTGAGGAGGGTTGTTACAATAATGCCAAAATTCGCTATTTCTTTCTCATTGTTGTGACTTGCATGGTGATTAAGAGCCTTTGGTATTATTGCATGGTTTCTACTTCCAAATAGTTAGATCAAAATTTCTTTTCAAGTTGTTGAAGCAAATTTCATTTCAAGTTGCTAAGTAAGAATAAAGTAGATGGATAGTTGTATGGTAGCATTAGTAGGTGTTTGATAGGGATTAATACTAGACCACTAGCATCCTAGCAGCTTGTTGGGAAGCCTTGTGTGGCAAACTAGTTTACTTTTCCTTTGAATCATTGCATCTGTGAAAGTGAGGCCGCTGGTTAACTTTCATTAGGTTCGATCCCAATCCATTTGATAGTCTTCCATCCATAGGAGTAGGAGTAGGATAGCGAGTAATTTAGGACTTAGAATTAAGGAGAAGAGAATTAGAAAGATACCAGTCGTAAGAACCATTCACCCTCAACCACCATCACTTTCCCACCAACATCATCTAGCATTCACACCGAATCATCATCTCCATCATCCCACCAAAGCCTAAGTCATCCTCAACAATTTGCATTAAGGCCGCCTACGTGATTACCAGCAAATTACATTGATAAAACTGAATGAGTATCCACAAGTGTAAGGAACATTGGAGTTGTTCTCATATCCCATGAGCAATAAATTTTCAAGAGAGCAATTGTATGTTTGATACTTCGTATCGGATATTCAATTACTAATATGTTATGTAGTGATACAAAACTCACATCAACACAACCTTGTTTTTCAAAAGAAATCTTTGGTGTCAATCAAATTCGTGAAAAAATTTAGCGAGATATGGAGAAAAATGACTAAAAGGGGCTCGAATTTTACTTGGAGCATGATCAAGTTGTAGAAAAATTCCCATAGAGTGTCAGAATCCAACCCCCTTGGGAATTAAATTTCATCAGAAAACATGTTCTCATTGCAAAATTCGAAGCAAGGAAAAGTTCAGATCTGATCAAAGTCTCCAAGGGGGAGGGGGGTCCAAATTTGAGTTTGTGTTAAGAGGCATTTTCCAAGAGATGGCAGACTCCGCCCTCTCCTAGGAATTTTACTCCCATGGACCCACATTTTCTCCCTCAGAATTCACGTAGCAAAGTCGACCTTAATAATTGTTCAAAATTCAATAAAACAAAATCTCATTCCCCTATGACAAGTCATCCAGTGAGGCTAAAGTATAGCAGATGAAGCATTTCATTGGTTGATTAAAAGAGCAAGTCGGCTTAGGTTGGGAGTTGTGCTATTTCAACTTAATCACCTATATAGAGAAATGCAATTCCATTCATTTCAAACCACAACAAAAGGCAATTTCTCCTCTGCTACTGGCAGTGAGTATTTGATGTCAAATTGGTTCATCGAAAAATCTTGGGGTGTAAGACCACAAACTCGGACAATTATCACATGATGATGCTAGGGAGGATTGACATGATTCTTGGAATCCAATGGATGAAGGAAAATGGTAATTTTGAACAAAAAATTTAAAACCTAACCTTTTAATTCAAGATACATGGCCACAAATACACTCTACATAGATTACCGAGTGAAGAATCTAAAATAGTTTGTCTTAAAAAGAGTTCAAATTCCTTTAAGCACATAAAGGAAGGATCATTTCAACACAAGAATGCCTCTCCATCACACTAAGTACCAAGGTCATCACAGTTCACATAAGTCTCCAAATTCACTGCAACACTTAAGCGCCTCAAAAGGTTCAATACAGGCATCCAAGGGATAGGTAGTGGTCTTCAAGAAGGATGGAAGTACTAGATGGCGCTTCAACTACAAGAGTGATCATGAAGGAAGAAAAATAAAAATATTTGTGGGAAAGCATTTACAAGGAGAAGAGACTGTAATGTCTCTATTTTTTTTAACCAATCCCACGAGAACATTAAGACACTTTTGTGGAAAAGGAGCTGCAGTCCGTGGACACTGATAGCAGATTGAGGTTAGTAGGTTTAGCTAGATGTTTAGTATACAAGATGTTGTTAAGGAAATAAGGATTGAGGAACCGTGAAGTCTTATAAATAAGACTATTTCCTAATCATTGCAAAAGGAATAAGGGTTGGTTCCAGTTGATGATCACCTTCAAAAGGATGATGACATTATGCCACTGACATATCTTTGACATCGTAATACACTTGATGAAGAGACCAAGTGCATAACAAGAATTAAGAATATCTGCCTGGATTAGTTAGTCAACAATTACAAAGATGAAGGCATACCGGCAAGTACTCATTGTCAAGATATAAATGAAGTCTTCAAATACATCATCTGAAGCATGGGCCAATATCAAGAAGTTGACAAAGAGCACCAAGTATAACACTGATATATAAGAACAACATACCAAACACCTTATAAGAGTAACATCAACAAAAGCCAATCAAAGATCATCAATCAATACTTTGATATGATACTCAATATATCCATTTGCAGTGATCAGGTAAGAACCCCAATTAGCAATATTGACTAAGACAAGAACATGATTCCAGCGATTGGGTATCAAATATCTGAACAAAGTAGGACTAGCATCTGATCCAGTATCATCAATATTAGACGAAGACATTAATCAATGAGTCAATGGCAACATAAACTAGCAGATTACATATGGCATATGCAAACATCTATCTGACAAGCATTGACTAAAACACCGATCAAGACTGGATAAATTACAATATTGATTTAATGAATTTGACTAACCGATGATTAGTCTCAACCATTGATAATCATTAATCTTAATAATCAAAACTAGCTCGACGACATTCAAGTCAATCCATACCTAGGATCAATCAAGTAAAGAAGGACAAATAGAAAATAGGCAAGCCAATCAAGTCAATAATACCAATTGACTTAGAGAAGTAGAATGATGAGGAATCAACATGAATCTATTAATAATCATAGAGAAAGCAATTGGAAGTCTAATTAAAAGCTGCGATCGGACTACGTAGAAAATCATGAATGAAGTAACTAATCAATAAACATGCAAGAGGATCAATGCAAACAAATTGACCACTAATGAAGTGGTGCAATATTACTAATTGCAATCAATTAATATGACTATTCAAGCAATTAATATGATTAGTAAGGAAGTGGCAAGATGGCCAACAATTATGAAATTGAGTCAATTGAGCACAGTGTAGTGTTCCATTCTAGGCTGAACATTACTTAGCACCCAAACCAGGAAGGAAGCGTCAAAATCGATGAAACACAATCAAATGATGTTTGTACAATATGGAGAAGTGCAGGGTGTACAGTGATGTTCGTACAATGCAAATCGTATGGTGATGTAGGAATCGTACGGTATGTGCAGAGATGCAATGGTCGTACTATGTTACAGTGGACATACAGTCTGTGTAGTGTTGCAATGGCGTACGGATACACAAACGTACAGTGTAGTTGGGAATAGCAAATGAGATTGTATAGAGTAGCCAGGAGCAACCTGGGATGTTGGTACGTCGTCCAGAGGAAACCAGGTGTCCATATGGACTATGGTTATATGGTAGAACAATGCAAGGAGTTGTTTGACTTGTGTAAGGCCAGATGGATTGATGGGTGTTGGAGGTAACAGAGGATGGCTAGAGGGAGCGCACATCGACGGATTTCTTTCAATGATAATGGAGTTATTGTTCAATCGCAGTGGTCTCAATATTAGCACAAAGCGTACACACATGCGAACTACATAAATATAGATATTTTCCACAATAATATTTGCAAACAAGAATGATGCTCCGATTTTCTAGATTCAAGCCAAGTAATCAAAACAAAATAGGATGAGAGTTGAATCCCATCGAAACCGCACGAGCCAGCTAGGGAAGGTCTTTCACTTCCAAAATGGAGAGAAGAGCAAAACTACAATCAGAATTTGCAGCAAAATAAAAATAATCCAAATCACATACCTAAACAACTCAACCTCGTAGACATAAATACCCCGTCGAGGAAGAAAGTAAGTGTTAAAGGAGGTACCATAAACACCTATCAAAACAATTAAATAAAAACAGGTCCAAGACATGCTAAATCAATCAGCCCATAAACAAAGGTTTAATAATTTATTTATTTTATGATGGGAACATTACAGCCCTCTCATCCCAAAGTTTGCTTGTCCTCAAGAAAAGGCAATACCAGGTGCTCAAGAATGTCTTCACCCTCCCAAGTGGTGTCATCGAGCAGCAAGTGCGTCCAGTGTACCAACTATTCCTTGATGGTGCGATTCTGCAATGTCTTCTCTCGTACATCAATGATTTTGACTAGTTCCAACACAAGTTTCCCTTCTTTATTCAGAGATGGAAGATTTGTGGTTACAATGATGTTTTCTCCCACAGCTTTCTTCATGCAGGATACATGAAAGACATTATGGATGCAGCTTCCCTTTGGTAGCTCAAGCTCATAGACAACTTCACTAATGTGGCAAATTACACGATAAGGACCATAAAAGCGTGGCCTTAGTTTTTCCAATCCTCTTACCTAAAGCGTGGCCTTAGTTTTTCCAATCCTCTTACCTTCAATGATGATTGTTTGTACAGCTGGAGTCTGAGATAAACCAGGTCACCCACCTCAAACTTCTCTTGATCTAATGTCTATCGGCATAGATCTTTCGCTGATTTTGTGCCCTCTACAAATTTTCATTCAAGAATCTCAGAATGTCCTGTCCTTCCTATAGCCAGTCTTTTTCCCTAGGTGTAGGGTTATCACCCAAAATCATGTCCACAAATGAAAGAGTCTCATACTCGTAGAGTGTTTTTAAGGGAGCCATCCCGATCGACATTTGATACGTTGTATTATACTAGTATTCTCCAAGGTGCAACCATTTGACCCATGCTTGTTGTGCAAAAACACAATTCCGTAGGAAGCCTTCCAACCATTTCTTGACAATCTCTATTTGTCCATCAGTCTAGGGGTGGCAGTTGGTACTTGGTGATAATTTTGTTCCCTCTAACCAAAATAATTATGTCCAGAAGGTACTGAGAAAACGACCATCCCTGTCACTCACAATGTTTCAGGGAAGCTTGTGCATGCGAAAAACCTCTCTAAAGAATAAGTCAGCAACCTATGCAGCCTGGAACCTTGTAGGGATGGCAAAGAAGTGTGCATACTTTGTCAATCAAACAACCACCATGAAGATGCAATTGTTATTTTATGGGGATCACTTGCAGATGTAGTAGCACTGCCTTCTTGTTATGTGTGTTCCAAGTGCAGCAATCTCTGTCTATATTGTGGATGAGATATGGATAGACATGTCCCTTCATGGGAAGGGACATGTCTATTCATTAATATTTAATTCAATATCACATAGATATATCACACATATATAACTTTCGTTTAGTATGTTAACTAGGGAAACTCTTGATCGGAGGAAAAACCCCAGTGGGGATGGTACCCACAAGATGATTTACTAATATAAATATTTCTTGTTAGAGGATAGACCCTATTAGGAATCTAGTAACAACATTCAGTACATATCAGTTCCTGTTAGGAGACTTTGAATCCATGTTAGGGGATTCCATCCCTATTAGAAGTTGTGCCAACCCTGTTAGGAGTTGTGGAAGATAGCTGGACCCACTACCCAAACAGCTTCAAAGTTAAGACCAATCAACCCATTGTCCAAATGATCTTTGTATTATTCCTTGCAGAATACTAAAAATAAATAGTACTTCCTTCCTTTGTCCTATCAACTGGACCTCTGCTCCTTCTGATCGTCTAACTAGATCACAAAACTCACATCCAATAATCCCTTGAATCGCTTACTCGCATTTAGTAAACACCCTGCTCCTTTTCGCAGTTCGCACTTCGCACTTCATACAATGATCACAACACATTACAAACAAGGAAAACATCTTTCCTTTATACCATATCTTCAAAATAATTCCTTGAGTCGACCTTGAGGCTTTCCCAGTTAATTATAATAAGATAATTAATTAATTACAATTACAATAACACTGTCGGCTCACAGTCTATACAAAACTTCACACATGCGATACTAAGGCTTGCACATCCGCTGACATCATCATCCGATTGTCCTCTGTCTGACCGCACATCTTCTTATTACATCTCAGATGAAAGATATAATACAAACATCAAAAACTGCTTTCCAAACACTCTGTCTCTAAACTACTCTTTGTAAATCAAGTACAACTTCTGTACATCTTTGACTTACATGTTGCGCATTGAACCACGTTGTCAGGACATTGTACTAAACATGTCCATGACCGCGCATCACCAGACATGCAAAACCTTGTCTATACAACTAAGATCTCTCTCTGCTACTCTGCCAATCTTCACAGACTTATTGCTATGTTAACATCAATGACAAACATAGTCATGAATGCAACATGTCAATACTCTCCAATGCTTAGGATACTCCCCCAATGTAGAATCATCAGCATTCATGCTAATAATTACACCATTGGTACTATTACAAATGGAAAATTTTAAGGTATCTTTGATTAGAAAATACCCACCCTTTTGATATCACATTTGATCATGAGTATTGGCCTCCAAATTATATAATATTCACCAAATATTCTGAATAATGGCTTGCAGAATATCAACAAATGATATTCATCATTTTGAAATCACATTAGTATTGGCCTCCAGAATATCGACATATGATATTCACCAAATACTCTTTAAGTAATGGCCTCCAGAATGTCGAGATGCAAGATATTCACCAAGTACTATGAGTAATGGCCTCTTGAACATTAAGTCACATGATATTCACCAAGTACTCTATGTAATGCATACCATTCACCATGTACTCAAAATGTTTATAAAGTATGTGCACATGCATTCTCATAATGCATACCATATAAACATCCACCATGCAAAGTATAATCTACCATGATCTACATAGACATCATAAGATATTGAAGATATTAATCATAATATAAAATTAAGTTATTGTAAGATTGACACCTTTCAATAACTTTTGCAAATACAATTGATAATCATTTGGAAGTTGTTACTTCCTCATGATATACACAAGGGGTAGGCCCATTAAAATCATAGTCACGCACATGGACTTTCAAACTCCCTCTGAAAATCAATCATTTGAGTTTGTCATCCAATGATGCTTTTGATGGAGCATTAGACTCTCTCTAAATCTAATATGATCAAAGATCTTCAAAGATCAATTGAAACATATCTTCTATCCGCTCCTTCAAACGAATGTGTCTGACTCCCTCTGAACATCAATCTTTTGAGCTCCTTTACCTTTGAAGAAGTGTCAGACTCCCTCTGAAGCTGATATTAATCCTCCTTTTCCTACAAGAACTCTCTTGAAAAAGATCAAGGCAAATAGCTCTTATAGTACACAGAAAAATAACAGGGAGGTAAATGTAATACACAATAATAATAAATGCTTATCTCATATGCATCCTTAATACAAATTGCTCTGAATCCCTCTATTATTATTCTATCCGATCAAAGAGCACTTCTCCATATTATAATATCCGAGTGTGGATAAGTCTTCCCACTCTCTCGTCTTCCTAATGAGTGTGACCACCTTCTTGTATTTTGTATTTAGACTCATAAGTCACTAGCCAAAGAACATGCATTATGCCGATTCATAAATACTTTCTTTACAAATTATGCCACTTTATTATCAATACTAATTTGTGCCTTCATAAACCTTGTCATTAATTGTTCATGATTTAGACATAACCATTATTGTTAGATATTCTTGACCCTTCTTAGTTTGACCCGCGTGTAGTCACAAAGGCTGGCCCACACATCCTTTCACCACCTAAACTTAATAATTTTGTTTATGTTCTAGAGTAATTTCCCGTAGTCGATATTATTAATTAAAATCATTGTTAAATATGATTCAGCACTGCAAACATTATATTTCCTTATGGTGGTCTCAACGCATGCACATAATATATTGGTGAGTCCCAGCTCTCCTAGCAGCAGACCACACACAGACCAAGCACATGTACCAGAAGAATATCCCTTATTGCACACACCCAATCGAGTATATAGCTGTAAGCAGTTTCAGCAGAGACCTGCAATCTGAAGTGATCACCTCTTTCGGCATTCGCACCACAAGTTCTTTGCTTCATCTCCAATGCGAGAGTCTCTCAGCAGTAATCTTTGTAACCAAACAAGTGTTGTCTTTATCACAACATTGCAGCCACAAACTCTGTGATAACTTCTCTTTTAGAATTTGCGATATCAACCATCGTAGCAGCCTCTGGATAGCCATGTCGTGAATGATGAGGGTTGATGTTGGAGTGTCTAGTATGCTGTGTATAAATTATTACAGCCATCGTAACCAATTAAGAATATACTCTGCTGAGTCATTCATGCCCAAATGCATCGTAAGCCTTAATTATTTGTTGGTTAAATGTTTGCTGATATGCATTGACCATTAATCATAATAAGTCAATGCCGTGACGATTGTTTGTCACTAGGATGATTAAAATCTTTAATCGTAATATAATTTTGATTCCATCCTAAGACAAAGTTGCAGCTATATATATATTTGCTCAATAACCAATTGCAATACTTGCATGTTCACATACCAATATAATGAAATTCCTGAATATTTACTCCTGCTCTTTCTATAGATAATACTCATTGACTGGTGGATTTTATCTCTCGTATCCCTGATACTATTATCTGGTATTACCAACTTACAGTAGCAAGAGCAGATAGAGAGGTAAAACTTTTTGTATTGAACCTTTGTTAAAACACACCCCTCAAGTATGGGGTAAGACTGGCGAATCTTTGTAATGGTGACGTATTATTCCTTATTGGGACTAGTCTCTATCTGTCATTCCTCTTTTTTTTACATTCAAATCACTTTGAGGTTCTTATACAGAGTGCATCCCTTCTATGCAGTCTCAACCTGCAGTTCCAGTAAAGTAAAGGCAACCCTTTGACTCTGCGACCATAGATCCATCATCACTGGTGTTAATCTATTATAAACTCTTAATAATAGTTAGACAATCACAGACAGGTTGGGAACCTGCTCTGGTACCATGTTATTTTATGAGGATCGCTTGCAGATGTAGTAGCACTGCCTTCTTGGTATGTGTGTTCCAAGTACAACAATCTCTCTTTATATTGTGGATGAGATATGGATAGGCATGTCCCTTCATGGGACATGTCTTCATTAATATTTAATTAATATAATAGTTTATTATTTAACTACACACACAAATAATTTAACTACACACACAAATATATATATATATATATATATATATATATATATATATATATATATATATATATATATATATTCACACATATATAGCTTTCAGTTTACTCTCATAAGTTTATCCAACTGAAGCAACCAAACATTAACAACAATCCCTTTCATTTACCCTTAGAAGTTCAGTGATGAAATCCTTAGAGATGTTGTCCCACTTCTTCTGATATTGGAAAGGGTTGTAATACTCTAGTAGGTAAGGTGTGCTCGGATTTGTTTTGCTAGCATACTGTACATTCCTGCACATGCTGCAATACATCATCCTTAAGTCCTAAGTTACCGATTCTAGTTCTGATACTGATGGGGGTGCGGAGTGTTGATGCGTGGATGCGTGGATTTTGGATGCATTTGGGTGCATCTGTGTGTGTGTGTGTGTGTGTGTGTGTGTGTGTGTGTGTGTAAAGTTGTCAACTATAATTTATGACAATGTATGCAAAGAAATACAAGAAATATCAAATATACAAAAATAAACCATTCATTGAATCATTATAATTTATCATAATCAAATTGAAATAAGTTATAACAGTAATCAAAACATCAAGATCCCAATGCAATTTGAATTACAAAATCAAAACATAGTTCATGGTTCAATGTTGATCAATCAAGAGTCAAGGCTCAAGATTCACAAATCACATTCAGACATTCAGAATCATAAGGATTGTCAAAAAAATCCACATTCTCATCATCTCCTCTTGCAGCAACACTTGCAAATTCATTTGAACCATGCATGGTTCCAATTGTGCTAGATGCACGTGCTATGATGTTATCAACATCATCATCCGTTATCACAGTAAGATCTTGAAGTGTTGCATCCAAGTCTGCAAATTCACGGGCTACATCCCAAAGCTTGGTTGACCCTTCCTTGTATCCATCCTCCTTACGTGACAAAAGATGCAAGTCGGTATGTATATAAACCAAGTCCTCAACTTTCTTTGAGCCCAGCCGGTTGCACTTCACTAAATGGATATAGGAGTATGTACTCCAATTCCGTTCAGCTGAAGAAGAACTTGCAACCTGAATAGTATTCATAAATTTTTTAAATTTTAAAATTAAACATACAAATGAAAAGCAAATTAGAGAATGTTAAACACTAAAGTGTAGAATACAATTGCTAGAAATAAATAAATAAATAAATGAAAACTTACTTGTGAGAAGATCTTGATTGCAAGAGGTTGTCGATGCTTGAATGGCTGACCATACATGTACCACCATGTGATAGCTCCCATGTCATTTTGGTCCTTTATTGCATATGGAGCAAGTTTTGATCCTAAAGAAAATAAGCCAAATTCTTGCCTCACCTTTTTGTGTATTTCATCATCTACGAAGAGTCTTGCAAATGTAGTGTAGCACCCAGTAGCAACTTCTTCATCTACATATGGTGCAATTCTATCCAGCATAGCAAGTACTTCCTAGCTATAGTACCTTGGAGATAAGGCATATGCAAGGAGGTGCAATGGGGTAGTCATCCTCTCCCAACGATGATGAATGATATCCTCCACCTTTTTGCACAAGGCTTCACATTTTGTGGGGTTAATCTCATGTGCTTGTATGGAAAGCTTTACCTTTTCTACCATGGTGTCCATGCCATTGTACACATCCCCCAAGCAAGGTGCATCTCTATTGGCAAAATGTAGCATAGTCATGATAGGCTCGGTGAAATCCAATACATATTGAACATGAGCCCACCAATGCTCATCCAAGATCATACCCTTGACCTTCAAAGCTCTCTCTAAATTTGAAGCCTTCCATATAGCCCATTGGTTACAAATAACCATTTGGCCCAATGCTGATTTCACCTTGAGGAGTCATTTCAGAACAATAGTATGAGATGCAAATCTAGTCTCAGCTACCTATAAGAAAGTTGACAATATGACATCAAATATAAAACAACGTTATAAACAAGAAATTTGATATTGAACATGAATATAGAACTTAGTCAAAATAAATAAATAAATGAAACTAAATAATTACAATTTTAAATCTACCTTCAACAACTCCAACTTGGAGAATGATCTGAATATAGATTGTGACATGTGGTGGTTTGTCATAAACATTTGTATCTCCTCTCCCTCTTGGTATATTTGCTTCACCCAATCTATTTGGGTGCCAATTTGTTGCATGACCGAGTTGAGAGAGTGTACGGTGCATGGTGTCAAAAAAATATAGTTGTATCGAGACTCAACCAAAGCCCCTGCACCCCTACAATTTGTGGCATTATCAGTGACCACCTAGACCACATTCTCACTACTATTGCCTCAATGAGAATTCTAGAAATGAATTGTGAATCCTTAACTTGTCCTTCACAATCAATAGCCCTCAAAAACATTGCTCCTTTGGAGGACATTGCAATCACATTTATCAATGGTCGGTTTTTTGTGTCTTTCCATCCATCAGATACAATAGTTATGCCAGAAGTTTTCCAAGATGTCCTAATTGGTTGAAGAGATTTGTCTATAGAAATCTTTTCTTTTTGCAAAAGAGTAGTACGCACCTTTTCATACCTGGGGCTTATGTAATCAGCTGGTGCTCTAAGGATGGCTGCAACCATTTCCCTCCAATATGGCGATCTTACCAAATTGAAAGGAAGACCATTGGCATAAAAGCAACATGCAATTGCTTCATCAGAAATCTCTCTTGCGTCCATTTTGAATGCTTGATCCAACCGACCTCTTTTGGGAGTAATAACTTCTACTTCATCATCCTCCTCTCCCACTTCCAAGAATGGATGTTTGAAGGATGCAACATGATCAGTGGGCATATTCACTTTGCTCTTTGTAGATGAAGATTTGTACAAACTTGTTTTTTATTTGCTCACTAAACGATCAGCAGTCTCTTGTTTTTTTATGAATCCAGCTAACTGTGCATCGCTCAACCTTTTTCCATCTTTACTTCCCTTGCACAATGCTATTCCTTTACCAGTAGGGCCCATAAAATGAGCTTTGACCCCAGAATATGAGTTGTTGAATGATTTACTATGACATATATTGCATCTCCAAATGTATGACCCACCTCCGGAAATCTGTGATAATCTTGTGGTGTGTCTCCATAGTGGAGATGCCACATCAATATTGAAGTTATCACTTCATTCTTGCCCTGCTGCTGAACTTTGACTATCAATAGTGGCCATTCTTGAACAATAGAAACTATGAATCTAATAAGACAATAGAAAAAATTAACTTACAAATGTTTAAAGAAATTTACTCCTTCATTTCTTTACAAAAAAAAAAAAACAATTATTGAAAAATTTCTCCTAAAAATTGAAAAATTCATGAACTAAAAAAAATCACTAAAAAAACTCACGTAATGGATCGAATGCTTACCTTATATGCTTATTCATCATTTGTGGAAGCTCAATAGACACCCTATGAACGATCCTCTTCAAAACTAATGACCTTGCTTTCAGAATTTCACAATGGAGACCAAATGAGAAGAGAGCCCAGCTGAAAACAAAATGGGAAGAATGTTAGAGTTTTAGGTGACTCTACAACACCCCCAGGATCAAATGAAAGACCAAGAAAACTTCCCTAAGAGATTGGCAAGACAATTGCATGAAGATGCAAGAATGCTATTATTGATAATGGACTTGATTGACATCCAATGGATTGATTTGAAATGTACATAATAGGCCTCCTTATATAAGAGAGGCGATAAGAGACAATGATAAGGAGAAGATAAGCTATCACCCACACAAGGTGGAATCACATGTCCACGAAAGGTGGATCATCCTCCATTATGCAATGAAGTATGTGCGATGATGAGGATGATAATGTGATAAGTACACTAAAGGTGGAATGAGATAACAACTATGACCACCTAGAGTGGAATTCTCCTACACCATGTCCAAACTCCTAAGTGTCTCAATTACAAACTACTGTGCAATGCATTATCCTAAGTAAGCTTAAGTAAGTGTAATTAATGAATATTTAATTACACCAACAAAGAATGGCCAATGAATGGCCTCTTTTAGGGCCGTTTTAGGGTTTTGAGGCAAATAGAAGGGGAATAAAACAAAAAAAAACCATTTAAAGAACATGTTTTTTAAGTCACTTAAGTGACTAGGCGGTGGAAACATTTGGATGCACCCGAATGCTCTCTAGAGCACCTCGCACACATTCGCAGGAGACAACAGCACTTCTTGTCGCATCCACGCACTAATCCGCATCCGCACCCGCACCCGCACCCCCCTCCTGAGTTGATGCATCAGTAACTTAGCTTAAGTCCTTTCCATGAGAGCCTCTCACTGAGCTATTTATAGATCTTGAGAAATCCAGGATGTCCAGCCAACGATGAGACATGCATTTCCTTTAGGATCCTCTGCTTTAGTTTGGACTCAGGCACTTAAGTAAATTCGGTCCTTGTATCACCTTATATTGGTCATCTTGAATGTTGCCATCCATTAGCTTACATGCAAATGTGTTCTTGGAGTATTCCACCAATAAGTGTGTTTTCCAATCAGCTAAAATCTGAGATAATGAACAAATGGCAAGTTTTCTTGACAAAGCATATGCTACCACATTATTCTTTCCCTTCACATATTCAATATTAAAATCAAAATCCTGAATCTTACTTACCCATTTTTGTTGCCTCTTGTTCAAATCCCGTTGCTTCAAAAAGCACCTCAAGCTATTATGGTTGGTATGGACGACGAACTTGGCACCCACTAGATATTGTCGAGACTTGGTTAAGGCATGCACGATGGCCAACATCTCTTTGTCATAGATAGAATATAGGCGTTCAACTTGTGTAAGTTTCCGACTCTCATAGGCTATAGGGTGCCTTTCATGCATTAGTACAGCGCTAGTGCCTTCTTCGAATGCATCACACTCCATAATGAAAGGTTGAGTGTAAGTCAAGTATAGCAAGAAATTGAGCAAGTGCTCATTGCTTATTTTAACTTGTCAAAAGTGTACTGTGCCTTTTCATTCCAAAGAGACCACCTTAATTAGATTTGTTAGTGGAGCACTAAGTTAAGAAAATCCTTTCACAAAACTTTCGTAGTAACTGTACAACCCAAAGAAACCTCCCAACTTGGAGAGTGATTTTGGCAGAGGCCAATCAAGGATAGCCTAAATCTTCTCCTAGTGGACCTGTACTCCAATTTTATTGATGTGTGCTAATTATAATATTTCTATCATTCCAAATTCGCACTTGGATATTTCTTGGCAAACAAGGACTGAGCCTCCATGATGTCGAGGACTTCATCCAAATGTCTTAAGTGTTCTTCCCATATTTTACTGTAAATAAGGATATCATCAAAGAATACCAACAACTACTTATAAAGTTGTTTGTTGAAGATGCGATTCATGCAAGACTGAAAAGTAGTTGGTGCGTTCATCAATCCAAATGGCATGACGAGGAACTCATAATGTCCGTAGTGACAACGGAAAGTCGCCTTTTCCACATCTTCCCACATGCGGATCTAATGGTATCTGGAAAGGAGATCTATTTTGAAGAAATAAACTGCACCATGCAACCCATCCAACAATTCATCGATCTTGGGATTACGGTATCTATTTTTTATTGTTTTGTTGTTTAATGCACGATAGTCCACATACATGTGTAACGTTCTGTCATTTTTCACCAACACCCACTGATGATGCAAAAGGGCTAGAGTTGGGACAAACCCATCCCTTCTCGAGAAGCTCTTGGATTGTCTTCACAACTTCATCTTTAAATTTTCTAGGATGGCACTACAATGTAGTGATAACCGATTTGGCGTCGACTTCCAATTCAATGGTGTGCTCAAAACCACAATGGGGGGGGTATGCCAAGAGAAATGTCTACAAAAACTCTATCATGTGTATTCAAGATGGCCTGTAGCTCATCATCTTGGTAGGACGCTCGTTGCCCTTTTATTGATCCTGCCGAAACAAAGCAATGTGTAGCCCAAGCAATGTCATCATGCCAAAAAATGGCCTACATCTGTTGTGTGAAAACTTCCTTCAGTCCCTTGTTGGCCATCCCTTTGAGAACAACCTTCTTCCCATCAACCACAAAAGTGAAGTCATCCATTTGAAGCTCTGTGTATTCGTCAAGTGACTGCATCCATTGTATGCCCAGCATGACCTCCATATCATCCAGGTCTACTATAAAGAAATCTTTTATCACTATGTGATTAGCCATGGTGATGCTTAATTGGGAAACAAGGTGTGTGTAGGATAAGAATGTTCTGCGGTGACCTTGACTTAGAATCTTGCATCTACCTCTGTAGGTATACCTCTTTGTTTCACCAATGATGAGTCTATAAAGCTTACTATAGCTCCACTATCTAGCATCACAATGACCCTCTGTCCTTGAAGGGTTCCCCATACTCAGAATACCATACATCTCGGGCTCCTGGATAGAGCAATGGTTCCTCTACATCGTACCAATGTGGCGATCTTCTCCGTACGATTTAATTTGATCTTTTTGGAGTCCTCCTATGGTTGACCAGCCTCTATAGGTAGATTTCCTTGATTATCCTCATAACCAGACATGACCTCGATGTAGTGCATTGTTACATCCCAATTTTACCTAATTTAAAATATAGCCGTTGAGGTTCACATGAAGTCAGTTGGCAGTTTAATTTGTTATAATCTTGCAAAATGGTAAAATGGTTAGTCGTTATAATTTCAAGTGAAGATAACAAGCTAGTTGATCATCTATCACGAATTCATGGAATTGAGAAGATGGTTAACCATTATGATTATTTATGATTAAATAATTTATTATGATAATATAATTTAATTACGGAGAATTTCCTTGCAGGAAACAAGTCGAAGGGGTGGAAGCATTGTCAGAAAAGAATTAGGCACAGGAGCATCACCATCACTGGGCAGATGGGTTGAGAACCTAGTGACTTGAAATAGGATACATCTTTGGGACCCACATGAGCTATTTAAATAAATAAATTGAGAAACATAAAGTAATTGAGTTAAATTATAAAACGTACCTCTAAGGATTTAATATGATCTTTCACCTTATTATTATAATAGATATATCTATATACATACATATAGATATAAAAATGAGATGGCGCCATTATATTATAATAATTTAATAAAGTGATGTCACCCCATTAATATTAACATGTACATATATAAATATAAGATTATAATAATAACATTCGAATTATTATAAAATTCGAATTATTATCTTCCAACTCTATTCTTTCCATTTTAATATTCTTTCTTTTAACTGATTAACACTTGGCATGATAAATCGATTTAATACTTGGAAATTCGAATTGACAATAATTAAATTATAATCTTTCCAACTCTTTCTTCCAACTTTTTATTTATCTTTTCCTCTTTTTGTTTTAATCGAATTTGAATCAGCTATAATCTTTTTAAACTGATAGAAGCCGAGGAGCCATGGCTAACCTTTAAGAGAAGCCGTGAATCAACCAAGACGTCATCTCTCTTCCATAGTCTGCAACATCTTCCATTCAAGCCGAGTGTATTCATTCCCAACTGAAAATGTTCTTTCCATCTACACAAACCAGTACTGTTTTGTTCTTCCCTTATACCGCCGACGTCTGCAATCTACAAATCAAGCCTCAATCAAGCAGGCAAAACAAATAGCCAAACAGGAGTTCCGGCCAAGGATGGGAGGAGCCACGTCCAAACAAAACCTCAAGCATAATCTCAAGTCATGAATACATGCATTCATATCTCATAATTCTTTCTTTTCTAAGTCCAATTGCAGCCGGCTATACAATGTTAGGACTGAGATTAATACACAATACCTTGCTGTTGGTCTTTTGCATTTCATAGAATTTTATTGAAGATCTTCTTAGTATTATCATTGTGATTGAAACATCATTTATGAAATCGAATGGTAGTTGTAGGAACCTTAAATGATTATATGAATCATCATCAATAACCATGCTTACACAATCCCCGAAATAAAGAACAGAATACTCTTAGATTCTCTAACACCTAGGATTCACCAGCGATGAAGCCATGAAATGGTGAAGAAGTGTAAATAAAAATAGAATTTTTATAATCTTACAGGCACCTAGGATTCACCAGCAAAGAAGCTATGAAATGGTGAAGAGGTGGAATGAATCTACAAGAATGCAGAAGAGAAATCAGATATGATTAAATTAATTAATAAAACAATAAAATTCTACAATCTTTAAGAATATCCTTTTCAAATCACAAATTGTGATAAGCTAGAACATATATGTTATTCATGAATTTGTTAGGAATCAACAAACAGAGCCGATTGCTCTAAGATCTGAACACCTAGGATTCACCAGCTATATAGCTATGGAAAAGGGGTGAAGAGGTGAGATGGAGTCTGAAATGACTTAGAGAATAAAAGTCAGCTATGATACATTAAATCTAGAATAATATCATTTAATAGCTTATGCATGATCCTATTAATTGTACCCTCCTACTGTCAAGTCGAATAGTGTGTTTAAATACCATAATGCTCAGTAGGTGACAAATGTTCCAAGTCCAATTGCAGGTAGGGAGAGCCTTTCTCATTGGAGATTGTGTGGGAAATAAGTTAAGGTCCATGGTTGAGTGGTTAAGCCCCTGACAATGTTTCACCTCTCCATAAGTTGTCAGACGTACAACAGAAAAAGATAAGCTTTACATTGAATTGGTTACCGAAAATAGCTATTTTACTTTTATGATGTATATGCAAGACTAAGGTAAGATTAATTGAGTTTTATCATTATTACAGTTACTTTACACTTAGTTGCGAGAGATAGATTTATCAAATGGATTGTTATCTCAGTCTTCTATTTATATGAATATTGAATATGAGCATATCTTTTAATCTTAAGTTATTGCCACAGTTAAGAAATCGGAAGGAAAAGAATGATAGAGTGGTATTTGGAGCCCTAAATGATACAGTGGTATCTGAAGCCTTAATTGAATTCCGTGGTATTCGGAGCCCTAATTGATACAATGGTATCTGATGCCCTAAATGATCTAGTGGTAATTGAAGCCCTAAGTGATATAATAGTATCTGAAGCCCTAAATGATCCAATGGTAATTGATGCCCTAATTGATACGGTGGTTTGTGATGCCCTAATTTTATATAGTGGTATTTAATAGTAATCGTCATCTAATTTTGATATAGAGGTATTTAATGGTAATCGTTATATGATTTTGTTATAGTGGTATTTGTGGACTAATCTGGGTGATTACAGAAGCCTTCTTACAATGATTTATCGGTTCAAATTTCGCGGTATGTGGATTTTAATTTCTATGGTAAATTCATTGATGGTTTTTTAAGTTTTTAATTAAAAAATTTTGTCTAACTGATTTTAACAGTAAGTCTTATTCACATGAACATGACTAATATAACTGTCTTCCTATGAAATTGAAGTAATAATTGTATTTCTATGAGTATGTTAGTTGTTAATTAAGACCCGGATAAAACTAGTCGTTACATGTATTTCTCCTTTACCAAGGCATCTGTGCCTAGGTTCCCATGGCTCCTTACAAGTGAACATAATTTTTTCCTTCAGAGTTCTTGTCTGGCAGCTTCGTCCAACGAAAGCTTCTTTGGTGGAGGTTTGTTATCTTTGTCCTTTGGAACCAATGGCAGTTTGGAGTGGGAGTAACCTCGAGAGGATCATGCCAATAATGATGCCATACTTCACACATTTTTTATAGCCTCCAAAAGGCTAGCAAGATTGAAACTCTTTACCCAACCCCTCAATGGTTTTGTCAGTCTCTCCATGAATAGTACTATCCGTCTCTTTTTAGAAATGTCTGTAACCAAAACAGAGAGCTTCTAAGATTCCATAATGTGCTGGTCAACCGATCTTGATTGTCTTAATTGTGCCAGCTCTTTAAAATTAAGTTCTAGATCTTTACCATCAAACCTATCTATCAATTTTTCAGTGAATTCTACATAAGTATTTACTTGGTCATGTCCTAGCATAATGGTGCTAAGATGTCACCATTCATGTGCCACTCCCTCTAGGTGGAATGCTACAAATTTAATTGCTTCCTTTTCTAGGTATCAACCTTCATTACCCATGCCTGAGCAAATATGGATCCAGATCCATCAAATGGTGACAAATTTACCTTACTCAACTCTCTTCTGAGATCATCGTTAAAATATCTTTGGTTTACGCCTCTAGAATATCGTGTTATCAATTCCACATAATCTTTGTAGGATATATCCTCTTCCAAGTTTGCATTCTTCTAGTCTTCTTTCAACTGTTCTTGAACCTCCTCAAAGGTTGGTTGCCTTCCTTCGTGCAGTACCTTTGTCTATGAAGGGGAAGTTGGCATGGAAGGTCAACAGCATGCCAGATGAGGATTTGCCTTTCTTGAAACTGAATTGGCAATCTGACCACTTTGTTCACCAAATATCTTATTTTCCACTAATTTTTGGAGTGTTTCTTCCATAAGTTGATGAGTGTCATTGATTTGTGCTTGATTACTTGAAAGATCCCACAATAGTGCCATGACTTCAATAAAAGTGGGTTCTGGTAAATCCGTCATTATATCAAGTGAGTGGGATCTCCTCCGTTTCCAACTATTAACTTTTATCCACTGTCCACAGGTTGGCAAGATCATTGGCTTTGATACCACTATAATGTTTTGTTCCAGGTTGAAAGTTATTTAGCACCCAAACCAAGAAGCGTCAAAATCCACGAAACACAATCAAATGATGTACATACAATATGGAGATGTGCAGGTCATACGGTGATGTTCATACAATACAAGTTGTACGATGATACAGTGGACGTATGTTGTGTGTGGTGTTGTAATGGTGTATGGATACACAAATGTACAGTGTAGTTGGGGATTGCAAATGAGACCTTACGAGGTAGTCAAGAGCAACCTGGGATGTTGGTATGTTTTGTGGAGGAAACTAGGTGTTTGTATCGACTATGGTCATATGGTAGAATAGTGCAAGGAGTCATACAACTTGTACAAGACCAGACGGATTGATGGGTGTTGGAGGGTATAGAGGATGGTTGGACAGAGTATACACCTACGGACTTCCTTCAATGATAATGGAGTTGTTGATTGTTGCCCAAGTTTAAGTTCATATCTTTTGCCTTCAGATTTCGCATCAAGTCAAGTATCAAAGTCTTGAGTCTGAGTCTAGATTGCCTATAGGATGATTTTTCTTCTCATCATTCTTTGGATTTAACCCAAAGCTAAGTGATTAGGGTTTTGGGAGGGTTTGTTCATGCTTTATCCCAATGAGAAGGTCTGGATTTACTATTGATTCATATGTTCCTTGTTCCCAATCAGGTGAAAAACAAAGATTTATGTTGAGAGGCAATCCCTCATGAAAGTATTTCTACAAATCTCTGAGAAACCCTAATTCTAAGATCGAATGTTCCATTAAAGGCATTGATGCAAGTAGAATGAAGAAATCACATGCATATACCAAGAAAATGCAAAAGAAAACACTAAAGACTGAAGGTGAAGATTGATATACAATAATAAGAACGAATACTTAAAATGTAGAAATGATGAAGAACGTAGTCAAAGATGGTGAAGACCAAAGTTGGAATCAATTCAACGAATCAAACACGTCTGTTCATCCACCTCACCAAATTGACAAGTCAACCGAGCGAAATAATGCATTTCATTGGTGAGTTGAAAAGTCAAAGTCTTACATGTTAGTTGGGCCCCCCCTTTTTTTCACATAAAATCATGCATGTTCCAAGCCATCAAATCAAAAAAAGATCAATGCACGGCACTTTCCCGCATTCTGGAAGTGCTTGAAGTTTAGACAATGCGGGAAAGCAACGGTTAGACACGTGGCTGTGGGGCCAAATTCAACTTGCGAGCCACAAAAGAAGATTGTCAGAACGGATGCGAAATTGGTATGCTACGATTGGTCAGGTTCTCTGACATGACGAAAGTGGATCAGCCTTACATGATCGCCCGATCTTGGAAGATCGGCGGTGAGTGCCTGTCCGCTTTTTGGAAGTGCTCGAAGTTTAAACAATGCGTGCAAGCAACTTGTTGACACGTGGATCTGTGGGCCCTCGTACATCGAAAGTCTTTGTTGCGCAATCATAACAAAGGTAATAAAGGTTTCATCATGATCATCAAATCGTGTAAGATCAACGATGGAAATTTAAACTGGCAATGACCACTAGAATATGAAATATGCAATTTGGCGCGAAATAGCAGAATATGAAAGATTAATAGGTTTCTGCAAGATTTGTGAAATCACAGGAAGCCAAAAGGTCATGGGATATTTTCAGGAATATTATGGATCGTCAGTAGAAGAGATATCAAGTGCTCATATCATGATAATTTTATATTTTATTCTTTTCTATTATATGATTGTTGCTCTGCCAGAATTAGAAGAAATTAACAACAAGCTATAAATGTAACCTTATTTGATAATATAAAGGTCGGCAAACTTGATGGTGAATGAGTCTATAATTCCACTTACTTTCTGTTTACCGGTCATCTTTTGTTGCCCATTCTTAGATTACTTCTGCATAAAGAGTTGAAGGACAATTGTATGTGAACCTATGATAATCAGGTGGATTCCATTTCATTTCGATGTTTGCAGTTAAAATGATTCCATTTACTTTCCTCATATATAATTATGCTTCCTCTCTTGTTCATTTCATATCATGTTAGATAGTTTCATTGGGAAATGAAAGATAAATGTATATGAATCTATTAGTCATTGGTTGGATTCCATTTCATTCAAGGCTGATGGTGAAAGCAATTCCATTTGCCCTCATGTGCTTATCTCTTCATTCCTCTTTTACATTTAGATGGTAAATCTGCACTTAGAAGTAGGAGTAGATGTTAGAGGAACTTAGCTTGTGATATTCATTCCACTAGGTGTTATAAGTTGCCCAAATCTTTTTTTGCCTGGGGTGTTTGTAGTTATGAACATCCTGGTTTATCCTTTTTTGCTCTCAGGCTAAGAGCATACCCCACATCACAATGATCTATTAAAAACAAAATTCATTGCATATAAGGGAGTTGTACCTTACAATTCAAAGGGCAGTGATATAACACATATACTAACCCATTTGTTGGTAACATCCTTTTGTTTCCTCACATTTTGGGCATCTAGAATCAAGGTATAGCCAAGTTGGCAAGAGGGACAAACCGTTAACCAACATTGATTAATCACAGTGGTCTCAATATTAGCATAGAGCGTACGCACACACAAACTACATAAATATAGATATATTCCAGAAACAATGATATTTGCAAACAAGAATGATGCTCTGATTCGCTAGATATGAGCCAAGTAATCCAGAACAGAATACAGTGGGGGTTGAATCTCACTAAAACTGTGTGAGCGAACTAGGGAAGGTCTTTCACTTCTGAAATGGTGAGAAGAGAAAAACTCCAATCGAGGGAGAAACTAAGTGCCTATAGGAGGCACGGTAAACACCTGTCGAAACAATTAAATAAAAATGGGTTTGAGATATGCTAAATCTGTAATGTTCCCAATTTTAATTAATTTGGGGCCCAAGTTATTAATGTTTATATTTAGGGGTTTCGATTGATTTAGTGTATCTCGGACCCATTTTTATTTTTGTTTCCGTAGTTTGTGTCACCGTCGGCTATCTTTGTACACCCTCGAGAAGTTTTACGACGGGTATTTAAGCACGGCTTGTAGGTAGTAGTAGGTATGCTTTGGATTATATTTTCTCTGTACTGCGGATTCCTGTTGGAGTTTAGAATTGTTCGCCATTTCGGAAGTGAAAGATCTTCCCTATTTGGCACGTGCGGTTTCGGTGGGATTCATCCCTCACCCTATTCCGTCGGTGTTCAGTTTGGTGTGTATCAGGCAAACTGGAGTACTCTCATTATTTTGCTAAATACTTAACATCTGGTGTATGAACTTCCATACTTGTGCGGATATTATTTGGTGTTCCAAATCTACAGTATTCCTTGATATAATATTCAGCATTTACTGTTGTGCAACTTTGTGTGTCCACTGTGTGACACCGTACGGCTTCTTTGGGCTACATACGGCCTCTTTGCTGCACCATACCACCGTATGATCTCTTCCTCATCAGTACGGCCTCCAATCATTCCCGTATGGGCATCTACCTCTGTTCATTTCCCTCATCTCCATACTTCCTGCACCCCACACCTCCGTACAGCATTCTTAGTGAATCCCTGTCCATTCCAAGTCTCCGTACTGACTTAGTTGTCACCGTACGGACTCA
Source organism: Cupressus sempervirens (assembly GCA_028749045.1). NCBI lineage: Eukaryota > Viridiplantae > Streptophyta > Pinopsida > Cupressales > Cupressaceae > Cupressus > Cupressus sempervirens. Next base: position 38,782,649 of record CM053783.1, on the reverse strand, counting down.
AGTTGCCACCGTACGGCCTATAATTGACTGTACAGCCTTTCATTCTCAACTCGTACGTCAACCTAAGTTTCCCCCCCACTCTCTCAGTAACCATAAGCCAACATATAGCCTTGTCGTGCAATCCGTACGGTCTGATCTGTTTAGTACCCTCTCTACCATTCGCTCCCACCACCGTATGGCTATCACAGAGGGTCTCTACTTAATGTACAGCTATCCTGCAAAGCCATATTCGCACTCATACTACAGTCACAAATCTGATAAAACTCGCCATTGTTAGTCTGGAACATTACAAAATAAATCAGCCCATATACAAAGGTTTAATAATTTATTTATTTTATGACGTGAACATTACACACAATTTCACATCAGTTATGAATGGGTGTGATATCTTGTGGAGAGATATTAATAAAAGGATGGGCATGATATCTAAGAGACGGAATTATTCGATGATAATAGATATGTAAGGAGATCAAAACCATTTATTTCAGCATCGGATTGAAACTTATTTCTTACTTATCCATATTGGATATTCTCGATAGAGCATTTGAATAGTTGGCATAAATGATTGCAAGCAATTAATTACAAATTAGAGAAGGCACCATAGTTGCAGGGATCAAGAGTTCAGATCAAAAACAGCATCATCATCATTGTTGAAAGTATTATATTGACATATCAGACATAGCACATTATTCACCGTTACACAGTTATATAGATACATCACTGTATCATAGCATTATTGCTAACATCAGTGAAAGGAGGTTCATTGCATAGTTTTGCATCGATATATCAGAAAGAGCAGAGCTATACATATATGTATCTGCAGATCCAAATATCTAACCTTTGCATAATTCCTAGAGTCCTATCAAATACAGTAGTGATTCAACATCCAATCCATATAGTATCATTAGCAGATTGTCTATATTATTAAGATAATCTTAAGTATTATCAATATATGAAGACTTGATCACCTTGCATATTCCAATTGTCATATTACAGATAGCAGTGACATAGTTATCAAATTTATGCATAACATTCATTAAATGTATCATAGATCATCATTCATACTGTCAAGTGAGACTTTAAGGAAATAATTCTCTTGCAATTGATTTGGCAAGGCAATTGTCCCCATTTCCCAAGTTAGTCAAGAAGGAGACATTACACAACAATATATTGCATAACCAAATTAGTCGGTAAAACTAACAAAAAATAATATTCAAGCCTCCCTAAAGCAAGGTATGTTATTAACCCTTGCCACTCCATTTTCTCGACACCATCATCCATGTGAATTAAACTTGCATCATAAAAATCCCAGCACCGAGTTCTTGCTGAACTAGTTCAGTTTAAAATGCAAAGACTCTTTCATTAATTCCCATGTGCAATGGTAATCATCACTTGGATAAAAGTGTTTTACATACAAGGCAGGAAGTGAAGATATTTTGTGGCTTCTTTTGTCTTGTTGCAGATTCTTTGTGGCGTGATGATCTTTGGTTTGGTGGCCTTCTGTCTATTATTATCACACATAGAATGATGCACCAATTCACTTAAGCAAAAGCAAACCCATTTCACTGAAGCCATGACACAGATAAACAGTTGCAAGCCATTTTTATGTGAGGAATCAACTGTTAGGTACTCAAAAACATGCATTCTAAGGGGATTCATTATGAAGCTTTCAGAGGTTGTACCAAATGAAACCACGTGGGCTAGGATCTTGTGTTTGTTTATACAAGAAATTTACACAGTATTTCAAATAACCCTGGTAGCCTTGGCAGGTCAACAAGGTTGTCAGGCATAAGTTTTTGGTGAAACAATGGCAAAAGTTTATCTAGCCTTAAAAAGAAATTGTTACAGTATATCATGAATTGTAGGAGATCTAGACCTCATGCAAACCTGGGTAATGTCATTGGCAGGCTTTTTGTCACAAATAAGAACGGGCTTCTGGAGATATCCAGTGAGATAAGCATACCCAAGCTTATTAAAGGAAAAACATTCAAGCAAGTTGTGAGAGGAAGTGTTCAAATGTGTAAGACTCTCTGCTTTGACAGGATTGAGCTGGCCTTCCAGACAGAGTGGGGCAGCAGGGAATAATGGAAGCGAACCTGAATGGTGTGGCTGGATGAAGTGGTTTAGGCTCTGCTGGTGTCTGCAGGTAGAACATTTATAACAGATAGATTCCGTCCTCTGCACACGATTGAGCTGGCCTTCCAGACAGAGTGGGCCAGCAGGGAATAATGGAGGTGAACCTGAATGCTGAGGCTGGATGGAGTGCTTTGGGCTCTGCTGGTGTTTGCGGGATGAATATTTTTTGTAGGGGTCACTATTAATTTGATAATTGGCCATTTTGTATATAATGTATCTAGTTGTAATTTTTGTTAATTCAGTTGTTAAATACCAGCAGTTATATTAAACTTTGAAGATATGAAGTGATATGCAGTACGAGCAGTACTTCATGCATATAGCTTATAATTTGTGACAAACGTATTTTTGAGTGAGGACCCCAATAGATCTCTCTACTTTATCAAACACAATTACACCAATTTCTCTATATCTATTTGATTCGCCTCAAACTAATGTTGAATGAAAGAGTTGTGAGGTAAAAAATCTCCTATATTTATTAGTGGCAGAGTGGTTTTTCACTTTGATGGAATAAATGTTTTGAAGATATGTCTGAAACAAAATAGCAGAAAAAGTAAATACAACTTATTCCAATGTGCCTAGAAGAAAACAAAAGCACAATCAATTAGGCTTCAAAGCTAAAATACCTGACTGCCAATGTTGATTGAAGCTTGTAAGTTGCTAATTTCCTTATTGTGTTTGGAACACCCACAGTAGAAATTGTAATCATCCGTTGACCTATTTTCACATCCTACAAGTCAAGAAAATAAAGCTTGCATGAAAATCTACCCACATGAAGTGTAACTAAAATTGATAGTATGGAAAGTTGAAACCAACTAAAAATCATACTAATTTTCACATGATTTCATAATAAAAATAATAAGAACACCAATATAATTAATTTGACATATCTGGCCAACATCAGCACAAACACACACACACACACACCCCTCACCTCCGCCCAAAAACAAAGTTGTCTTCCAAATGGTTAAAGCAAAAATGGGGCTATGTAGAACAAAACTACTGAGGGTAAGAGGGCATCCTAGACAAGTGGAGGACGCTGGGATCAATGTAACTCATGAAGTGGAGAGTTGTTGGCAAAGGTGATGCACTTGCTCTGTACAGATTTTCAAATTGCACTCAGCCACAACAATGCATTTCCTCAAACTCTTAACCAGGAGAACTACCTACATCAGGTCACTCTATCTACTTCTTGGGCCATAGCCTTATGCTAATACTTATTAGCCAATTACCTTCACTGTGCTACGAATTGGGCATCCTTCTCTGTCTACACTACCTTTTGCTCCTCTAGTCTACTCTCTTGCTCAATCAACTAGGCCTCCTGCTTGGCCAAGGTGGCTTCCATAGCTATATGTCACTCACATTCTACAATGGTGAGTTGGGACCATTGGGTGAGCTACTCATGAATTGCTAAAATGGGAAACAACTCACTCCAACCACCCACTACTCATTGAAGTGCACTCTCTCTGACCATGCTATCTTCCTCAAGAGAATTTGTCACCCTCTTCATTCTATTTTAGATGTCCCTGAAAGCTTGAAGCATGTCTCCACTTTGTAAAGTCTAGTGAGCACTCGACCATGTTTTTTGGCCATGGTGAGTCTCGATGGGAGCCATACTACCATCATGGCTACCATCTCTATAGTAGGCCATCCCTAAGATAGAAAACATTGAAAAAATTCCCCCATTCCAATTGCATGAATGCCAAAATCTTTTCAGACTCAATAACAACCAAGTGAAATATTCCCAATGGATTTGCACCAAAATTGAACTTTCTTTTTCTCAGTTATTTTGTCATAAAGGTTGCTCTAGATGTATCATATAGCTTGTTTAGTATGTATTGTTGAGTTATTGTCTGTAGTAAACTCCAAGAATCATAGCAAAAGCCATATGTCTACTCTCTCATCATCAAAACAAGAATTAATATCACCAAAATCAATTTGATCATGCATAAGCATTCCTATACTCTAAACTGGAAATAACAATTTGTGTTTTCTTGCAATATACGATTGACACAATATATTTCTGAGAATTGCTTAACCTTCCCTATACTGAAACTTTTCCAAGTACCTCACAAACATCTCAGTGATGCCCCTCAGAATTACTCCAGCAGCATCTCCTAACCAAAATAAATATTTATCGCTGAAACAGCCCAGGCCTCAATAGGAAGAATAAGCCACCAATTATGGATTTCCAAGAGTTGGTGGGGGAGAGGAGACTTTGTCAACATTCAGGAAACATTTGTTGAAGTTTCTTTCATGCCAAACTCAGGTTTCTTCAACCACAATGTTGAATCCTTGTCAACAAATAATCTAAAGCCTGAGGTTATAATAGCAAGAAGTATATTTGTCAATTACAGTAGAGTTCATGTCAATACAAAGGAAGCCTAAGCCAAGAGTGTTGACCAACATATATGGATAAACACAAGCTCTACCAGATGAATTGGTTTGCACTCTTCTGGCTCAACCAGCCAACAGAAGTTTTCTTTGTCCCTATCCTTCCATCAGAAGTAAATTGATATTTATAATGTGAATGCAAAGCCCAAAATGTCCTCACGAACTGGAAATGAACAGACCTGGGAGTGCAGCTAGTAGAAATACTACGCAGCCATCAACGAAATGTTTTCCAAATATATTCACCCAGCAGAAACATACCTAGCCAATCAAGAGATGCAACTCTGCTAGAAAAGAGTACGCCAACTTCAATCAAAGAAATTCTCAACCAATGGAATTCTAATAAGATGCTATTCTTCATCTTTGCCATGCATTTCCAAAGAACATATGGCTAGAAAAGCTTCACCAAGCATGAAGTAACTATCTCCTCTGCTCACACGCCCCACCAAGTTCAGTAGCCAACTCCAATTTAAAGCCCAATACTATGGAGATTATTAAACCTGTGAGTTAATATATTTTCACAGCCAGCTGATAATATGGTGCCAAATATTTTATTTTGCATGATCTTCCAAGCATTCTTCAAGCTCATGCTAGAAATATTTCAAGAATTATTGAAGCCAGAGAATTAATCACCCAATCTTAAAGTCCAACTTCAATCAACAATAAAATATAGGTTTCCTATAATTTTCCCGTCATAAAATAAATTATTAATCAAACATTGTTAATGGGCCGATTGATTTAGTATATCTTGGACCCATTTTTATTTTTATTTCCGTAGGTAGATGTTGCCGTCGGCTATCTTTGTACACCCTCAAAAAGGTTTCCCCGATGGGTATTTAAGCACGACTTGTAGGTAGTTGTTGGTATGCAATTTGGATTATTTCTTTGTATTACGAATTCCCGTTGGGATTCTCTATTGTTCGCCATTTCAGAAGTGAAAGACCTTCCCTATTTGGCTATTTCTGGTTTCGGTGGGATTCGACCCTCACCCTATTTCGTTGCCTGTAATATTTTGCTCGGACCTGGCAAATCGAAGCACCATCTTTTGGCAAATATTAATTGAAGGATTATTCATGTTCAATCTTTGTTCTTGTTTGGCTTTATATAATGAATTCGGGTCTATAAGTTTATGTTTCCATGACTGAGCATTCCTCCTCCATCTGTACACCATCCGTCTCCCACATTACGAAGCGCATCTTCCGTACTGCAACTTTACCCTACCGTACAGCCTGGACAACTCCACAACCGTACTACTACCTTATCTTACCATACGGCATTTGCTCTATCATACCGTACAACTAGTCCTCCCCCCTCACCGTACAACCATTGCACCACCAACTCATATGACTATATCGGCATTCCATTGTACGGCCTCCAAGGGAGCACCGTACAACCTACAGGGTTCCACCGCACAACCCAAGCAGTTCGTACACCACCTTGGCCAATTGTTCCTCTCATCCTGTACACCTTTGGTGATCTAGTGCACGCTTGTTTGGAGTTAAATGGATTTCAAGACATTATAGTGGTATCAGAGCTTCAATCTTGCCAATCTGTGGATAGTAAATGAGATTTTATAGTCGGAAGAGAAGAAGATCCCATTTGGTTGATAGAATGGCAGCAAAACCAGAACCCACAGTTGTCAAACTCATGGCACTACTAAGAGAACTTGGGAGGAATTAGGCATAGATCAATGATAGTCAACTACTCATGGAAGAACCTCTCAAGAAATTGGCAGACAATAAAATATTCGGTGAAAAAAATGGTCACAGCACGAACTCGGAGTCAAGTAAAGTAAACTCTGATCCAGCACGCTCACGACCTTCCATGTTGTCTTTTCCACCACAGATGGAGGCACAACATAGAGGGAAGCAAACAACCTTCAAGGAAGTTCAAGAACAGTTGAGAGAAGACTGGAAGAATGCAAATTTTGAGGAAGATATATCCTACAAAGACTATGCAGATCTAAGAATGAGATATTCAAGAGGCGAAAACCGAGGATATTTTAATGATGATCTCAGAAGGAAGTTGAGTAAAGTAAAACTGTCTCCATTTGACAGATCCAAATCCATATCTGCGCAAGCGTGGATAATAAAGGCCGATGCTTACTTCTAGCTTAATCCTATGCCAGAAGAAGAAGCAATTATATTTGTGGCATTACACTCGGAGCGAGTAGTGCATGAATGGTGGCATTACAACACCATCACACTAGGGCATGACCAGATAAATACCTATGTGGAATTCACTGAGAGATTGATAGATCGATTTGATGGTAAAGATCCAAAACTTAAGTTCAAAAAATTGGCACAACTGAAGCAAATTGGATCAGTTGACTAGTACAATACAAAATTTTAGAAACTCTCTATTTTGGTCACGAACATTTCCGAAAGAAGACGAATAGTGCTTTTCGTGGATGGACTGATAGAACCACTAAAGGGTTGGGTAAAAGGGTTCGATTTTGCCACCCTATCGGAGACTCTTCTTTGCAAGTTTCTCCCTCTACTCTAAACTAATCTAATTCATCTAGTCAGCAAAAATGAGGGTTGCCTTTTATAGTTGCCTCAAGTACAATGAATGGCTCTGATTCATTGGGAATCAATGGTCAAGATTAAGCCAACACAACTCTAATGTAACTACCAGTTACAAGCATTAAATGCTTATCCAAGTACAATGAAGGAACACTTTGTGAACCAATGAAAAAATTAAATTGCTTTGAGAACCAATGAGGAAATTGGTAAGGTAAATGCACTAAGTGGACTCCACATGTGCACTTGGAACAGTTTGATTGGATGAACTTGGACATATGAAACTGGGACTTCTAATTGGTTGAAGATGAATCAGTGCCACATCAACATTCTTATATTGTAGACTTGACCAATTCCTTGGTAATGAAGGGATGTCCCTTGATACTTAATATTTTCAAGCCCTCAGGTGATTATGATGGATCACATTCTCAAATTGCTTCACCTTCATGAATCCTCTCCATCCATTTCCTTTTGAAATCTTCTCATTGGTATAATTTTTGAACTTGCATTTGCTTGAAATCTTGATGTTTTGGCCTTGGTACTTAGAAATGATGATGTGCCTTATCAAGTTGGGTATTTCGTATTGAACTTGGATTTCCAAAGAAAATTCAAGTTTGTGATAACTTTCTCCATTTGCTTGTAGGATTGTTCATTTTCCTTGTACAACTCTACTTCTTGAATCCCATCATGATCTTGTTTCTGAACTTGGATTTACATCTTCATTTTGTCCTCCTATCTTGAACACCATCTTGCTTGGCTTCCTGAGGAATGACCTACTACTTGTGGATACCTAAATTTTCCATGTTGCGCTTGCTTGAAACTTTTTCCATAGTCCTCTGTGTTCTTTACCATCTCCATCCTCTACTTGAAATTGCCATCATATTTCATGTTGGTGTTGAATCTCAATTTTACCTTGCAGAGAAAAAGGAAACTTATGTTAAGCCTATGAAGTGAAATTGCAAGAGAATTTTATGAAAAACTCTAGTTGAATCACAAAAATCATGTTAAGATTGGATATTGCAATGGTTGAAACTTGAAAGTGCACAAATCTAAACTTCTTAATGTTCCCGTTTTTGTTGGCTTAAATTAATATATAGGAGACCGTCTCAAGATATGAAAGGACATGTATCATGCTCCTCTATTTAAGATGTCTAATTTATGCCATGGGTGATATATGTAAAATAAACAAGGGAAGGAACTTTGAACTCAAAATATGGTCTTTAATAATTTGCACAAAAGTTTGGGTCAAGCAATCTGCAAACAAGGAAGGCCTCAGGTGAACAAACCAGAAGATGGATAGGGTTTGTTAAAGCCAACTGGGCTAGAGATATTGATTGCCCAAGATTTACAAGTGGTTATATGTGTGTATTATGATACATCATGATTGCCATAAGCTTAATGTTTATAGGCTACATGACTGTCCTTTTGTGAGGGTTGTGCTTGCCAATGGTAGCTGTGAGTGTATAGAAACATTTTCAATTCACTACCTTTTATGGTGCTTGATACTTTATAAGATGTTTAATATTGTCATGTTCAACAGCCACCTATAGTGCTTTCACTAGTGTCTTGCCAGTCATTTATGGTAAATCTTAGGCTTATCATTAGTTATTTATCTGTACCTGCACAAGGTTACCACTGCATCTTGATACCATCCACTATTCCTTGACAATGTATAGGGTCTGTGAGGTGTACACATATCTCATATTTTTCATGGTTATTCGTAAGGGAACACATCCAATACTTCTATGCATACTCATTGCCACTGTCCTAACAGATCCGTAAAAGACACTTTATCCTCTTTTCACTAGTTAATGCACTTCCTATTAGACGTGGAAGTAACTGTCCCCTTCAACAGTGATCATTACTGCCGTGTCATGAATCCCTTTGTCTCTCTTGATTTTCATTTTGCATTTTGTCACTTTAAAATTAATACTATTATTTAGCAACATATATTGACCCATGGGGAATTAAGCTCCCTCATACCTTGCCATTGTTACTTGGTTTCTGTAATCTGCTTAAAAGCACTAGAATATCATATGATCCCTTCTCAGACCTTCAAATCTCTGTGACTAGAATGCATTCATTGTTTTATATTTACCCTGCAAGATGGCAGGATCAATGCTCTGATCCCAATTTAATATTCCCTTTTGGCATATCCCTAGGTTTGCCCACAAATAACAATTCCAGCAGATGTAACTTGTTTACAAATACAATTCTATGATGAAATTATACAATTATAATGCCAATATAGTAAAAATCCTAATTACAATATTCATTAACATCAAAGCATTAATATCAAGAATCTATGATCGTATACAAATAATCTTTATTCAAAAAGCTTCTTAAATTAATTCCTGTCTTTTTCATAGCCTATTCCCATAGTCAACCATATTAGGAATCCAATGGGAAAGCTTGATAGGATGCTGGAAGACTTACTTCCTCAATCAATCCCAAAGGCATGGAATGAACTTCCAACTCATTGGGGCCCATAGCCCACAAGTATGACAGGAACTCAAGTGTATCCATCTTGGGGAAGCGTTCTTGATGAGGGAAGAATAGTACTCCTGCATCTTCCTCTTTGCCAAAGATTTTGCAATGATTCCAAACATGGTTGTTGAGTTAAATCAGGTAAATAATTACTTATCCTATATTTCTTGATGGATTGACAATTTAATCATATAAGTAAGACTTAAAAGCTTCTTATAATATTTCTGTGAAATAAATAAACACAGTAATACGTGCATAGTAATTATTTCCTTTAATCTTATAGACTATTGCTCTTAATATTTAACTCAAGTTTATTTCTGAATCCTTCTGCCTGTGACAGGAACTCAAGAGTATCCATCTTAGGGTGGTTTTCTTGATGAGGGAAGAACAGTATTCCTGCATCTTCCTCTTTGGAAAACATTTCGCAATGATTCCAAACAAGGTTGCTGAGAGAAATTAGGTAAATAATTACTTATCTTGTATTTCTTGGTGGATTGGCAATTTAATCATATAAGACTTAAAAAGCTTCTTATCAGATTTTTGTGAAAAAGAAAAAAAACTCAGTAATACGAGCATAGTAATTGTTTCCCTTAATATTATAGAGTCTAGACTATTGCTCTTAATGTTTAACTCCAGTTTATTTCCTCTTTTGACTTTCTTATATTTGGTGGAATTGGCATTTGCTTGTGCCCCTTGCTATGTATTGTTCCGTTCTAGAGTTGCCTTATGAAGTCCCTATATTTTTAGTATTGCCAATCAAACCTCAACCCGTTACACTTATTGCCATACAATGGAAAGCCTACATAGCATCCATACGGTGAATACAATGTCTATATGGATTTGGAAATTGTACAATAGGCTATTAGAATGTCTGTGCTTCAGGAATATGTTTGTGCTTTGGCTAGAAGATACCGTACAACATTTTTGCTCTAGCCCTTTGCGTGTTGTTTTCTTTGTCACAACATCCTGTAGTATGCTTTAGGTAGTCTTGTTGTGTGCTTCAAGTAGTCTTGTCATGTGCTCCAAGTAGTATCCCTCAGTGCTTCAGGTAGTTCTCCCTCAATGCTTCAATTAGTCTTTCCCAATGTTTCAGGTAGTCTTCCTCAATGCTTCGGGTAGTCCTTTTCAATGCTTCAGTAGTCTTCCTCAATGCTTCGGGTAGCTAGTGCTTCAGGTAGTTCTCCCTCAATGCTTCGGGTAGTCTTTCTTTATGCTTCAGGTAGTCTTCCTCAATGCTTCAGGTAGTCCTTCTCAATGCTTTGGTAGTCTTCCCCAATGCTTCGAGTAGCCAATGCTTCAAGTAGTTCTCCCTCACTGCTTTGGGTAGTCTTTCTTTATGCTTCAGGTAGTCTTACTCAATGCTTCAAGCAGTCCTTTTCAATGCTTCGGTAGTCTTCCTCAATGCCTTGGGTAGCCTGTGCTTCAGGTAGTTCTCCTTTAGTGCTTCGAGTAGTCTTTCTTTATACTTCAAGTAGTCTTTCTCAATGCTTCAGGTACTCCCGTGCCTCAAGTAGTCTCCTATCACACATGTAGGTCTAGACCGACGAATTGTCAATAACAAGGGGAATATTGTGTAACTTTCATGATGCAAATTAAGTTAGTGATATGAAGATGATATTTGCCAATCACACAAAACCAATACAGATAATTGTCAAGATAGAGCTTCATTGAACAATATTTATAATTGCAAACAAAGATAGTGCACGGATTTGCTAGACCTGAGCAAGTAATGCCTGTATATGAGAAATAAGCATGCAAGAAATACTAAATTAAGGAATCAAAAGCATTTACAAACTTAAAAAGCATAACATATATGCTAGACAAAGACAAACCCTCAATTTAGAATATGAACCATTAAAAGGTTCTCTCAATGAAGCCTTTCTTGTTTTAGGGATGAGTCTATTTGATAGATTTAGGATGTATGCTCACTTGCTTGCTCAATTGCTTCAATGGAGATGGATAATGGCAAATTGGTAGCCTTGTGAGCTCTCAATTTGGCATTATGAGGGTATAGTTGATGGCTTTGTTTCTCAAATTAGCATGATAACTTTACTAAATGGATTGTGTTGAAATGGCTTGGGAGGGGATTCAATTTATAGGCTAAGGGCATGAGGGTTTGAGGGCTAAGATGCAAGGATGGGGAAAAGCTCATGGAAAGCTCAGATTGCATGAGAAGAGAGCACATGGATTGTGCTTCCTTACAGCCAATCAGGGAGTGACACATGTCACAGGGTGAGTGGGTGAAAGAAAGGGCAAGGATGAGTCAACAAAGGAGGCTCAAGGCCTTCAAGACCCTATTAATGGCTTGTAAGAGCAATGAATGGGTTTATAAAAGTCTTTTATGGCTTTGTAAGAGCATTCATGGTTTGGTGGTTGGGATATTTTGAGAGAAGACTTTGGCTTGGCTTAGGAAAGTCTTAAGCTTGTTTAGGATTGTGCAAATGATTAAGGGTAGGATTAGGGTTGGGTTTAGGATTAGATTAGGGATGTTAGAGATGGGCAAGTGGATGGCATTTATGAGGGTGGGTGAGTTAGTAGCTATGCTTGGTTAGTATGAGTGGATGGGGTGGATTAGGCTAAATGGAGGATTACGGATAGGCTTAGGATGAGGATGAAGACCTTCTAGAAGAGTCTAGAACTTTCTAGGATGAGGATAAATAAAGTTTATTTATCTCAAAGGTTTGGGTTGAGAAGATATTTATTAAAACATTTTTAATAAATATGAGGATTAATATTTAATCTTAATTAAATATTTTGAGTTGGGATTAGGGGTAGGAAGTGATGGGATTAGCCTTTAATCGAAATTAAAGAAGGATTAGAAGATTTTGGAAGAGGTTAGTAGTCTTAAGAAAATTGGCCAAGTTTTGGGCAAAAAATAAATTAATTATTTATTTTGGGATTTTTGGTCAATTTATTAATTAAATAATTAATAAATAAGGAAATAATGTTTAAATAAGATTTAAACATTTTTGGGAGGGATTCCTTAATTAAATATTTTTAATTAAGATAAAGGGATTTAATGGCATAAAAATAAATTAATTAATTAATTAATAAATGATGATGTCATCAGGGACTTTTTCAAAAAATAAAAATATTTTATTTTCTAAAGAATTTTTTAGGTGTCTACAATACCAAGATGGAATAGGGTGAGGGTTGAATCCCACCGAAACCGGAATAGCCAAATAGAGAAGATCTTTCACTTCTAAAATAGCAAACAACAAAGAATCTCAACTAGAATTCGCAATACAAAGAAGAACAATCAAAATCGCATACCAACTCCTACCTACATGTTGTGCTTAAATACCCTTCAAAGGAACTTCTCGAGAGTTTACAAAGATAGCCGATGGCCACACCTACAGAAACAATTAAATAAAAATGGATCCGAGATATACTAAATCAATCGGAACCACAAATACACATTATTAACTTGAGCCCCATATTAATTAATTAAAGTAACTAATTAAAGGTCCTTTTATTATATTATTTAAATTCTAGGACCAATTAATTAATTAATTTAATTTAATTATTACATTAAAATTTATAGACATGACAAATCCTTGCAGCCCAAAGATTGTTTGCCCTCAAGCAATCCATCATCTGACGAAACACCAACAGCTCCAAGGTCCCAAATCAAACATGCAAGTGAGACGAGTGAAATGATATCACTTCCTCTACAGCACCACATTGCCATCAAACTTTCGCTACGCCACTCTGATATAAATATTGTTGTGTCCTAAGTCACCAGGGTCCCAAAGATGTCAATTATAAAATACATGAACTCTCCAACAAGCTAGGGACATAGTTTGCTCTCTGATAAGCACCCACTGTAGGGTAGTTGATTTGTTGAGATGAGTTCCTGCAACAAAAGCATAAATGTAATGTCTCCCTCTTAGCCAACCATGGACCTCTAGCCTATTTAATGTGTTCTCATAGGCTATTGAATTAGGGAATAAAGGTAATTCATCTAGTAGTCTTGACAGAATTTGATGGTTAGTTGAGCTCCCATCAAGATTATGTGTGGAATGTCCTTCTCTAGAGCGATTTTGGTTTTCCAATATCTACAATTTTAGTAAGCCGATTCTGAGGACCAACTAGGCTAGATGGCAGTGTTTCTATTTTTAGCATTGTGAGTTCATTTTTTTAATGGCAGACTCGGAATTTTACATGGTCTAGGTGCATTAAATTAAATAATCATTAATTATTAAAGTTAGATTAAAGATTCCACTTTATTGTTATTTTAATTTATTTAATGGGACTACAGTGGGGCTTGTTATGATATTAAAAGTGCCTCATTTTGAAATTTTAGGCCCTTATATTTAATGGGATATTAGAGAATTAAAAGAAGTGACTAATATTACATAAAGTGTGCCTAGAGGATTAGTTCTAACCTCTTTAGGAAAAATATAAAATAGGGCACTTTGGGCGTCCATTTGGCATGTTGTGTTTTGGATATTGAGTAATGTTTTTCTTCTTGAGGAGATTGCTTTTCTTTGGTCTGTGACGATGGAAACCCTTGCAGAGGACATTGTCCACGTTAGTGGAAGACATAATCTGGAAGATTTGGGGTGTTTTCATGCAAGAAATACAGCTGGACTTATTCTAATTCAAATTTTTGACATTGAGAGGGCTTTACATATTTGGGCTATTTTTGGGTAGTTTAAGCTGCTGCATATATTACCTAGATTGACTGTACAACTCCAAGAGCTGGGCTGTATCTTCCTTGTTGACTGTACTCCTTGAGCAGGCCATACCACTTCAAGAAGAGATGTGAAGGCTGTTTGGGCAGAGCATTGGTTGTTAGATGAATTGGTTTAGGGCTTTGTACGATTCTTTATGCATTGTGGACATTTTTCCTTCATTCCTTTCAAGCTGGAAACGATCTTGCTAAGAGCCTAGATTTTGGGCCTTGTGTTTGCTGGTAATTTTGGTTGCATCAATCTATTATTCTCACCAGAAAATGGGTATGTTTGAGTCGCGACTGTAATCAGATTTACCCAACTGGATATCGTTAGTTTGGCTCTGTAATGCACTCTTAGATTATGACATTCTATTTTTTGAAACAAGAACAAAGCAAGAATTACTTTAATATTTTCTGTTCTATTGTCATGTTTATCACATTATAGATCTGCACTGTGTATTCCTATATTCTCTCTATTAAAACTACTCAAAAACAAATCTGAAACACAAAACAAACAAAGGCCAATAAAGCTGCATATTATAATGAATATGGTAAAGGTCAATACTTTCAACGTGATCCCTTGATGATACAAAAAATATTGCGATATTTTAGTCATACAGCCATCAACATTTATGCATAGTTACTGTTTTTAGATTTATAGGTAAACTTTGCGTCCCCAAACAACCAAAAAACATCTCAATTAGAAACAATAGAAGACATCAAGTTTAAAATAACCTTATTCAGTGCACGATGTGCTTCCAAAACAGCTTTCAAATTCAACATCGGCTCCCCCATTCCCATAAACACAACATTTGACACTCGATGCTTGAAAAGTTCCTCTACAACCAAAACCTGGATATATCATGGCACTCATGCGTTGCCAAAATCAGCAAAGTGACGCTTTTAGTAATTTCATTAACAGAAAAACCATACAATCACTAATATTAAGTTGTCAGTCTACCTGTTCAATAATCTCATGTGGCTTGAGATTCCGAGAATATCCCCCCTGTCCAGTAGCACAAAATGTGCAACGCAGAGGACAGCCCACCTATGAAAAGAGAGAAATTCAAAAGCCCTTGAGCATAAGTTTAAAATTTAAGTAGTATTTTTAACAATAATAACTTAATGAAAACTGTTTAAAAGGTTTATCCAAGTTCTAATATGCCTAGCTTCAAAACCCTAAGAAAAAAATGGCAACAATCCATGAATAATTTTAGTGATTGCTTGGATTAATATTTAGCCAAAAATGAATATTTTCTCTTATAATAACTGGAATTGATTTGTAATAAAATTTTACTTGTGACGAGACACATGCTGTGAGACGGATAGAGCCCCCCTCCTCATTAACAGGTATTCCAACTGTTTCAATGAGCCTGCTGTCTTCCAGCCTTAACAAGATCTGCAAACACGATCAGAATTAAAAGCATAACTGTGAATTGTCCCCTGCATATTTCTCACCAGTGTGTGTATTTGAAAAAAGAATATGACACCAACAATGGAAAACAACAAATGGAACATTCAGAAAGCAGCAAATGAAATTTAATTGCAAGCTGTACCGCTGCAGTATCATCCTTATGAGATTCTGAACATCCATAATCACCTAATCAGTGTTTCTAGCAGATCAAAGTTGTATATATATTGGATTATTATGGAAAATAATTTCTGCACTTATTTGCATGTTTCACAATTATGTCAAAGGGGAGTAATTTTTAAATTTTAAACCTTTCAAGTCTATAGTCTGTACATCATAAGGTTACAACTGTTTACTGAGTTAGTAGCCTTTATGTACAGAACTGAACCTTGGGCTAATTGCAACTGCCACTGCAACAAATTTATAAAGTTTTAAAAAATATGAGCAGAGGAACACACGGGCATATTTCGCACAACAAATGAACCATTCATAAAGCAGAAAACAAACTTTAACAGCAAGCAGTTTAACATAGTTTAACATTATTTCATGTATGGCCACCTTCATATTCTATTTTATTTCCCATCAGGCCTTATAAGCTTTGAGATGGTCATTTTAAATATTGTACCAATGCCTTTTTTTTAAAATTTTTTTTATAGAATGTTGCAAGTAAATAGCCGATGGCTGTTTATTTTCTTTTATAATTCCTCCACCGCCCCTTTCTTGTTCTTTTCTTCTAACCGAGCATGGATTTGCTTATATGGGATGAGACTTCTGCCACAGGGGAGACCTCAACCTGCTCCCTATTGCGAAACGGTCAAATTGATCCTCTCTTTTGTTATGTGTGAAACCCGATCGCAGTCTTGTGATAGCATTTTGTATTTTCTCTTTGAATGGAGTTATAGTCTTCTCTCGCATTGGAGAGTAGCAAGGCATATTTGTCTCATACCATGTTTGGACCATTGCCCAAGCACCTATCTCTAAGCCAAGCTGTATCCACAATATTGGTTCAACTCCTGACAACTTCTTTTATGGCTTCCATGGTATAATCATTTATTTGTTTGTTCATGATTTTATCGGACCTCAATAACTACTGCTTCTCTATATATTTTTCATCAATCATGTGCTTAAATTTGTTATCTATATGACCATTTGAGGACATGTATGGCTGACTTGGATGCTTTTGGTTTGTGTTGGTGGTTATTTTACATACAACATTCATATGCGTTTAGATTGGTATTGATACCTTGAGTTATGTATCCTTGTGGTCTGGATCAACTGTATTCCTATGCAGATGCTTTCCATGTTGGTAGCCAATAGCTACTTACTATTTGTCATTGATACGTATAATGTGGTTTTCACCTTCAAAACAATGGCATTTAATTTCTACCTCTATATATAATCTGTTTGTTGTGTGTGATTTTCATGATCCCTCTTCAGATGTTAAATATTGGAAAGAATTATACTCTTTCATCCAAAGTAACAAGAATCGGAATCGGATCGGAATCGGCAAGGCCGAATCAAATCGTGAATCGGCGATGAATCGGAATCGAATCGGCCATGAATCGGAAAATTTATAAAACCCTTGAAATTTAGTGAGTAACTTATTTCATAAACCCTTTATCGCTGATTCGATTCACCGATTCACAAAAAATCGTTTGGCTTGAATCGAATCGCCGAATCGCGTGAATCGCATGAATCGCCGTGATTCTTGGAACTATGCTTTCATCTATAATGCCATAGAGCAATATTGAGCATTAATGAGATATCAGTACTTTATAAACAATAATCAAATTCCGTTTATGTCATATGGAATCGCCCAGGAATTCATCCACGAGGACCAGCATGGTCAAGATGAAGGGTGAATGAAAATACTCCTGCATGATAAAGTAAACATAAATCAGTAATAAATAATCACATCTAAATAATTGAGTCAACTCATGATAATCCATTGTTTAGATCATGTTGTCTAGTCGAGCTGTGGGTTGATACTCTAGTACCAAGATGCTCAATGGATGGACAAGGTGTTCCATGTTTATTTCCGGGTAGGGAGGGTCTTTCTCGACAGAGATTGGGTGGGGATATTCAAAGGTCCGTGGTTGGGAGGTTAAGCCCGTAACAATGTTTCCCCTCTTCACAAGATGCCAAGACATGCACCAAATAAAGATAAGTCATGCATTCAAACATGTAGGAGCATTCTGGGTGTAAGAGCAATCTTGCATCACCCAAAACTATTTTCCTTTTTAGTTTTTTCCAGTTTAATAAGGACTAGTAGATAGGGTGGTTACTATTTCTGGGAACTTGCCATTTTTAGTTATTTGTCATACGAGCTCAAATGTTCTCATTTTCTACATGAAAGTTTATTTTAGAGTTATAAGCCTACCATAAAAATCTCATTACTCCAACTTAAGTATCAAAGAAGTTATTGCAGATTTTTGGTGAAAAATTTAGGAGAAAAATCTTCAAGCTCGCCGTTACAGGCCTTAGAGTGCCTGGATGAGGTCTGTAAACTCAACAGAAGGGTGCTTCAACATTTTCAAGCCTGTACAACAAAAGCTAGCATTTCTGAAAAGTGGTTATAATAGCCAATCGGAGCAACGGTTCGAGAGTTTTGGCTTTCCGAAGTTGGGCTACCCAAAATTTCTAAAATAATTGTCAAAGATGTATTTGGCCGACTCTATATGTATTGTTAGGGTCTGTCGGCCCTAGGTATTAAGTTTCAATGTCTAGAACCTTCCCAGGGGGCATAAAATTGCCTATTTAAGAAAGGCCCAAACATTGTCTAGAACAGCTCTGGGTGGTTGTTCGCAGCTTAGTCTTGCAAATTACTGTAATGAAGGCGCCCATGTGGGTTAGCATATTATACTTGTGAATTTTGTAATTCCGCATTTGCGGCACAATTAAGAAGTCCATATTTTGTTCTCGCATTTGTTGTTCTTTCTTTGTTTTTGTTATGGTTTGTGGTATTAAGGGGAGCACCCTTCATCAAAACATTTGATTGGTAACTGTCAGCCGACTGGATGGTCCCGGCGGTGTTTCTGTAGCCGACAAAATGATTTTCGTCGATGTTTCTATATTCTGTAGCCAACGGGTAAATAGTTTGTAGCGGATATAATGTTGGTGGCCAGCGGACTCCTTCGGTTCGGCGAATAGTATTTATATCCCGTCTGGGATCATTGTAAATCATCTTCTACTATCATTAATCATCTTCTATCATTAATCTTATGAAGCATAATCTATGCAAATATAATTCTACTATTCTATTCCATTGTCTGTATGCGTTGATTTCTTTACCAGTACGGTAAACATTTGGTGCCGTTGCCGGGGATTCGAGTTGCAGGTCCCTCGAGTTCTAGTAGCAAGAAGCAGAAGACCAAGGAGGAACTCACGTATCTCACCGTCCAATTCGAGAGTCTTAGTGGAAGCAAATGTCGGAGGTGGTGGCAGGAGACCCCGGAGGCAGACCAAATTAAACAAATTCTGATGCGAGCACAGGTACATTGGGCCATCCAGCTTCCCATCTTTTCCATCCGGTTGTTCGAATCAGTATTGCGCACCATGATAAACACATATAGCACCCGGAGCAGAACAAGTACATTCCTGTACAAGAAGCAGCAGATGACGATGTTCTTTAAACCTAGAGATTTCACTAGGATTTTCGGCATCCCTAGCCCCGAAGGGAGGAAAGTGGAAATCAAGAACCATAAACTCTCACGGGAACGAAAGGAGCATTGGATAGATCTAGTGTGTCGGGACCTTACACCTGTGAAGCGGGAGGCAGCAGTTCAGGGGTCAAAGTGCAGAGGGCTTCGCAGGGACTTTATTCGGAAGGGTCACTGGCAGTGTATCATGGACGTCATCAAGAGCAAGTTGACAAGTGCCACTCGAGCTCCAGATATAGCATTGCCGCAGATTGTGTTTATGAATGGTATCATGCAGGGAGTGGCATATGATTGGGCCTCAATCCTGGCTGATAGGATGGAGGAGTTTATGACCCTTCAGCAGCGAACATTTTTATGCCGCACCATGCCATCGGGCTGTTTCTGGAGGCTGCAGCTAGCCAGATTCCACTGGATGATTTTGAGGCTCCTCCAAGGGGCAAGTTGGCAGACGAGGAGCCTCCCATATTCTATTGGCGACACTTGGATACAAGAGGATCAGCAATAGGCCACAAGAAAGTACTCCACGGACTGGATGCTTTCGGAGAGACAGATAGCAAACTGGAGGGCACTTCGGTGAGTGACGGGGCTGAGTTCGTGGAAGAAGAGGAGAGCACTTTGGCGGAAGTTGGCAGTGAGGCAGTGGGTAGTGGGCCCACATTCTTTACCCCTCCTCAGCTGTCAACTTCGGCGCATTTGACTACCTTTCTGACAGTCATTCCACCGTTTGGCCAGCGCCATGCCCCGGTCCTCATGACTCCTCCAACGGAAGCCGATGTCCCACGGACAATAACGAAGATGCTCCCACAGAGAGCGACAGATGTTGTCGCACGGACAGTCGCCGAGATATTGCCGACGGTTGTAGCGGAGGTGATTCCAGTTGTACCAGCAGATGTCACCGTCGCAGTCTCACAAAGAGCACAGTTGCCACCGCCGGAGCCTAAGCCGCAAGTTCAGTTGGATGTCATTGATTGTGATGCAGTTGTCACTGTTTCGTCATCTTTTTTAGCAGAGGCCGAGTCAGCCCAGCCAGTACCGAAGGAGAACATGGAGCTCGCACAGTCAGACCAACCGGAGGTGATGGATAGGGCTAGTGTGTTTCTGAGGCAGCAGTTCCGACTCACTCCTACCAAGCGGGGTCCATCCATTCAATCTCCTAGGCGTTCAGGAACATCACCGGCAGTACCAGAGCCTCAGCTTCAGGAGGAGGGAATGCCAATGCCGTGGTTGCACCAACAGCAGAGGAGGCAGCACCGGATGTGGGCATGGCTCCCGCTGATGAGGAGGAGAAGAGTGATGCGGAATGGTCATTGGAGGACTTCGCCAAGGAGGATTACGTGTCGGATGAGGACAAGTGCCGGGATTACCTCAGGACTATGAAGTCTGCGTTGAAGAAGGGACACGATGTGGCAATTCAGGCCCTGACTCGGCGGAGGGAGTGGCATTTGATCAGAGCATATATCTATGGGATATGTCCTCGACGATTTCAGACTTGTTTTGTAGACAAGGGTTGGCCGGCGGTGGAGACAGCTGAGATGTTGGCAGATTGGGCTACTGAGCTGGAGTTGGGACCCAGTGACACCCCTCTGATGAAGCCGGCACATGAGATTGTGGGATTGTACAAGGATGTTTACTATGGTCGTCGGCGTGCGGAGGTGGACAGGGTTGCAGCAAAGAGATCATTGGCAGCCGAGAGTAAGGCTAGAGAGAAGCTAGCCGCCGACTTGGCCGACCAACAGGCAGCGTGGGCCACAGAGCGGGCGGCACTATTGGTAGATATGGCAGCAGTGGTGCAGGAGAGGGACATGGCTAGGCAAGGTACAGAAGCGGTTGTCTGAGATAAGGATGCAACTAAACACGAGATGCAGTGAGCTAGGAGGCAGGCTATGGATGCGGCACTTCTTCTAAAGGAGGCCGTCGAGGTTAATTCTCAGATTCAGACAGATCTTCGCATCAGAACAAAGCAGGTGTATGAGTTGTGTCGCCAACAACACCCTTCTGGGACACCCCCTTCTCTCTAGTATTTCTTTTGTTGTCTATAAGTTGTCTCCTAATTTGTTAGTCGTCAGGAGACGACTGTTCTCTTTGGGGGGGATGGTGTCAGCCGACTGGATGGTCTCGGCGGTGTTTCTGTAGCCGACGGAATGATTGTCGGTGTTTCTATTTTCTGTAGCCGACGGGTAAATAGTTTGTAGCGGATATAATCTTGGTGGCTGACGGACTCCTTCGAGAAGGTTCGGCGGATAGTATTTATATCCTGTCTGGGATCATTGTAAATCATCTTCTACTATCATTAATCATCTTCTATCATTAATCTTATGAAGCATAATGTATGCGAATATAATTCTACTATTCTGTTCCATTGTCTATATGCGTTGATTTCTTTACCAGTACGGTAAACAGTAACAGGTATTTTACTTTTGTGATGTTTTTCTTTAAGTAAAAGATACGATAGATTGATTTATATCATTGAATCGGTTATTTCTTTTAATGAAAGCAACATTTCTCGTCAATATAATTGGTAACCAGTTAGATTGATTGATCTTCCAACTGAACATGAAATATATTTATATGCAAGAGATAGGTTTATCTGATGGATTATTATTTCAGTCTTTCATTTATGTGAATAATGAATATGAGTGTATTTTCGAATTGTATGTTATTGCCATAGTTAGCAATGGAAGGAAAAGGGATGATACAATGGTATTTGATGTCCTAAATGATACAATGCTATTTGATGCACTAATTGATACAGTAGTATTTGATGCCCTAATTGATACAGCGGTATTTGATGGTATTTGTCCTTTCAATAAAGTAGTATAGCTATTTGTTCCTAAGTGGTATTTATGGACTAACTTAGGTTTTGCAGAAGCATCCCTAGACGAATTTCGGTTTTGAATTCTACGATACGTAGATTTTTAATTCCATGTTAAATTCATTGATGGTGTCTTCAATTGTTAGTTATGAAATTTTTGATTAATTGATTGTAACCATTAGTCTCATTCACATGAACATATCTATTATAACTATCTTCCTATGAATATGAAGTATTAACTGTATTTTTTGATATGACTAGTTGTTAGTTAAAACCCAAGAAAAGTGGATGGTATCAGAGCCAGGTTTCGACACTGAACCTTGGGCCCAACACTGTTTTAGAGGAACTAATAATATCATGTTTAATGAGATTTATATCGCATAACTAAATATTTTATAATGTAAGCTAGAATACACCAGAGAATCATCCAAAATAGTGGGGAAAGGCTGAGATGATGGTGTGGTCCATATGAAATGGACAGATGGATAAATTTACAAAATCATAAAGATGAATCCGAACTAAGGAAAATAACATGATTGGCAAATTGAGCGGTGGTGATCGGGTATCATAAACCTATGTTCCACGGAGTTTCCGGGACGGGGACGTTTTAGGGGACGGGGACGTGTTTCCGGTACGGGTACGGGTCGAAGCCAAAATTTAGGGGACGGGACATCAGGGGACGGCGATTAAAAACATAGGGGATTTTTTTTACTATAGAGACAAAATTCAAATATGTATATCATAACATTGATAAACCATTCACCATAGACATTTTAGAAGATAAATACATGGAATATTATCAAATGGCAAATACTAAGTGCTTCCATTATAACAATATCACATACATATATAGCAAAAATTAAAATGCCTAAAGGCTTCAAGTATCATGCTGAAATCAGAATGAAATAAAGAGAAGTCCAACTAAAATAGTTGGTAAATAGTAAATACCGAACGCAGTCTTGCCTCACTAAACACAATCTTTGCTCATTGCTGCTACTGCTCTTATGTTTTTTTCCTTCCTCTTAGCAAGTATGTTAAATCGAAAAATAAGTAGAAGAGTTAGTGTTTTAATGGACCAAATATGGGTTGCATATTGTTATTATGTCTTTAAGATGACTAGGGGCCACACGAACAACAAAAATTAGGAAAAAATATTTTTTTGGGGATGGTTTGCCTTTACCAGATTGATTGGAAAAAAGGGGACGGCCAGCAGTTTCGGGGACGGATAGGGGACGGCAAAACTGTCCCCGATACTGCTGGCCGTCCCCAAGTTTCCTGCCCAAAAAAATTGGCCGTTTCGGGGACGTTTCTGAATTCTTCAAAAAAGGGACGTCGCAGGGTACGGCCAAAATCCGTACCCGCGTCCCCGTTTCGTACCCGGTACGGGTACTAGGGTACAGAGGCAGGAAACGCGTCCCCGTGGAGCATAGTCATAAACCCATCTAAATCCTTGGCTAAGGTCGTTTAGAGGCACGCTTGCCTAACTTGATCACAAGATGTCGGTGGTGCCAGTTAATCAGACATATACCCGCCTATTATTGAGCAGACATTCTAAACACCGGTATGCTCAGATGGTAGGACCAAAATGGTACATGTGCATTATCCCAAGAGGGAGGGCCATTCTCAGTAGAAAATGAGAAGATTAAACTAGGTCCAGATGCCGAGGCCTGCACAATACAAACTAGTTACTATAACTTTGATGCTATGTTATTTAAACTTTGATGGTGACTAAATATTTATTTTTCAGTTGTATGTTTCTAACATTATACTATTGCAATTACATTCCTGTTCATATGAAATGGTAGTTAATATTTTGTTATCCATTTTTGGACTTGAACTGAAGGGAAAATAAAATTGTGAACCATGATTTTGATAATTCTTTTAACTTGAAAATGATAATCTTTTCTAATATTGATTAAATGGAAAGAAGGCCATTTTGTGCCTTAGTATGGCATAAGCACACTTACAAACTAAAAATTATCAATGCTTATTTATAGATATAACTTTTGTTTGGCTTAAATTTTTCTTTGAAACATTACAATGACAAGATGGGCATAAAAGCCTAGGTCACACAAATGGGAAAGATAAATTTCCTTATATTTACAGGCAATTGGCGAGCACACTTAAATGAGCTACTCGATAAGAACCCTATGTAAATTTGTTTCAAATGCTTATGATCAATCCATGACCCAAAGATGGGTTGAGCTAAGAAATTTCAGCATGAAAGGTAGAGTTCCATGGATATGTAAGAGTTTTGTGGACTCTGAGTCTGAGTCACAGTTGGAATATGGTGGACAAAACATACAAGCATCGAGGCTGCACCCTAGTCTCAAGAATTGCATATGGGCATGTAGATTAAGTGCTAGGAGATTGAGATACATATAGTGTGGTACCATGTTAAACATAACCTCTATGATCTTGATTAGATGTATGATGATCTTTTATAGTATATCATGTTTTTACCTTTCGACACAATGTTAGACATGTATAATACAAATGCAATATTGATTTTATATGGTAATGAAATATCAAGATATACTGAGTTGTTTTATGTTGTTTTAGAGATGAAGTATAATTCTATCATGAGATGATTATTCCAAGGAAATGTTAGTGTGATAAGATGGGCATGAAGGCCGAGGTTACATAATGGAAAACATGGATCCACTAACCTTTTTTCAAGTGATCTGTGAGTTTCTAAGGATGAACTACTCATTTAGTGAGTACCATATGCCAGATGGTATGTATGAGTGATTTAAATTCTATGATCAAGTTATGATCTAAAACATGTTAGCAGAGGAATTACAAATTTTGAATGCTTATTTTACTCTCAATTATTGAACATTGAAAATTCTCTTATACGAGATATCAATATGAGAACTGACTTAAAGATATTATGAGTGACTACATGAGTATGACAGGAATACAAAATAGAATATCCTAAAACACAATCAACTCAAGTGATGCTGATATGACCACAAGTACGGTAAAGTAAACTCAGGTGAGTGTGTGTTTCGTTTTTGATTTTATGATATCATGCAAGCATTTTTGCTAGAAGCATTGAGGTAAAGGAATAACAAACCTTGATTTTTTATCATGACTTGGATTTTGATTCAATTTTGAAATGAAATGCATACATGATGCTATATAAACATATTGTATTTGGAATAGTCTTTTATATTTAAAATTGCAGAGATCATTGAGGACGATGAAACACAAGGGGGAGGGTATGTTACATTCCAATTTCAAATGCTCCTTTATAGTGTTTGTTAAAATTTCAAAAATTCATTGAAGATGATGAATCACAAGGGGGAGGGTATGTTACATCCCAATTTTGGAGTCATTTGAAATGTTCATATAGCCATTGAGGTTTCATATGAAGTCAATTGACAAGTAAAATTAGTTACGATCATGTGAAAGGGTACGATGGTTAATTGTTATAATTTCATATGAAGTTGGCATGCCAGTTAGTAGTTATGATGGTTTATGAATAATGAGTGGTTATGGTAACTTGATATTATAGTGAGGAATATGATATAATTGTGGAGAATTCCCTTGCAAGAGCATGTCGAAGGAGGAAAGCAATGCCAGAAAAGAATTGGGCACGAGGGGCACCACCATTACTAAGCAAATAGATACAAGCCTTGAACCACCATGGCTAAGGGTAAACAACTAGGCAAGCAAGAGTGTACATTGGACGACCATGAGCTAACCTATTAAATCACATATCATTTAATAGTAAAGGAGATCACTAAGCATGAATTGAAAATTGAGCGAGTTTGTACCTTTGTAATTGTGTTGTTGGTTGGAGCCTCCTGATGTATAATCATGTCTTAGCATATTGACATCATGATACCTACATATCTATACATGTATATGTGTACATACGTAAACCAATTTTATATATATAAAGACGTATACGCATACTTGATATTTGACATATACATAAGAAATATATGGTTGGGGTTTACACATGTACACGTATATGCATACATACATAAATAGGTATCTATAGATACCATGATGTTGTATACTAAGACAACATTATTATTTCTTTCACCTTGGCTATAGTTTAACATTATTTCATGTATGGCCACCTTCATATTCTATTTTATTTCTCATCAGGCCTTATAAGCTTGAGATGGTCATTTTAAATATTGTACCAATGCCTTTTTTTATTTTCTTTATAGAATGTTGCAAGTAAATAGCCGATGGTTGTTTGTTTTCTTTTATAACTCCTCCACTGCCACCTTCTTGTTCTTTTCTTCTAACCGAGCATGGATTTGCTTATATGGGACGAGACTTCCATCGTGGGGGAGAGCTCAACCTGCTCTCTACTGTGAAACGATCAAATTGATCCTCTCTTTTGTTATGTGTGAAACCCGATCGCAGTCCTGTGATAGCGTTTTGTATTTTCTCTTTGAATGGAGTTGTATTCTTCTCTCACATTGGAGAGTAGCGAGGCATATTTGTCTCATACCATGTTTGGACCATTTCCCAAGGACCTATCTCTAAGCCAAGCTTGATCTGCAATATTGATTCAACTCCTAATGACTTCTTTTATGGCTTCCATGGTATAATCATTTATTTGTTTGTTCATGATTTTATCAAGCCTCAATCTCTGTCGCTTCTCCATATATTTTTCATCTGTCATGTGCTTAAATTTGTTGTCTATACAACCATTTGTGGACATGTATGGCTGACTTGGATGCTTTTCATTTCTGTTGGTGGTTATTTTACATACAACATTCATATGTGTTTAGATTGGTATGGATACCTTGACTTACGTATCCTTGTGGTCTAGATCAACTGTATTCCTATGCAGATGCTTTCCATATTGGTAGCCAATAGCTACTTACTATTTGTCACGGATACGTATAATGTGGTTTTCATCTTCAAAACAGTGGCATTTAATTTCTACCTCTATATATAATATGTTTGTTGTGTATGATTTTCATGATCCCTCTTCACATGTTTAATATTGGAAAGAATTATAATCTTTCATCTATAATGTTGTAGAGCAATTTTGAGCATTAATGAGATATCAGTACTTTATAAACAATAATCAAATTCCGTTTTTGGAATCACCCAGAAATTCTGTGAGGACCAGCATGGTCAAGATGAAGGGTGAATGAAAATACTCGTGCATGATAAAATAAACATAAATCAGTAACAAATAATCATATTTAATAATTGAGTCAGCTCATGATAATCCATTGTTTAGATCTTGTTGTCTAATCAAGCTATGGGTTGATACTCTAGTACCAGGATGCTCAATGGATGGATAAGGTGTTCCATGTCTATTTTTGGGTAGGGATGGCCTTTCTTGATAGAGATTGTGTGGGGATATTCAAAGGTCCGTGGTTGGGAGGTTAAGCCCCTGACAATATTTCCCCTCTCTACAAGATGCCAAGACATGCACCAGATAAAGATAACTCATGCATTCAAACGTTTGATTGGTAACAAGTATGTTACTTTTGTGATTTTTTTCTTTAAGTAGAAGATATGATGGATTGATTTATATCGTTGAATCGGTTATTTCCTTTAATGAAAGCAATCTTTCTCGTCAATATAATTGGTAACCAGTTCGATCGATTGATCTTCCAATTGAACATTAAATATTTTTATATGCAAGAGATAGGTTTATCTGATGGATTGTTATTTCAGTCTTTCATTTATGTGAATAATGAATATGAGCGTATTTTCTAACTATATGTTATTGTCATTGTTAGCAATGGAAGAAGAAGGGATGATACAATGAATGGCATTTGATGCCCTAAATGATATAGTGGTATTTGATGCCCTAATTGATACAGTGGTATTTGATGCTCTAAATGATATAGTGGTATTTGATGGTATTTGTCCTTTCGATAAAGTGGTGTAGCTATTTGTTCTTAAGTGGTATTTATGGACTAACTTGGGTTTTGTAAAAGCATCCCTAGATAGATTTCGGCTTTGAATTCTACGGTATGTAGATTTTAAATTCCGTGTTAAATTCATTGATGGTGTCTTCAATTGTTATTTATGAATTTTTTGTTTAACTAATTGTAACCATTAGTCTCATTCACATGAACATATCTGTTATAACTATCTTCCTATGAATATGAAGTATTAACTATATTCCTTGATATGACTAGTTGTTAGTTAAAACCTGAGAAAAGTGGATGTTACAATAACTTTGACTCTGTAGTACGAATTTGGGAGAAAAGTAAATAAAAGAAGCAATTGAATTTGAAGCTTTGACTAGAAGCAATTGTGATAGACCAAATTAGAAGCTTTGACTATAGTTTGTGCCTATTGTCTTTGAGTCATGTTATTATTGTGTATTCAATAATAGAGCATAGTGAGTGAAAAAGCAATCGGAGGTGAAGCTTTGACTGGGAGCGATTGTGGTAATACATACACTAGAAACTTTGGCTACAGCTTGTGTTGCCATCTCAATTTCACAAAAAATTGTTAGAGTTTCCCTACTTTTGGAAGTCTTTGCACCCCAATGGTAGTGATTTTTCTTATAAATTAGACAAACAAAACTTAAAGTCAAACTGGTACGCTTCAATCAGCCTTTGAGTTGGTGTTGGTTTATCGGAATCACTATTTTCAGCTACTACATAGAAATGTAATTAGAGATTTCATTTTGCCCATTACTCACTTCACGAGTAAGTGGATTCTTTCCTTAAAATTAAGAGAAAAAAATATTGGTAACACCCCTTATGAATCTCTCAACTTCTTGCTTACCTTGAGTTGATCCAAGGAATGGTGAGAAGGGGGAGCCTTCCCTTTAAGGTAGGAGAGACTTTGTCTCATATGTTGTGGCTAGTCATCCTATTTTGCAACTGGATTCTAACAAAACTGTCGGTTGCAAAATATCCACCCAACAAGCCTGTGTCAACCTCACTCTAAGTGGATCTTCAATATCCTCTAATTCAAAGTAATCTTACAACTCACCAATCCAATCAATCAGGCCTTCAGGATTCAAGGTACCTAAGAAATTAGGAACATCCATCTTGTGCTTCAATTTCAACTAAGCTTCAGAGCTATCCATCCAACTGGCTTTGTCTTCCACAAGTCTCTCAATCTAATTAGCTATGTCTTCACCACTAGATCCAGTAGCCTCAAAGTCTTCAGCAGCATCTTCATAACCATCCTCTGTACTCACATTCTTCATACCAACTATAGCTCTCATGATCTTAGCGACCATATCATTCTTCATCAACTCTATCTTAGATTTGAAATTCACTTTAACCTTCTCTGAAACCTTAGTCTCCACAGAATCACAGAGCTTTGCAATCGCTCTAGGGTCCAATCTTCTCGAAGGCATCTTCCAAGATCTTCAAAACCTAAAGCAACAAATCCACAAGATCAACCAACTCTGGTAACACCTGATGCAGTGCAAGGCTAGGCATATCCCCAAAGGAAATGTCCTAGCCCCCAACAATTAACCACACAACAGAAGTATAACATGATAGCATGAATGTTGATTGTATTCCTTTGGGAGAGTATCTTATGATTGACACGTTGCATTCATGACTATGTTTTTCATTGATGTCAACATAGCAATAATTTTGTAACGATTGGCAGAGTAGCAGACAAAGAACGAGGTCGTATGGACAGAGGTTTGATGATTAGGTCAAACACGATTAAGAACGTGTACTACACTGTATCCTGATGATGAGGTTAAGTGCGCATCAAGGAGAAGATATGCAGAAGATATACTTGATTTACAAAGAGCAATATATACACAAAGTATCTAAGAACCAGTTTCTGATGATTGATTTGTATCTCTTTACTAAGATAGAATCGTGATATGCGAAGTTCGACAGTAACAAAGGACAGTCTAATGATGACATCAACGAGTGCACAAGGTCTGGAGTCGCATGTGTGAGAAGTTGTAAAGATTGTAATGTTGTGTAATTGTAACATAATTATATATCTTAATGTGGTCCTATTATAATCAAGTGAGAAAACCTCAAGGTCGACTCAAGAAATTGTTTTGAGGACATGGTATAAAGGAAGGATATTTTCCTTTTGGTAAATGTGGATGTGAATGTATCAAGTGTGTGGATTGTGCAAAGAGCAGAGTATTTGGTACATGTGAGTAAGCAATCCAAGGGATTATTGGATGTGAAGTTGGTGATCTAGTATCGAGGTCAAAAGAAGAAGAGCAGTTCGATTAACAAGATAGAGGAAGAGGAAGTACAAGTACAATTCATTTCTATTATTCTGCAAAGAATAATACAGAGATCAGTTGGAGAGTGAGTTCAGTGGTCTTGCCCATGAAGCTATTTAGATAATGGGTCCATCTTTCTTCTACGACTCCTAACAGGGTTGGAACTCATAACAGGGATTCAAAGTCTCCTAACAGGGACTGATATGTATTGAATGCTTTTATTGACTCATAATAAGGTCCATCCTCTAAAAAAGAATATTTATATTCGTACATCATTTTGTGGGTACCATCCCCACCGGGGTTTTCCCTTTTATCAAGGGTTTCCCTAGTTAACATATCTGGTGTTATTATGTATGAGTATCTTATTGTGGTTGCTAATTATATTGCTCATATGGTTAAGAATTAATAATGTTGATTGTAATGTCCCTGTTTTTGACAAGTCTGTGCAGTTGATGGAGTTAGCTCATCATAGGGACCCTCGTAAGCTGACAGGGTGTTTTGGGGTCTCAGTTGTGGACTTACTATTTTAGTAAATCTATTTTTGGCAATGCAATGGGTGGCTTTGGCAGTTGGTCGTCACCTTCAGTAAATAAGGTGAATAATTGCATGAGCTCTTATTTATTCATTAATTATTAAGTTGCATTATTATAATAATATTTATGTTATTATAATAATGACATTAAGAGATATTTCTAGAAAGTGTGTTGGAAAGTTTCAAGTGTTGAGTTCTTTTGGGAAACTTCCATAATTTCTAAAGTGGACTTTTTAGGAAACTTTTGCCAACAAAGGATTATAAATAGGAGCTCATTTCATTGGAAAAGCAGGCTTGACTATATATTTGTTTTTGTTGCCTGTGTGGCTTTTTTTGAAGTTCTGAATTTTAGTGCCCTTGCTGAGGTATAAGGGTTTGATACTAAGAAGTGTGATTGCCTACCTATAGTTGTGAATACTGTGATTGGTGAGGCTTCATTACTGCTGTAGCTAATTGTTGCATGTCAACAGTTGAGAAACTTCCTTACTGTTCATACTGTGGCTGGGAGATATTGTTTGGAGTTTTGATTGCATTTCCATTTGCAATTAGAGGGGATCGATCTGCATTTCAGAGGAGAGTATCTTCTATATTTTTGGGCATTGTTTAGGGCCTGCGTTCATCATTACAGGTCTGCATATTGTTGTTAGGGACCTGCATTGGGAAATTCAAGATCTGCTGTTAGTTTTCTGAGGGCTGCGTTGCATGCTGGCAGCCCACATGGTGTTCAAGAAGAGCTGTGATCTGAAATAGAGGGTCTGCATTTCAAGCTGAAGGGTCACATCATCTGCAATTGTCCATTCTCTGGAACCTGTGCCCATCCATTAGAAGTAGGTGACCATTATTTGAGTCATGTGATTAACTGTGAAGGTCTGCGATTTCAATATCATGCCAAGCATTTAATATTAGCATCTGCATTTTTGGTGAGCAAGGGCAGTAAATTTATTCAGTGATGTGCATATGCTCTGGAGGCGATTAACTTGCAGCTGCTTGTGATAGAGCTACACTTACAGGTTCTTAATGTTATTTAAATTACTGTTGTTACTTATGACTTTGGTTAGTACATATCAATGAATTTGGAATGAAGAATTGGCCATGTAAATGTGGAATTGAAGAACTATTAATTGGCAAATCAAATTGTTCTTAGCAATTAATTAATTGCATTCCATTTGAAATCAGCTGAGAGATGAACTTCAATTATAATGGTTGGTCATTATCTTTGTCAAATCAAATCATTAACTTATCTCTGTTTACTTGAGTGTGGAAATTTGGGTTTGTGAAAATTACAACTTTTCCAATATTAGGGAGTCCAATCCAAAAGTATGGACACTGCCTACCAAGTGTTTGATTAAATGCCAAATTTCTGATTAGTGGAGGAAATCAATGTTATTTAAGTTGTAACCAGCTGGGGATTTTTACATTGATAATTGTTATAATAGTTGGATAACTAATTCACCCCCCGCCCCTCTCTCAGCTATATTCGTGGACTTTACTTTCTAACAATTGGTATCCGAGCTTCAGGTCCTTGAAAAAAAAGCTTAACAACTTTGGGAGATCAATGGTGAGTCGCTTCAAAAAAGAAAATCCTAAGTTTGATGGAGTTAACTATGACAGCTAGAAGGAAAAGATGAAGACTCATTTGCTATGTATAGGTCCAGGATATTGGCTTTTGACAAAGGGTAGCAAGAAAATTGTGGAAGGAAGGAAGCTTGAAGAATGCATCAAAGAAGAAAGAGATCGGTTTGTGTGTAATATGCAAGCCAAAGAAGCATTGTTGACAGCTCTTCCTAAAAATGAATACAGTCAGGTAAGATCTTTGGAGACTTCTCATAAAATTTGGAAAGCTTTAGAATCTACTTTTAAAGGAGATAAGCATGCTAAAAGAATGAGATTTCAAAATTGGATATGTTTGTTTCAAGATGCTAAAATGATGGAAGATGAATCTGTAAGAAGCTATATTGGTAGAATATCTGAGATTATTGCAAGAATTAAGTCATGTGAAGGATCTAAAGAAGAAGATGAAATTGTATGGAAGATTTTGAAAACTTTGACACCACCATTCAAGCAACATAGATGAATGAACTTTTCATACCTTGCACTAAGAAGTTCACCAGGGAGACTTTTCTTGGAAGATTGGAAGCAACAAAATCAAGTTTGAGGTACTCTAGAGAATTAACAAGAGTGGAGACAGCTTTTAGTGCATTAAGTGTCTGTCCTTGCTTATCCAGAAGTGCAAGCACTCACGGAGACTATGCTAGTAGCAACAGATCCAGATCTGAAGAAAATGGAAAGATTGAAGAAGGTATAGCCTTGCTTGTGAGAAGAGAACCAGATGGTAAAAAAATCTTTAAATGTTGGACTTGTAATGAATTTGGTCAATTTGCTTCTAAGTGCCCTAAAAGAGAGGAAAAATATAAGAGAAATTTCAAGCCTAGAAGACCTAGAGATTGCTTGTATGCAAATGAAGATGATGAATCTGAGGAAAGAGTTCATAGTGAAAGCGATGATGAGCTATGATTTGTGGCTATAAAAGAAGAGAGTTTTAAAATTGAAATTAGAGAAGAAAAAGCCTTAATTTCTCAAGTTGAAAAGAAATCTGATTGGATTATAGACAATGGATGTTCACATCATATGACTGGTGATATGAACAAGTTTGTTAAATTTAGAGATCGTGATGGAGGAATTGTTAGAGTTGGTACAATGCAGCTTGTCACATCACAGGGATAGGATCTATTACTCTTGATGGAAAGATTTAAACAGATGATGTTTATTTTGTTGATGGTTTGAAACATAACTTGTTGAGTGTTAGACAGTTAATTGACAAAGGTTATCAATTGTAGTTCACAGAGAAGACTTGCATTATCAAAGATAAGGATGATAAGCTGATTGGAACAGGTACAAGATGTGTTTCAATTCAATCCTACTGAAATGACTTGTTTGGTTGCAAAAGTGGATAATAGTTGGTTGTGGCATAGAAGGTTTTGACATATAAACTTTGATAATATTGTGAAGGCTAGTAGTACATTTGCAGTAGAGATTTTCCTAGAATTATGAAGCCCGTTAATGTTGTTTGCAAGGAATGTATCATTGCTAAGTAGAAGAAGGTTTCATTTCCCAACAAGAAATTCACTACTACAAAGAAGTTGGAGATTGTTCATACAGACTTGAGTGGTTGTACCAAAACAAGAGGATTCTATGGAGAAAGGTACTTTATGATTTTTGTTGATGATTTCACTAGAATGATGTGGGTAGCATTTCTTAAAGAGAAATTCAGACATTTGCGAAGTTTAAGATATTTAATAATATAGTTGAGAATGAATCCGGTGTAAAGATTAAGTGTTTGAGATCAAATAGGAGTGGAGAGTTTACTTCTAGAGAGTTTAACATGTTTTGTGAAGAAAATGGAATTAAGAGACAGTTATAATCACCCAAGACCCTTGAGCAAAATGGGATAGCAAAAAGGAGGAACAAATTTGTATCAAAGGCAGAAAGAGCCATGATATTTGAGAATGATGTATCCAAGATATTTTGGAGGGAAGCAATTAATACAACTGTATACACCATGAACAGAGTGTAGTTCAAAAAAGGTACAAACAAGACTCTTTATGAATTATGTTTGGTCATACACCCTCAGTGAAGTATTTCAGGATTTTTGGAAGTGTTACATAAAGAGAGATGATGATATTCGTAAGTTTGATCCAAGAGGGGATGAAGGTATGTTCCTTCGTTATTCATTGAAAGCAAACCTTACAGATGTTTTAATCATAGAACTAAGACAATTGTTGACCATGCAAATGTGCAAATGTGAAAGTGGATGAAAAGTTTGGAGTTAAAGAAAGGATCTTGGATTATAATTCTGATGAGGGAGGAGATAATCCTAGATCTGTAAGAGAAAATAATGAAGTTTTCTTTGAGACTAACAATGACTTGCAGAATGATGTATGAATTGTTGAGCAAAGAGGAGAACAGAGAATTGAACCAAGAGAAGAAATAAGAGTTGAGATAGCAACTCCTACACCTAACAAGAATTTGGCAAAGAATCACCCCGCAGAGCAAATTATTAGAAGTAAAGACAAAGGAGTAATGACAAGAAGCAAAAAGTACATGAGGAATTATGTTTGATTTCTCAAGTTGAACCTAAGAGTGCCAATGAGGCATGCAAGGATGATCATTGGATTCAAGCAATGAAGAAAGAACTAAATCAAATTGTGAAGAATGAGACATGGGAACTGGTTCGTAGGCCTAAAGACAAGAATGTTATAAGAACTAAATGGGTATTCAGAAACAAGGTGAATGAACAAGGTGAAGCTGTGAGGAACAAACCCAGATCAGTGTCTAAAGTATATTCACAACAAGAATGTATAGATTATGAAGAAACATTTGCCCCTATAACCAAAATGGAAGCAGTAAGAATGTTCTTGGCTTATGCAAAAAATAGAAAATTTAAAGTGTAACATCAAGTCAGCCTTTCTGAATGCAAAACTTGAAGAAGTCTACATTGAGCAGACTGAAGGATTTCCTTTGACAGAAGAAAAGGATATGGTATGCAGATTGAAGAAAGCACTATATGGTCTAAAGCAAGCACCCAGAACCTGGTATGTGAGATTGGATAAGTATTTGGCAAAACTTGGATTTGCTAAAGGTACAATAGATAGTAACTTGTATTTGAAAGAAATTGAAAATGGCTTGTTGATTATTATGATATTTGTTGATGACATAATCTTTGGAGGTAATGATGAAGAAATGAAGACTGAATTTGAGATGAGTATGATTGGTGAAATGAAGTTTTTCCAAGGTTTATGGATTGTGCAAAACAGTGATGGTATATTAATATTACAAGCTAAGTACTTGAAAGATTTGTTGAAAAGATTTGGTTTACCAATGGTAATTGGTCACAAGTTATCTAGCAAAGATGAGACACCTACGGTTGAGTAGACAAAGTACAAATCAATGATTGGAGGTTTGAAATATCTAACTCACACCAGACTAGATGTAGCAAATGCAATTGGGATAGTAGCAAGATTTCAAGCTAATCCTAAGGAATCTCATTATGCAGCAGTAAAAAGGATATTCAAATATTTGAAGGGTACACCTGATTATGGATTATGGTATGACAGATCAAGTGATTTCACTTTATGTGCTTATACTGATGCAGACTGGGTAGGCAGTATGGATGACAAAAAAAACACCAATGGTGGAGCATTTTTCCTTGGAGGAAGACTAGTTTCTTAGCTAAGCAAGAAACAATATTGTATTTCACAAAATATAACAAAAGCAGAGTATGTGGCAGCAGCAAACAATTGCAATCAGATCATGTGGATGAAGCAGATGCTGAAGGATATTAGGAGAGAGTTTTGAGGACCTGTTATCATATATTGTGATAACACAAGTACATTATGTCTAAGAATCTTGTATTGCATTCTAGGACTAAGCATATATCTATTAAGTATCATGTTTTGAGAGAGAAAGTAGCAAATAAAGAAATCAGATTGGAATATGTAAGTGCAAAAGATCAGATTGCAGATATCTTTACGAAAGCTTTACCTAAAGATACATTTGAGTACCTGCGAGGTATGCTTGGGGTTGTGCCCATGCCTACTTGTGAATAGATGATGCAGAGATTGCGTCAGTCCAGTGATACAGAGCACTATTATTTGATTGGACTGAATGTTGATGCTTCCTATATGGGGGAGTATCAGAGATGAGCAAAGTCATCTAGGACTCTTGGTAGTTGGTCTAGAGCAGTGTCTTTGGACACTTGAGCTGATTAAAGACTTGGAGCAAATGATTGACATAATGAAGCCTTTCTCATTGATGTCAATGGGGGAGAGCATGCATGAAAAACATCTCCTTGGTATTATGGAGGAGAGTATAAATAGGAAGTATCATGTATGGGGAAGAAGATCCTCTAATGGGGGAGAGATTGAGATCTCCTATGTATGAATAAGGTAAAGATTGAGTTGTTGATATCAATGGGGAGTAACATTGAATGGGGGAAAAATTGAGAGTTGTTTAGTGTGAACAATTGATGCCAATCCTAAAGAAAGAGATGCAGAACAGAGCAATGTTCCAGTGAGGTTCAGATTTCATTGATGAAGAGTATTTGAAAAGATGAGAACAGCAGCAGTTACAACAGTGTTGTTTTGGTATTCTTGGAATTTAAATGTTTTTCATCTATGCTGCCATCAATGCCAAAGGGGGAGATTGTTAGCATGAATGTTGATGGTATTCCTTTAGGGGAATATCATAAGCATTGCCAAAGCATGTAGGAGATTGTTAGTATGATTGACATGTTGCATTTGTGACTGTGTTTGTCATTGATGTCAACATAGCAATAATTTTGTGAAGACTGGCAAAGTAGCAGACAGAGAACGAGGTCATATAGACAGAGGTTTGATGGTCAGGTCAAGCGCAGTTAAGGACGTGTTCTACATTGTGTCCTAATGATGAGGTTAAGTACGCATCAAGTAAGGAGAAGATATCCAGAAGATATATTTGATTAGAGAGTAGTATACAGACAAAGTATCTAAGAAGCAGTTTCTGATGATTGATTTGTATCTCTTTACTAAGATAGAATCGTGATATGTGACGTTGGAAAGTGATAGAGAACAGTCTGATGATGAAGTTAATGAGTCTGCAAGGTCTAGAGTCGCACGTGTGAGAAGTTGTAAAGATTGTGAGCCAACAATGTTGTGTAATTGTAACATAATTAATTATCTTAATGTGGTCCTATTATAATCAAGTGGGGAAGCCTCAAGGCCGACTCAAGGAATTTTTTTGAGGACATGGTATAAAGGAAGGACATTTTCCTTTTGGTAAACGTGGATCTGAATGTATCAAGTGTGTGGATTGTGCAAACAAGAGTAGAGTATTTGGTAAATGCAAGTAAGCGATTCAAGGGATTATTGGATGCGAAGTTGGTGATCTGGTATCGAGATCAGAAGAAGAAGAGCAGTCTGGTTGACAGGATAGAGGAAGAGGAAGAGGAAGTACAAGTACAGTTCATTTCTATTATTTTGCAAGGAATAATACAAAGATCAGTTGGACAGTGAGTTCAATGGTCTTGCCCCTGAAACTGTTTGGACAGTGGGTCCATCTGCCTTCTACAACACCTAACAGGGTTGGCACAACTCCTAACAGGGTTGGAATCTCCTAACAGGGATGCAAAGTCTCCTAACAGGGACTGATATGTACTGAATGCTTTTATTGACTCATAACCGGGTCCATCCTCTAACAAGGAATATTTATATTGGTACATCATTTTGTGGGTACCATCCCCATCGAGGTTTTCCCTCTGATCAAGGGTTTCCCTAGTTAACATATCTGGCATTATTATGTATGAGTATTTTGTTGTGATTGTTGATTATATTACTCATATGGTTAAGAATTAATAAGGTTGATAATGTTAAATTTTTCAAAAGGATCTACTGCAAACATATTAAGCACTGTCGTGATAATTGGTATGTGTTTTCCAAAGGCAGCTTTCCTCAATTAAATAAGAGTAAGACATGAATAAACATGTACCTTTAAGGGACATGTCTATTTGTTAATTAATAATTAATATTACAATAAATATAACCATTGTTATTTATTATTATATTAATTTATAATTAATATATAACCATAGTTATATATATTATTATTATATTAATTTATCTCATATAATAATAAACACATATAACTATATCTCATAGGTTTATCCAACTGAAGCTATCACACATTAACACTCCCTCTTAGCTAGGGAGGATAAACATAAGATCATATATCACCACAATATAAAAATATCTTTGATCAAAACATATTCAATATTTTGATATCATGTGTCTTGGTCTCCCAGAATATTGACATTAGATATCCACCAAGTACTAAAAGAAAGTTTGATATCATATCTGATATCAAGAGTATTGGCCTCCCAAAATATCAACGACATTCACCAAATACTCAATAAGGTTTGATATCGCATTTGATATCAGGAGTATTGGCCTCCCAGAATATCAACAATATTCACCAAATACTCAATAAGGTTTGATATCACATTTGATACCAAGAGTATTGGCCTCCCAGAATATCAATGATATTCACCAAGTACTCTTTGAGTAATGGCCTCCCATAATGTTGAGATGCTAGACATTCACCATATACTCAATTGTTTGATCTCATAATACAAATTATCGTAAGATCATCACCTTACAACAACTTCTCCAAATACAAGTGATGGTCATTTGAAAGTCGTCACTTCCTCATGATATACACAGGGAGTAAGCCCATTAAAATCACATGGTCAAGATGTATAAATCTAGGTCCTCTTGACTATGGCAATTTATTGATCACTAGAGAATCCATCTCATCACGGTTTACTCCCTCTTAATCAATAACACCGAGATCACTGAAGATTAATAACATCCTCAATATTCTCCCTCTCTTTCAAGGTTGCCTCTAGTAACATGTCAGGCTCCCTTTGAATCTCAATCTTCCTTTTCCTGCAATAACATTCTCAGAGGAAAAGAAAACAAGGAACATAACTCTTATAATATAAATAAGAATAATTTGTATAATATAAGATTATTCTAATTCAATATAGATAAATATCTAATTTAAAGATATACTTTAATCTATACTCACTTCTATTTATAAGAGGTTATATTACCATCTTGATGTACATCAACTAGTTCTTTTACATTTCATAATGTCAAATTATTAAATTAAAAGATGTTACACATAGATATATTTCATGTATTCCTGCTATTTCCATTTACATACAAAACAATAATATATTATATCTACCTTAGAATCGCTACCCAGTACTTCTATTACCTTAGTACTTTACTAAATGTATGTCCTTATGTTGCACAGTCACAAATCCCACATCATCCAATAATGATCTTGATCCTTATCACCATTGACATTCTTGCAGATCATATTGCTTACATACCAATGCGATATCTAGTATAATCCCATCATTGCATTCTTGCAAGTGGTCGCAAAGATTACCACATTTTGATTGCATACATATCAAGGGGACAACTCTACAATAAGAAGGTGATCATATTTATTGCTATCTATGGCACATAAAATGCGTCGATGTTCTATTTATATCGGTGTCTACACTCTTGGGGTGGCATTATGTTACTACAATTTCATATCAACTTTATGAGATTGTGGTACTATTCACTAAAGATCAGGACATGTTGGCATTCAACATCTTTGAAATAACTGCAACCCATACATGCCCGAGCATTCAATGATACATGTGGTGATCAAGTCAGTTTGGAACTGTTGTGATATTAAATACGTGGCTTCAGTGATCTTCACACCCAACAATTAAGCGATGCATCTCTACATCATTGTGAACAGGCGGTCATAAAACTAGTGAATGTATGAAGGATC
The DNA here is from genome assembly GCA_028749045.1 of Cupressus sempervirens. Lineage (NCBI taxonomy): Eukaryota > Viridiplantae > Streptophyta > Pinopsida > Cupressales > Cupressaceae > Cupressus > Cupressus sempervirens. The sequence goes on along the minus strand of CM053783.1, from coordinate 38,742,476 downwards.
ACAAGTGAATCTTTTTAACGTATCATACCAACATTGCATAATGATATATTGTTATATAGTTCGGGTGACCATACAACACCATCAAGTAACTACCATTCAAGATCAACATACAGATTTCCAACAGTTTAGATTCTCATGAGAATGATATATAGTGAATAGTTTGTTCGAAGCCATCCCCCTTGTTTCAACTCATGGACTGTACCATCATTTGTATTTAGAAACATATTCAGATACAAATTCCATCTGAGGCATAACCATATCTTCAGATCAGATACATAATTCATATCCTTTTGTGATTGTGTAATGGCAAGTTCACATAATTAGAACCATTGTACTACCCCCAAAATTGCAATGATGGAGGCTCATCTTGTCTACCAATTTAGAACCAGAATTACCAGTACTTTGCAATAAATACAACAGTGAAGTGATACATTTCTGTACATGCCAAGTCTAACCCATCCTAAAAGTCTAACCCATCCTAAAAGGTTCTTGATCGATAAACATCTTATTCTCATCCGCAAACCACTAGCTTGACATTGATGATATCAAACTTAGATTATCCAAAACAAGTGAAATCTTCACAACTTAAATTATATATAATTTCTCCGAGGATTGAAACGTGCTCTGGTACCATGTTAAATTTTTCAAGAGGATCTAATGCAAACATATTAAGCACTGTCGTGATAATTGGTATGTGTTTTCCAAAGGCAGCTTTCCTCAATTAAATAAGAGTAAGACATGAACAGACATGTCCCTTTAAGGGACATGTCTATTTGTTAATTAATAATTAATATTATAATAAATATAACCATTTTTATTTATTATTATATTAATTTATAATTAATATATAACCATAGTTATATATATTATTATTATATTAATTTATCTCATATAATAATAAACACATATATAACTATATCTCATAGGTTTATCCAACTGAAGCTATCACACATTAACAGATAATTGCTATAATAGTTGGATAACTGATTCACCCCCCAACTCTCAGTTATATTGGTGGACTTTACCTTCTAACATAACAATAACACAAAGATTTAGATCCAAAACAACACCAATTCTCATAATAGAATCATAAGATTTTCATCCAACATGCTCGACTGTAAGGCCTTCGGGGTTATGGCCAAATTACAAAGCAATTACAATAACAATTGTGCAAGACCTCACAAGATCCAAACACCAACTAGTCCAAGCCCAAAATTTGGTAGAAACCCCAAGAAGAATCTAAACTTGTGCTCGCAAGCCACCAAGTAACCTTCTTGTTTCCCAAGCCCACACTTAGCTACTAGCTCTGCTAAACTTCGCTCCTCTCAGCTACTCCATGTTGAACTAACTAACTCTAGACATCACAAGACTCTCTACTTATACTAAACCAAGCTAGAGGTTGGCCTAGCAAGTTACATTAAATAAACACTTGCATTAAATACACCTTCAAGCCACAAGTTTGCCTGACAGACTAAATTAAATAACACTTAGGACAGGCCCCAAGTTTACAATGCATAACTAACTCATATGACAAAATAAAAGTGTGTGCCCTTAGGCATAGGTCCATGTGCCATCCAATGATCCAAATCCAAGAGCGCACAAGATAACTCCCACGGATCAAAGCTCGCAGACAATCTCCAAAGCCTACTAGAAAAATCAGAAACACGCTACCAACAACCACCAAAACGGCTCTAACTCCAACATGATAACTCCAATCGTTATGCACACTTAGGAAAAGGTTCCCCAATATGCCTCAAATGCATCCCTAACCACGCGAACCATATGTCCACAAATTTGAGCCCAATGATCCTGCATATAGGATTGCTGACTACCGCAGGATGCTCCTGCATCACCAAAACAGTGGGCTGCATCACCAAAACAGTGGGACTCGGTGCTTGCACAAGCTGAATTTGCATATAACATTCTCCTAATAAAGTGTAGGTATGAGTCCTTTTCAAATCTTGTATGGTATACATCCTAGCCGAGGGTATGAGCTAAGAAATCTAGGTAAAATGGAGACAACGAGTGCTGAAAAGGAGAGCAAATATGAAAAGGAAAGAAGTCAATTTTAATGTTGGGGATTTGGTCCTAGCTCAGCTTAGAAAGGAAAGATTCCCAAGAGGAGAATATAAGAAGCAGAAAGCAAAGAAAATTGGTCCTTGTCGGATTCTACAAAAGTTCTCAAGCAACGCATATGTGATCGAGCTTCCGAATGACATTGGGATTTCTCCAATATTTAATGTTTCAGACCTATAACCTTGTAAAGATGTGGAACAAGCAATCCAGGATCCTGACATAGTTGAAGAACAGGTCATTGAATGCGAGCAACAGTTGCCAAAAGCCACGCCAAAGCAATCTGACTCAATCTTGGACACGAAAGTCATCATGAATATAATTGGTCAAATGGAAAGGGCGCCCAAATGAAGATTCCACATGGATGACAGGATCAAACCTATTCGAGTATGGAATTAATATTGAGGACCTCATGGACAGGAGCCCATGAACAATTCTTTTGTTCCCTGGGAGTCTGACGCAGAATCAACAAATCACCAAGAATAGAGTTCTAGAAGATAATTCTTTTGAACTGTTTTTATCTTAATTTTAGTTTGGTAAGATTTTAGATAACTAGTAATTATATAAAGTTAGTAATTAGTTCCAGATTTTGTGGATTAGGGAGTTCCAAAGTTTCATATAAATATTCTAAGTCTGTAAGCTTGTAAGACGGGAGTGTACGTGCGTTTAATAAAATAAATTCTACAATTTGGAGTGAAATTTTATTGTTTGAAAATTTCAGAGTGTCTTTTGTTTCTTGCTGCACACCAAAATGCATGGGCGGAGAGGTTATATACATGAAGAAAATGCAGGGATCAACACTCCAGACATGCTGGTTAAATTGTTCACAAGCTTACGGTTGAGTAGCGGACAGCGAGCATTTATTATTATGAAACCCAAGTTCCAATCTCATGACTTAGTTTTCCACAAAACAGAATATATTCTTGCTATGTATTAGCCAGGGTAAACACCTATTACCAAGTATGTATTAATTTTGTAATCAAATGGTCTTTCAGTATAATAAGAAGGTCTATATTGGGTTAATCTAATTATGGATTAAAAAGGTTTGATCTTGTCGTCAAGGACGTGATGTGCTAACTGCATGACACGCTAGTTGCATACTGTGGTTTCCTTTCTATAACAGGAAAAAAATTAAATAGTAATACAGAAGCAACAATGTTACCTTTATTGTTCCATCTGTAGCCGTCACAGCATGGTGAATTGGGGATCTTCCAACCTTCCACCCTGCATTTTTAAGATCCTCTCGAAACTTGAGAGGTACTTATCACAACATTGGCAACAAAATTGGACATTAGTTTCTTGTCAAGAAGTCAAACATACTTGTATCTTCTCAAGAATAAAGCTCCATTAAAATCATTCCATAAGAAAGAAACTGCACGGTTGTTGCCTTGCAACATTTGACGAACATGTAAATTTGAAAAAAAATGACCACAAAATTAGAAAACAAGGTCAAAAACTTAAAATAACAGCTTTGCCATCGCTTGTATGGGAATTACTACAAAAGAATGGAATGTGGATACGATACATATATAAGGTATTAAGAATATAAAAATCAAAATGAAACATTTTGTAAGTCTAGACGTTTGTATATTCCAAATTGTCACAAATATTCAAATTGAGCAACCAAATTAATACCAAGCTGATAAGAGATTCCCGTAACTGTCTTTGTCATTCTAATATTGGATACTCGAATACTATCCACAAGGTTGTGATGTGATGTGTACTCTCCTACGACTAACTTGAGCTAAAAAGCAGTCTAACGAACGTGAAATGTATTCAATCACAACAGAAGCAACGAATATGGGGCACAGTCTAACTCAAAGAGAGCTTATATAAGGTACATTGGAGCGCAATGGAAGCACCAAACGTGAATTGCATTCAAGCCCAACAAGGACTTAAACGACATAACATTAAAAGTCGCACCAATTTTGTTAAAACTTCAAAGGCGGAACGTAACTACATCAAAATTAACCCACCCAAAAATACAAATAGTACCACCCTAGAACTGTGAAGAAACTAATCTTACATTGACTGCATTCATCGAGATTTTTGGTTTTTACTTTGTACAGCAAATCATGAAGCTGTTTTCCTCTGTAAGTTTGCTGCAAGAAAGTAAGCTTATACATTAATTAAGCAAAGTCAAAAGATAAATTTTACCACGTAGGACTAAAATGTAATTTCTCCCATATGAAGATAGACGACAAGTTTCTTTTTGCATGGTTAGTTGATTAAAGGTCAAGCTATTTACTGAACAGTGGAGAACGGATTAGTTACTTACCTGGCCAAGCTCTTTAGCAAGTTCTCGAAGCTCACCCTCTGATCTTCCCAATAATATCTTGGCGACTTGAGATTTACTGTCTTTCGCAGGGGAATAATTTATTTTGTTTTTCGTTTCAAGATTTGAGGTAAGCACTTGGTTTGTGGTAAGATTGTTATTCACTGAAAGGCTGATATATCTGCAGGCAATTGCTGCCTTGGCTGGAACCGGGGACTTCTGAGATTTAACAAAGAGAGTATGAGATTTAGGAATGGAAAGTATATATTGGTTGGAATACAGGTCCCGCCATTGCCATAGAGATGTCGAGCACTTCATCTTTAAAGGATGAGAGATGTCCTTCTTGCCTCTGAATTTTGGTCGACCGAGGAGCCAGAGGGTTTTTAAGTGGTTTTAGGGGCTAGGACTGAAGATATTTATGTCGTCCAAGCAATTGAGGATACACTTTCGTAAGCGTGAAAACATTTGTTACATTAAAAATTATAATTTGTTTTGAAAATTGAATTTTTTTTAAAAGAAATTATAAATTTTATTAACAATTATTTTTATTTATTTAAGCAATGATTTTGTGGCATAGAACTTCTTAAATAAAATATTTTCAACATGTGTTAGAGGAATTTTTGGAGCTTTTATAAACACTATACTTATAGAAATTTTAAATCAATATTATCTAGTCATTGACAATGAAATATGTAATAGAAGTAACAGCTTTAGTTAATTAGCTCTTGTTGGTGAGCTTGAGGCGATTCACTACATTTGGCTAGCATATCTGGTTTGGTGACAATGTCAGCGAAGTGTAGGAACTAGCTATTTGGCGTAGATTGCATTGGAGAATGAGTGGCATTAGATAGGTCTCATGGGGGATCATTGTAGAACAAGTTTTGAGGCATTTGATTTGGCTAGGGAAAGCTAGCACAATTTGTAATTTTGATGCTTCTATGAAGTGTCTGGTGATTGTGCAAATGTTTGTTAGATCACTGAGAGGGGGGCTGAATCAATTATGTCTAGTTGTCATACAGTCCCTTCAAACAATTTCAGTGCCATCAAAACTTCATAAACGTTAACATCAATCACTTAGTGATATCATTAATTAACTTTGTCAACCAATTTATTTGAAACTATTAACTTATTGTTCTTTGCATTACCAGGCATTAGTAAATTGCTTAGTGATTACCAATTATAAACTTAGTTATTACCGAGTTGCAATAAACTATAAAACATGTAAGACAACTTGCAACACAAATAACATTCACACATTTAACACCAAGACTTTAACATGGAAACCCTATGAAGGGAAAAAGCACTTGGGACCAGTAACTCAAAACTATTCATCTTCTGAAGTGAGTTTTGCTAGGAGCCAACCTTGCTAAAGGTTGCATACACGTCATTAATGTGACCTTGTTAGAGGATTCACAAAAAGATCATCTAAACCTTAATTATCATTCCTTGTCCTTGACTAAAGAGTGGCCTAATTTAAAGGACTTACAAACACCACTAATCGATGTTACCATATAGGATTTCACAGACTTGTTAGGTCCACTCAGTACTTTTGACATTTTTTGCTACAATGAAAAAGTAATAGTAAAATGATCTGTTAAGAATAGAAACTACCTTTGCTTGTCCAGATCTTTGTTCCTTGTTCTTTCTCTATTTGATCTCTCTCTTGGATCTCCTTCTACTCTATACTTTTGACTTGGTTGATTAACACCTTATCTTTCTCCAACTCTGCTCAATTCTCCTGGATCAACTATCTTCTTTCACCTTCTTCAACTTCACATTCACAACAACTTAACACTCCAACAATATGATCAGCTTCGAACAAGCAACATTGGTAGCCTAAAACTGTCTTAATCACCTCCTTAAATAGTCATCTCCAAGCTTCTAGATCCTTCCATCTTTTTCCACTTAATCATAGTCATTGATATTAGGTTCATACCAAATTTCCAGATTCAAAACTTCATATAATGAATCTAAACACTCAAAAGATATAACTTTCATAGAACTTTGTGCACATCCTTATCCTTCTTCAATATCCATCATTAGATTCTTATTGAATTTTCCCAGTCATTGATCTTGTAACAAACTTTGACTCGTGTCTTACACCATCTCGAACTTTCCAAATTTTCATCAAAAGTCGGCCTTAGATTTCAATTCTCCAAACTTGTTCTTCCAGTTGTTACTCAACAAACATAACATTTACTCAAGTAATATAGAACTTGATTTTTAGTAGACTTGATTGGGCAACACTGTATTTCTCTTTTGCTTTTCCAATTGCTTAGGCAATACTGCAGTCACTCACTAGTCTCCCTTCATTAACCTTGCAACTCAGTTACGCTTGTGTTCTTCAATACATTGCAACAATATATGATTGTAAAACAATCAAAGTAGTAATACATTATCATTGTCCAATGCATTAAAGTATCCTTTAAATACCATACTTATCAATTATGCCTTCATCATACTTTCTTCAAATCCTTTTCACCAATCAAATGATATGGCACTCTACTAAGTTAGCATAATGTCTAGCCAACGAAGACTTTGACATCAATGACAATATAATGACTGATATGACATGCATTCATGGCATTACCAATTACATTATCAATTGGGGCTAACAATGTTGTCATTAAAATGATGCATTTGGATCTAGCTTGCATAGCACGTTATAATTGGAGATTGTGTTATTGGTGGATTATGCTCTTGCTTAATTTTGTAAGTCATGCAATCATGTGGATCATGATCTAATAGTGTTGACTTGTTCCATTATTTGATGCAATGCCTATATAAGGAGATGATTCCTTAGCTCATTTCATCATATTAGAGATCATCGAGTGTCGGCAATCTAGAGTGTGATTGAGGAGCAAAGAAAGCGAGTAGGCAAGTTGCAAGAGATTACATTGTAGATTGTTGTTATGCAAAGCTTGGTAATAAGATCATATATTTATACTGTGATAAATTAAGTTTAAGTCTTTGGTTAGCTTGGATATCCTTGGGACAATATGTGTTTATAAACATAGACACAACTTGTTGTTGAGATTATGAGTGTTGCACATATTGCATAATATTTTTATATTGTACTATTTTATTTTATTAGGTAATGTTGCACCTAGATGAACGTGCAACATGTAAAGATTCCCATGGGATATACTTGATGAGTTGTGTTGTAACATTGTGATAATATTTTATGTAATTATTTAATATTGGGGAAAAGAAATTAAATTTCTAATATTAAATGTGAGGTCAATGGGTTAGGTAGCACATGGTTTATGTAATACCACTTAGTGGTTTTGTGGGATTTGCTACTATATAAGCAGCCACAAAAGTAGTTGTTGATGAGAGAAGAGAGAAGGCAAAAAGGGAAAGTCAAGTAGGACAAGGCTTGACAGGTTAGCTAAGGGAGTATTTGTGATGTTGGAAGCATGACATGAGATGTGTGGATTCATGTGTGTTCACATGGATTTCTTGGTTGTGGCTATGGCTTTGAAGGCTTCTATGGTTGTATTGCAATGGTGTTTTTGTTGAATAATACATGGTGATGGATGCTTTTGGAGGTTGGGTTTTTCCCTTAATGAGGGTTTCCAGGGGTATATCGTGTGTCACATTTTTGTGGGTATGTTGTCTATTCTCTTGCATGTGGATTTCAATTGTATGTTTATTTCAGATCTATTATGGGTTATGTGGAAATGGTTATATTATTTCTTGCAAGTTTCCTTACAAGTGGTATCAGAGCTATGGTTTTATTATTGTAACCCTAGATTGAATTCATGGGAATGCATGAGGATAAAAGAAAGGGCAAGATATATGAGTTGTTTATTGTAGATCTGAGGGTTTGTTGTTATGATGGGATATTGGCAAATTTTGGGCATGTGAAATTGTTGGACAAATGGATTTTTCGGATGTTTCATTTAAATGAGGGTTTTAGGGGGAGCTTGCAAAAATGAGCTCCTAGGCAAAAATAGACCTCACCATTAGATCGAGGTCGATGTTTTCATAAATTTTGATATATAATACGCCCTAGTTTGGCCATGTTCAAAGGAAATGAAAGGAGTTTTAGTTTCAGCCCATGATGGCCATCAAATTTAATCTCGTCGAAATTTTTCATCACAAAAAAATTGTAGTGAAAATGGTAAAAAGACTATCTTAGTAAAACAACCATAACTTTCTCTTAGGATATCGGATTTCAAACTTCTTATAGGCATTGGAAAGCTAATTTAGAACTCTACAACTTGGTGTAGCTTTGGTTTTATGATTTTGATATTTTGTCAGGTTTTAAGAGTCTAAAATTCAGATGTTGTTTATTTTGAGCACAGATTAGGGCATACCTTGGGCATACAGAGTTAGACTTTGGACTTCAAGTAGTCAACATAAAGCTTTTGGGGAGCTCTACACATTGGTTCAGATTTGGTGCAAGTTTGGCATGGTTTATTTGATGATACATTAATCTAAATAGTTTATGATATATATTGACTATGGTAGCATTGTGAGTTTATGACATTGTGTGTTTAGAGATTTAAGATTTGATGTCATTGTATACTCAATTCATATTTCAAATTGGTCTCATGATGATATAGTTATTAGTGTTTGGTTTGGATATGTATGATGACTTGTTGGGTCTACAACTTGTGTAGTGTTGTAAGTGGTCTATACTTACAAGTTGCATTTATAACTTAGTTATGGGTTGTCTTTGCCCATTGATCTTTCATTATTGATGCATATTTAGATTGTGGCTTGGATTTGGATTTTCTATGCCCTAACTCACATGATTTGCTGATTTATTTTTATGTGGAAGGGATGAGAAGTTGTTACAAGGTATAGTCATGGTGGAGGATTGTGGTTGACTATTTTATCCTGACAGATTGGACATATTGAGAGTCAGATGCTCGGTTCATGGATGTGATCAAGGTGCTATGGATTTTGGCATGACATGATTGGATATACATGTATCCTTGATATTCATTGATTTGGATTTCTAATTTGGTTATTTTTGAGGATCATGGTTATTTGGTTTCTTTTGAGGAGCTCATGATGTGCACTATGAGTTCTTTGATGGTTTGTTGCCTTGGTTGATTCTCATGGTTAGAGGATGGTTTTTTATCATGATGTCATGGATAGCTTGGATACATGGTTTAGTGAGAGCTTGTGACCATGATGGGGTGACAGTGTAGGATTAGTCCATAGTTTGGTTTGTATCTTCTTGGTTTGGAGATCTTGGTTTCACTTGGTATTCACACTTTGGTTGTGTGAGTGTAGACCTATGAGATCTTCGTGTAGGAGATGGATTTATATGATATCATGAATGACTTAGTACCATGGTTGAGTGGGAGTTTTTTGGCATTGATATATTTATTGAGTGTTTGTAGATGTTGGAGGTTTGTATTAGATCCAGTTGCTACAGAAGTGCCTTTGACATTTGCATGGTGCACTTGTTATCTTCATAGTGTCTGAAGATGGTTAGATCTTAAGGACTTATGGGGTTCTTGGTTATCTTCATGGTGTGTGGAGATGATTCTTCATGGTATGTGGAGATGGTTTTCTTCATGGTGTGTGGAGATGGTTGCATTTTGAGGACTTTTGGAGTTCTTGGTAAAGGTGTGGTTTATGCTTTCATTTGACATGTTATCCTTGGTATGAAGATGATTTCATTATTATGTCATGATATACCCTTGATGCATGTTTAGAGTTTTGACATGTTATACTATGTTCATATGGAGCATGTTATGTCTTTGGTTGAGATGGTTTAGATCATGTTGTCATGTTTATGTTCCTGAAGCCATGGTTGGAACTTTAACATTGATCTTGGTTTAGTTTATTGGTATTGAGTACATTGATCATAATTTGGATACTTCATGATATTGCTATGTTGCATTTGGAGTTGGCATGGATTAATTGGTTACAGGTGCTCATGGATACTTAGAGATAGTGGTGATGCTGATTTCTCTTGGATTAGAGAAGTATTTGTTGGGACGGTTGATAGTTTTAGCAGGGAGTCCGAGGGGCAATCACCTACTATGGACTTGAGAGGAGATTTTTCTTAGATGAGTCTTGGTTGAAGACTTGGATATCTTGATGAGCATTCTCATTCTCCACTCTTGGTCTACTTGGTGGTTTGCTACTTGAGAGGTATATCCCATTGTTTCTCTCAGTTGCATTATGTTTATGCTTGTCTTTCATGGATATGGATATTGAGCTATGGTACATGAGTTAGTTCTGGAGGGTTCATTTGAGAGATGGTTTAGCATTGGTTTTCTCCATTTGCATATGTTGTTATGCTAGTTGAGTTTGGGAGATGGTTTAATATTGGGCATATTCCTTGGATTAGGAATGATTATTCCTTAGTTTAGGAATGGTTTATGAGTTTGATCTTCTTGTGAGAGTCTTAGATCCATGATTAGTTATATGGTATGGTTTGGGTGTTGTTGTGGCTTCTTGTTGGGGTTTTATGGAGGAGATCATACTTGCATAGTTTACATCTAGAGGTGTGTGTAGAAGCACATGATACATGTTATGATTTGCATGGTTTCTCTTTAGTCTTGATTATCTTCTTGGATATTTGATTTTTCTCACATTGGATTTGAGATTGGTTAGAGATTGTGATCACTGGTTTGTGCTCATGTATGTCATGTGAGAGATGACATGGTTATTCCTTTATCTCTTTCCTCTGTTGGCTGTGGAGAACTTGGGAGACCATTGGAGATTGGTTATGAGATTTGTTCTTGTAAGTTGTTGGTTTATGTGTTGTGGATGTCCTTGAAACTACATAGATTCACATATTTGAGATGTTGTGAGTGGATTGGTTATAGATTTGACATTATCTTTTGCAATGGGAGCTTCTTGGTATATATGTGGTAGGTATTGCTCTTGAGGCTTGTGATTGCAGGTTACAGATTGGATATGTAGGTGATGTGAGATTCATTTGGTATACCTTTGGTGGTATGGATAGTTGGATTGGTTTGGCACTTCTTGTGGGTGTTATTTCAGTTATGGATATTTTGACAACTACAGATACATGTGATTACCTTTGGATTAAGTTTTTATGCTTGGCATTTCAGTTGGTACTAGATTTTATGATCTTCTAATGTGACAGGTTGGGTGGCTTTCTCTTTGGATGGCTTCTATGTATGTTCGGTAGCAATGGCATAATAAGAGGTGACATCATTCATATTTGAGATGCTGGATACTTTGATTTTGTTGTGGGTACTAGGATGGAGCACTTCGTGTACTCTGATCCATGATGGTGGATGTGTTGGGAGGGGTTGTTCCCTTTTTCATTTATGTGGCTACAAATTGACCCTATGCAATGTATACAACAAGTGGGAGATTGTTGAGATTATGGGTGTTTCACACATTGCATAATATTTTTATATTGTATTATTTTATTTTATTATGTAATGTTGCACCTAGATGGACGTGCAACATGTAAAGATTCCCATGGGATATACTTGATGAGTTGCATTGTAACATTGTGATAATATTTCATGTAATTATTTAATATTGGGGAAAATAAATTAAATTTCCAATATTAAATGTGGGGTCAATGGGTTAGGTAGCACAAGGTTTTAGCATAGGGTTTATGTAATACCACTTAGTGGTTTTGTGGGACTTGCTACTATATAAGGAGCCACAAGGGTAGTTGTTGATGAGAGAAGAGAGAAGGAAAAAAGGGAAAGTCAAGTGGGACAAGGCTTAATAGGTTAGCCAAGGGAGCATTTATGAAGGTTGGAAGCATGGCATGGGATGTGCGGATTCGTGCTTGTTCACATGGATTGCTTGGTTGTAGCTATGGCTTTGAAGGCTTCCATGGTTGTATTACAATGGTGTTTTTGTTGAATAATACATGGTGATGGATGCTTTTGGAGGTTGGGTTTTTTCCTCAATGAGGGTTTCCCAGGGTATATCTTGTGTCACATTTTTTTGGGTATGTTGTCTATTCTCTTGCATGTGGATTTCAATTGTATATTTATTTTAGATCTATTATGGGTCATGTGGAAATGGTTATATTCTTTCTTGCAAGTTTCCTTACACTTGCTTTGTATTTTTAATGTCAGATTGTAAAGCATAAAGGAATCATGCTTGGGCCCCTCAGATATGTGTTGCATTATGCTATGCATTCATTGTGATTTCTTTTATTTAATTCACATTGCTTCCTAGTCGAATCTAATTCACAATTTGGTGTTAGGCATAGTTTGAGATTCAATGGTGTATACCTCAAATCATCTTTGCACTTAGCAAATTGTTGGTATTGTATGAGTTTCACTCTAAAGCCCATGGAAATTGGTATCAAAGTGATAATTTGGCAGCAATAGAGAAACTTTGTCTTGATCCAATGATAGATAAAAAAGAACAAGTTCATGAGCAACAAACTAGGCAAGCTAGGATTGATGGTGTGTAAAGTGGTTGTAAATTTGTGTGTATGTGTGACTAATTGTAGGAACATGAGTAGAGATTAGTGGCATTAGAGAGTTTTGATTTAGAGGATTGACTCATTAGTCGCAAAGTAGGTTACACTATTGTCCATAATGAGATGGAAAATTCAATTGAGGTTCTTAACACTCTATGTAAGAAGGTGAAGTTCTTAAAGGAGGGTCAGTCACTCCATCATGCAATTTTGCAAGGAAAAACTCAAGGATCTAAAGGTTCATTGCATAATGATTCTTCTTATGGGGATCACAATGATAAGACTTTGGAAAACTTCTTTTGGGATGTTGAGGAGTGCTTGTCTAGCTTTCCTAAGTTGACTGACATGGTACAAGTAAAGAAGGTAGTTGTGTGTTTAACAAGAAGTGCAGAGCTATGATGGAAAACTCATTTGAAAAATAAGCAAGCTAGTAATAGGTGAGATTGAATAATTCTTAGTTAAATCTTAAGGAAGCTATCTAGGATCAATTTTTTCCTAGAAACTTTGATTGGGTATTCGAGAGATATTTGATGAGTTGAAGCATATTGGAAAAATCCATTTCTATGTCTATACTTTCTAGGTGTTGGATTTGGAATGTACTAAGTTGAATTACTTCAATATGTTATACTTGTTCATGGATAACCTACAACCATGGGCAATTGAAGAGTTGAGGTGATAGAAGGTGCAAACACTTGTTGAGACAGTGATGGTGGTGGAAGGTTTGCTAGATTACAAGGGTGATGCAACTAAGGGATTTGGTGGAGCCAAATATGATAATGCATATTGTCACAGATAGTTCTAACCTAAGAATAATTGTTGTAACAAAGTTCTACATTAGAAGAATGGTGATAGAAAAGGAAAGGCCAAAAAAAATAGGGGTAATGCTCCTAAGAAGGTAAATGATCATATTCTTGTGAAGGATAAGAAGACAAACTAGGACCACAATTATTTTATTTATAGGTAACCTAGCCATTCAACTCAAGAATGTCCACATTGAGTAAAATGAGTATAAGTTTGTTAATGTGATGTTGAATAAGCCACCAACACTACTACCTTTGTGGTGACATGTTGATCATTACATTAAGTTAGAGGTTTGTGCAAGGCCACCTACATGAGCTCCTATGCTGCCTATCAAGACCCAAGATGAAAAAGTTGAAGAGGCAATTGAGTGAACTCATGGAAGTAGACTACTTGTAGTCATTTAGATCTCCTTATGTTTTCCTAATATTATTTTAGTAGAAGAAAGATTAATCCCTTTATTTGTATGTCAACTAAAATGCACTAACCAAGCTAACGATTAAGAACAAGTAGCTAGTACCTTTGATTGCAAACACTTTTGAGAGACTTATGGAGCCAAGGTACTTTGCAAGGCTTAAATTTTGAAAAGGATACTATTAGATCTAAATCTCTCTTGATAATGAGGGAAAGACAATGATCACTATGTAATATGGATCATATGAGCTCTTTGTCATGTTGTTTGGCTTAACAAATTCTCTAGCTACTTTCAATACTCTTATGAGTGAGATATTAATTTTAGAAATAGGTAATACTGAGAGGGGAGGGGGGTGAATCAGTATTCTAAAAACTTTTTCCCATGACTCAATATTGTTAATTGTAGTATAATATACACATGAAAGTAATAACAATGTTGAATAGTAATATTAACCATATAGAAAGATAACTCATAACACCATATTTTGTTAACTAGGGAAACCTTGGCCAAGGGAAAATCCTGGTGGGGATGGTACCCACAAAATGAAACACTAAACAAAAGTATCATATAAAGGATGTTGACCCTGTTAGGATTCTATTAAGTACATATAGTATCTTGGTCCTTATTAGAGAACTAGGCCCTGTTAAAAGCCTCAGCCCTATTAGGAGTTACTTCAACCTTATTAAGAGTTGGTATATACAATTATAGAATGTATGCAAGATGAGCCCACTGCCCAAGCATGCAATTATACAATACAACTCCTTATACAAAAAGAGATAGATACAAAAACCTCTTACTATTGATATCTTCAATATTTGATCTTTACTTTCACTTCTCTTTGCATACGTCTCATCTTAGATCAGAATTTGAATCATAAATTTCACATAACACTTCACATATCATATACAAATTACACACTACTTTGCATAATATGATCTTTCATTTATATCTTTACATTTCACAAAACTTTGTCCAGTCAGCCTTCATTGCTTTACACACTTAACAAAATATAAAATTAAATTTTTCTCTCTCAGGGTTAACATCTAAGATGTCGTCCCTAATTAGTTAAGTAATTATTTTGAAACCAAAACAATTCCTAACCTTTAATTGGTCTTTTACCATTATGCTATGTTCTACTATGTTCACTGCCTTTACTGGTGTTTATTGCATAACTCCTTATGTATTGTCTGTACAAACTTGTGCACTTAGTCACATCATCCTGACATACTATACTACCTTTCCTTAACCGCATATGTGCCAATTATCACTCAGTCATCCATACACAACAAAACTATTCCTATTTTGCAGGATAACTATCAGACACTTAGACAATTTTCCATGTCTAACTTTGGAGTTTTCAACTGTACATAGTACCTTCTTACCATAAGATATATGTTGTCATATATGAAAACTCCATTACTATACTAACTTGTCTTACTTAGCCATATTGCCAACAATATCCCCCTTTGGCATTGATGGCAACATATGAGAAAATTGGCTAAGTCCCAAAATGTTGTATAAACTTTACAAAACTTGTGGCCTTAACAAAATTTTCAAAACTTCAAAATTCAAAACTATGGATCATTTTGATTCATAACCATCTATCATTATCTTTGATTTTACATAGATAAACTCCCCGTTTCTATATACTCTTCTAAAACATACAATTTTCCTATATACTTCCCCTTTGACATCAATGACAAAGGTGTCAAAACTTATTTACAAGTCAAAATTTGTGTTACCTTGTCTTGCTTAACTTGAGATTCTTGATATGCAATCTAAAAAATTAGTCTTCAGCCTATCAAGATTTTTCTTCTAGGTGTCCCTCATGACCTTTGTGGTGCTCAAAAGTGCACACAGTGCATATAATGCTACCTCAACTACATTAAAATCAATATAAACAAATTTCTCATAAGAAGTCTTAGCAATAAGACATTCTTCCAACTGCTTCTATAGCATACTAATTTTCAGTGAGAGATGTTCTCTAAATATAAAGAACCTTTTGGTTACCCTTTCCTTGTTTAGTTGACTGATTCTAATAGCATCATGAACTCTCGATATGTCAGCCTCAAGATTCTCAATGTTTGTATCAGGTTGCTACAATCTAGTTGTGAGTGCTTGGCGCTCATTCATTCATACTGAGAATTCATCATTAATATATTTTTGATAGTTATAGGACATAGTGCATTGTCCATATAAATTATTTCCTTCTTCCAAACAACTCCTCAACTCCTTTATACAAACATCCAATGTCTGCAAATCATTGCACACATTTGTGCAAACTATATCAAACAAGTGTGCATCATGCTTCATTTTTGTCGTGATTGATTCATTGTTTGATAGAGTAGTAAACTCCACATCAAAGAGTTTCACCATTTCTTTGGGCTTCTGCTACAAATATGGTTTTATCATCTTTGAAGTGACCGTGTTCTGCATTCTTTTCAAGACTTCTCCCAAATTTCTTTCTAGACTTCTCATGATCTTGTTCCTTTCTAATAGCTTGCTCAAAGAAGATATGATACCTTTCTACTCATCATTATCATCAGATCCTACTGATAATATTGGGATCAAGGTTGATTTACCTTTCACAGGTGTAGCTAGCAATATATTCACTTCATGTTGAAAGATTACCTTGTCCTCCTTTGTAGTCACATGTCTAAGTTGTGGCTTGAATGAAGATTCTTGCATCACAATTTTCCAGCCATGCTTAATTTTCTCCTCAGTTTCCTTTTCCTTTCTTCTTTTATCCTCTTCCTTTTTCTTCCTTTCTTTCTCCACCTCTTCTTGTTCCTTTCTCTTTTCCTATTCTTCATGTTTCTTCCTTTCTTCTTCCTCTTTTCGTTTCTCCTCTTCTTCCTTTTCTTTTCTTTTCTTTTTCTTCTTCTTCATGTCTTTTCTTCCTTTCTTCATCTTCTTTGTCTTGTTTCTTCTTTTTCTCTACTTGTTCTTTCTTCTTCTCTTCATCTTCTTTTCTTTTCTTTTCTTTTTCTTCTTTTTCTCTTTTTCTTTCTTTTCTCTTTCCCTTTCTTTCTTTTTTGTTCTCGCTTCTTCTTTTGTAATGATCCATTTTTATAGGTCATAATAATTGTCAATTACGGCTATTTGAATTATGGGATTATTAAATACATTATCATATTTTTATTATAATAAATTAAAAACAATTTAATTTCTTATATGGAAATCCCATTACTTCCTCTAGTTACTAAGGTCATTCTCATATGGTAGATTTATTGTGTGAAGGGCACATGAAGCATACTACATGTAATGTCCCTCAAGACCTAACCTTAGTATTGGTATAATTTGTCATGTGCCCAAATTTACTCTTCCTTTCCCTTCCACAAACTCCTTATCCAAAAATATCTAAATACAGAGCAAGAGATGGAATTTGCATGTTTCAATAAATATAATTTATTTTCTTTAATACCAATATTTTTGTCAATCTATAATTATTATGAAATATTTATATGTTCATTACACCACACACACATACACAAACAAAGCACATATTTATTTCATAACTAATTACATTTATATATTTATTACTTATTAATTTACTAGTATATTTAAGTTATTTTATATTAACTATATAATATCTATTTTTATTCACTAATATTAAAATATTTCATAAAGTATAATGAGCAAAAAAATATATTTTAAAATAAAAAATAAAATTATATATATATATATATATATATATATATATATATATATATATATATATATATATATATATATATATATATATATATATATATATATATATATATATATATATATATATATATATATGACTTGTTCTTAATAATATTATTCTTAAAAGTCTTATATTTAGGAACATAAATTCAAAAGAATGACTTAATACCTTCTTTATAATTTAGTATTCTTAATCACGTAATTATTCACCTAATTATTAACATATTTAATGTGCATAGCAAAGCTTTAATAATGGAAACAATATTGAGTTCATGCCTTGTATATATTATTGGTCCCTGCCTTTTAAAAGGCAGGGAACTAATGTTCCTGTTAGGCCCCCCCTCGAGTCGATATTAATTTTTGCAGACAAAAATTAATGTTATTTTCAAACTTTCTAAGGTATGATTTTTAGAATTATTTATGATCTATTAATTTAGATTTTTTGATTGGTTCGCAGATATTTTCTTGGAGAATATCTATATTTTCATTGGTAAAAAATTAGAAAATTTAAAGGCAATGCTAGCGTAGCATGTATTAGAAATAATAAAGTAATTAAAGTTTAGCCAATGAAGTTTCCAGACCGTCTCCTTTATTTTCTTGATCATCGTAGCACTATTTTGGGTGGATGGATTTGCATTGTTAGATCAAGATTATTCCAAATATGTCTGAAACTATAAAGTTTGCAAACCCTTGATTAAATGTGGATGCACAGATGGCGTGAATAGATTAAAGTTTGCTGCCTCTATTTAGTAAGTTGGGTTTCTTTTTATTCTTACTTAATTTTTATTTTGGATTTTCCATCTTTCCAAGAGACTCTTTTATGGCTGCTATTCATTATATGGAGCTGCAGTTGTTATTTAGCATAAAGAGTTGCGATTTCATTTGAATTGCCAAACTTCACCGTTTTTGCTCAATATTTGTCCCTCGATTTCACGCTTGAGCTCTTTGACACCCAGATAATCCTTCAACAAGTCTAATTAATGTAGGCTTCTGCATGATTTTCATTCTTCTTTTGTGACACAACTAAATCTCACTATTCTTTAGAGCATGTTGAGCCCAATTGTGAAACCAAACTAAATTTCTCCTAACCCAAAAAGAGAGTCGAGTGACACCGAATGTTGATTTTGTAAGCTTTCAAGTGTTTTTTACACACAAACCTTCTATCTTCTACATACTAGATCTACTTGCATGTGTACACAAAATACATAATAAAATAATATTCAACAATGTGCAAGGAAATATGTAGAAAGCATTTATAATTTCCAAATAAATAATAATAATAACCCTCAAATTATGTCAGTCTTGCTGAGCATGCTTGTTACTTATACAAAGGGCATTTTCTCCAAGTCAGCTATTTGGAGAGGGATTTTAAGATTTTTGTTTCATCTGATTAATTTTACCAACTATTCGAAGGGGATTTTAAGTTTCTTTAAAAAAATGTTCTTTCCTTTTGGGTATGCCTATTATAATTCTATTACATGTAATTGTGTTGTTCAATTGTCCATGCTAAATTGATTCACCCGAACATGTAAATAAATCAATATTTTGCAAAACAAGTGTAAGCTTTAAAAAAAAAAAATTGGACAAAAATGCATTTTATTTTTCAAAGGAACATTAAATTTAAACTTGAGACTTCACATCATCTATAGTGATTTAGACAAGTAAGATATTATTCTTTTAAAAAAACTAAATTAAAAATTTATTGCTAACATCAATTTGAAGATTTATTATTCAACATTTAATTCTAAAATAATAGAATTTAATAATATAATAGATGGTTACATTTGCATTTTTATATAATTGATTTCAAAATATTTTTATAGTCTACCTTCCAGGCATGTTTAAGTACTACTTAAAAATATAGAAACTATTTTAATTATTCTTTTCCTTATCTAATTTCATTACACATTTCAAAATTTCAAATCTTATTATTATTTATATTTTCCAACTTCATCTCTCCCCTCATTTCTTTAGAAGGTAGGGACTCAAGCTCAAAAGAACTCTTGTTTTGGATGGCCCCCATTTTTTACCTTGCCATTCCTTTATCATGATATTGGTGCTCTTATAATAGTCTTTCTAATGCATTAATACTCCTTTTTATGTCTCTTATCTCATATATTTTTGTGCCCTCTTTTTAACATGAAACTCCCCTATATTTCTATGTATTCTCCCTTGCTTAGAATGGAAATTATACATATAAATTAGTGTTGGTTTTTGTTCCTTTTGTTAATCAGGAATGCCTCCTCGAAGTCTAATTTCCCTTGTATCATATGCAGTATCATTTTAAAATACTTCCTTGATTTTCTCTGAGGCCATATGATTTTGAAAGTCCCCTTCTTATTAATTGCTTCCATTTTTCATGTTGTAAGCTAATGATTATGTCAATCTTGTTAATGGTTTAATATCACTTCAATCAAGGAATCCTCCTTACATAGAAGTGACTTAGTGCATGTAACATAGATAAGGGAACATTTTTTTTCCAAATTCATAAAAATATAGTGATTTTGTTCCAATTTTTGTTGTTGTTTTCAACTACAAACTATGTAGATCATGAAGATCATGTTGGAATTACAATAGGAAAGGTAAATTTCTGAGGGGGGGGGGGTGTGTGGTGGTGTGAATCAGTAGTTTAAACTTGGACCCATAAAACTTTCACCACACATCTATCTCATGCATTCAATGAGTAAACTAAAATAACATGTAAAGCATATACATCTAAATCATGTGAACATGCAGAAATTCACACACACATAATACCATTTATGATTACCTAGAAACCCTCCAAGTGAGAAGGTAAAAATGGGGTGGGGATGACACCCACAAATCTTCACTACTGCAACAATAAAGTGTATCCAATGGAGTTTACAATGTTTTGATCACGAGTCATGATCTACCCTATGAAAGGTCTACCCTATTAAAGGCTTACAAAGACTGTTAGGTCTCATCTTGTTAGAGGATTTCAACACCTTATTAAAAGTTTGCCTTGTTAGAGGAGTTTAACTTAAAACTAAGTAAGCACCTTGTTAAATGATTTCATACAGCCTGTTAGGACTACTTTGTTAAGAGATTTGAGCGAAATCACTTGTTAGAATGTCTCAACATAGATCCTGCGGTTGGCACTTGCTTACTTGATAACAGATCACCTCTAAACAATATCTTTTTGATCCTTCTCAATTAGATGTCTCTTTGTTGTATCCTTTTCTCTATCCTCTATTTTGCTCTAACTGATTCTGCAATGTTCTTTCACTTCATAACTTCTAAGTCACCATGAATGCTCTATTTGTGCATGAAAATTATCCTCTTTGCTCCTTCAATACCTTACACACTCATTATGAAGAGTTTAGGGTTTTTTCCTCAAGAAGAGTTTGGTGGCTTAGGGTTAGGTATGAATCTACGACTGAGATTCATCCATTTTTCCACTTAATCCTTCCCATTTTTTGATTGGCTACATGTAATTTCATAAGGAATCCAATTTGAGATTTTTCCTTATCTCCAAAATATCATAATTCATCCTTAAGTAGGCTCAAAAATGGTTTACATAATTATTTGTGCCATTACAAACAAATAAGTCAAAACTGTCTTACTCGGCATCTGAAGTCTCTGATGTTCGGCATACACTAATCTTTCTGCTATGACTTGGAACCTATATTGCTCGGCATCCACTATTTACTCGACTCATGAATCACTCAGCATGGTCTATTTGCTCAGCACTTGAGTGACTCGACACATGATTGGCCTGACACTCACTGTGATTCGGCATGGTCTAATATTTACATATTGTGCTTAGCATGCATTACTAGTTTGACATGAACTAAGTAAATAACTTAAGTGTGTTGACACTCACTTGTCAAAACCAATATGAGATCAACAATCTCCCCCTTTGACATGAGTGTCAAAAACACTTGAGTATACATTATCATCCTTAATCTTATGAGCATAACATGTCAATAACGTGGCTTATATACAAAACTTCAAAACATCAAAATTTTGTAATAACTTGTATACCTCAAAATTTGATAACTCCCCCTGAGTTGATATGTTTGTTTTGTGACAAAAATTATGTACTCCTTTTGAGTAAATGTGTCTCTACTGATACACTTTGACTTCATGCTCTATTTTGTTGATATTCTTTCATTTGATTTTGCTTGTTTCATTCTCAAAAATATGTTTTCCTCTTTTTCTCTATTGTTCTCAATTTATCCCTCAAAAATGTATATCTCCCCCTTTATCTTATTCTCCCCCTTTTTGACAGTTATGTTAATGGGCTATACACTTATTATGTGTTTGCAAGATTTATGGACATCCAATATTATCTTGAGGGTTACATCCTAGTTATCACATGCAACATCCAATGACTTGATTTGGATGGCAAGCTCGGCAACAAAGTGGACTAAACCATCTAAAGTAGAAAGAGTGGGGTCTTTCTTTAGTAGAGTTTCAACATACCCTAACTCCTTGTGCATTATTTCCATATGGGGGGTGAGGGTTGCTTGGATGCTAGTTAGTTTGGCTCTTATGTTAGCCTCATCTGCTATCAATATAGCTAATTGACTCTATGTGTGAAGCAATATCTTGAAATGCTTCTCACTCTAAGCTAGATTTGTTGGTAGTCTTGCACCTAATGCATAAATTTGGCTCTCTGGACTTAGAATGTGACTTTTGGTCTCTTGGGTGAAGAGTGATGGGTTGCACATTTAGTGTACAGTGAGAACATATTCTCAAGTACCTTCTTCACATCCTCAACCTTAGTTTCCAATGCAACTTGTGTGAGTGCTATGTCACCAGATATTTTCTCATTCACTTTGTTTTGAAACTTATTTTCTAACCATTCTAATAATTGGGCATTAGTATTAAGGTCTTTATTACTGACCTTTTTCACTATATCTGCTAGTTGTTCCATTAGTGGCTTGGTCTCTTCAAGAGTTGGTAGACTAAATGCATCTAGACATATGTCCTTAATGTCTTAGAGTGCCTGCTTCTGCCTATGTTCTCTCCTAAGAATTTCTTGATGCTTCTTCCTTTCTAGGGCTTGCTATAATATGCCTATTTGTTCTAATGTCATTGTGTCATAGTCATATTTGGGTAGAACAATTTCTTCATCAAGGCTTACATCTCCATATTGAATTACCTTTTCAGCCTTTGATGAACTTGGACTTGGCACTAAGATTTGCAATGGAATAGCTTCCGTGCTCAACTTTTGAAGAGTTTGTGCAGAAGGAGTGCTAGATGTTGGTAAAGCTACCAGAGCTTGAATGACAACTTGTTCCTTCACTTCAGGTGTTAGTTTTGTCTCTTTAGGCTTGCCCTATTTTGCCACTATGACTTGACTTGCACCTTGCCCTTGTGTTGTAGGTGCATATAAGTCTATGTGACCTATTTCTTGTTGTCTTGCTATGGTGGCTTGTTCTTCTGCTGTCTCCTTCTCAGAAATATCAATCTTGACAATTGTATCGACCTTGGTAGATGTAGCTTTTGGCATTTGGACCAAAGGTTGTACATTAGTGACTGAAGGGATGATAGAAGGTGGTTCTTGTGGATTCACCTTTTCCCTTGCAACATCAGTCACTATCTTTTGTAGTTCATCTACACTTACCAAAATAGGATTGCCATAGAGTTTGGCTTGCAATGTATACTTATCTAATATCTTCTTCAAATCTTCTTTAGTAAGGGGATTGATGTTTTGAGATGATAGATCAGAAACATCCTTGATAGTTACTACTTTAGTAGACTCCGTTGTGTCATGTGGAGGACTAACACTCGGCAATTGTGTGTCAAGCACATTCTATTTTTTTGGCTACTTAGGCTCAACTGTTACCTTGTCATTTACTTTCATTTATGTTCCTCCTCCAATAGTATTATCTTTGTCATCTTCTTCTTCTTCATCATCCTTGACCTCACAAGGTCCAAGTTCTCCTTTCTTTACTATAGTTAACCCATAAATGAGTTTCCATATCTGTGTTGACTTTTTGACAACATCCTTAATATTATTTTGTAAAATGCTAAAGGCTCTATATTTAGGTGTGAACCTAACTGCATACTTCTTTACAACCTTAGCAATTTGTCACTTTTTTAGTTCAGGTATCACTTGGGCCAGTGTGATTTCCCTAATTTATCTTTCTAGATTTAGACAATAATGCCATTTTTGCTCAACTATGTCATAAAGACTCTTAGGTATAGAGTTGGAAAATTCTAGTGGAGTTGTCTTGAATTTTGCCAACATGGCATATAGGGCATCTTCCAATTGGTTTTTCTCCTCTTTTCCCAATTTATCAAAATGAACATGACTGAATCTTGATAGATCTGCATTATTCTTAACATTTTCACATAAATTTTCAAGATCTAAAAGAGGGTTGTGACTCACCACCTTAAATTGGTTGTCATCATCTAACCTTGTTTTCTCCTCTTCAGAATTTGGTTGTGCAACATACTTCCTTCTTGGTTTCTTCTACTCTTGACCTCCTTTTTCTGCTTGCTTTGTCTTTTCCTTGGCCTTTTGTGTAGTTGCACATGTGTTGGCTCTTTTTGTAGGTGCAATGGGCTTTAGATAACTTGGTTTGGCAATTTTCATAGTCGTTGTCACAAATTGTGCCTTAGCCTTCCTCTTCTTTGGCTCGAAAAAAGTAGGTGCTTCATCAGCTTCTTCTCCCTTGGCACCTTCAGTCTCCTCTTCTTGATCTTCTCCCATGCCTTGAGTTAATGCTAGAGGTTCTTGTATTTGGGTTCCTTCTTCTTCTTCATCATCATCTTCTTCTCCTTCTTCCTCCTTGACACTCTCTCCAAATTTGGCTTTCAACTTCTTCACTATCTTTTCCTTTTTCTTCAGAGCTGAAGCAATCTTCAAATCCATGGTAATTTTGGACTTTACCATCTCACAGTTTCCAAAAAAAATTATAGTTTTGTCTACCTCTTCTATAAGTAGAGATGTTATAGCTCTAGAGGCTTCATCCACATTTATCTCATAGCCTAAGGGTCTCAACCATCTTACCCTTGGTGTAGTAGCTTGCAGAAATGTATAGTCAACATCCACAAGAGAACACACATCATTATAATGTTTCTCAACTAAGGATATTGGTATTCTTAGTCTTTCCTTCATTGGCTTCTTGAAATTTTCAAAATAGCTTGTCATCAAAGATTCAAAATTCTCTCCTAATTGCTCAATTTACTCACCAATTTGTACAACTATTGATCTATTTGTTTTCCATCCCATAGTGCCAAATGAGGGGAATGTGTTTTGCACATAAAAGAATATACAAATCAAAATTGAACCAAATTTTCACTATGCACTCTTAGTTTTCCTAACTTCTCAAAGGTTCTCCATCAGTTATTGTAATTGTAGCTCTGCTAGATCATATGTATGATCTTTCTTGACAATCTTGTATCAAACATCCACAGCTATACAGGGTACACTATTGAATCTACTAGATTGATAGAACTTGTGTGATATAACCCTTACAACAAAGTTTATGAGAGGATCATTGATTGTGTCTATTGGCATGCCTCTCTTATTCTAGACAACTCCATAATTCTTTTCAATCACTTTCTTGGAATCACTTCTCAGTGTCTTAGGCCGATCTAGGGTTTGGTAACCAGTAACCCTATGGATTATTCTCTTAGTAATTTTAATAGGTCCATTGTCCAGCCATAATGAACTATCATGAATTCGGCTAAGCACTATCCTTATCCACTTTGTCTTGAACACATTGGAAAATCTAGGGCTTGTGTTAATCCCTTTCAATGATTTTGAACTCTTCCTTCAAAACACCATTTTCACAAAGTTTGTTGTATGCTTCCCAAATTTCCATATCCCCAATACTTCCTATCTCATAGCTGTAGCATTTTCTCACATCTTGCACCATTATTGCATTTAGCGAAATCATCAATAATGCGCTAGAAGTGTCTTTCTTATATGAAATGGCAGGAATAGCTTTGAAAACGGGTTTCTTAACTTCATTACTCACTAATTGAACATTTAAAACTTCCTTTCCTTCAACTTTTTTAAACTCGATGCCATAATGCAAAACTAGGGTTTACAAAAATTAAAACTGCGTAGCTCAGCTCTTGATAAATACCTTGTGAAATCTAATGAATTGGTGTAGAATCACTACTAAAATATTTTGTAACTACTTGAAATGGATTCCCAGATTGCCTTCCACTCTGCTCTCTCTTTCTCAAATTTGAAATGATGAAAAATGAGCTAAAATTGATCAAATACCCTTTGAAAACCTTGCAATAAATGCTAAGTGCTTACACAGCTATAAGCTTGGCATCAACCAATTTTAGGCTCACTCGACATCCATTGACATTTCCACCACTTGAAAACCACTACAAGTTTGGCATCAACTTAGCCAGACTGCCAGCTCAACATCTTCTAGCATTCCACTTGGCATACATAGGAAATATTTCATGCTCGACAACAAC
The DNA here is from genome assembly GCA_028749045.1 of Cupressus sempervirens. Lineage (NCBI taxonomy): Eukaryota > Viridiplantae > Streptophyta > Pinopsida > Cupressales > Cupressaceae > Cupressus > Cupressus sempervirens. Next base: position 38,716,409 of record CM053783.1, on the reverse strand, counting down.
ATGAAAAACTTAAATATTTATCTTGAATTCCTATCAACATCTTGCATCCTTATTCATGCTAATGTAATCTTTTCAGTACTATCTCCTTTTGGAACTAATGTATGATATAGCCTTTAAATATCAGTCCCACATACCTTTTGATTGCCTAGTTTGATGACGTGTGATCACTTGACCCATTGGGTAGTGATCCCTTCTCCATTTGATGTGCTACAATCATCCTGTCTCTTCCATGCCTTGTTCATCTCATCTTTGATGTATTCAACATCTGTCTTGCCTTTGTCTTTATCAAATTCACAACTTGGTGCTTTTTACCTAGTTGGACAATACCTACTAATGTGACCAGTCTTTAAATAGTTGAAACATGTGGTTTGACTTAACCACCTTTGGTAGTTACCTTTGAAGTGTGTCCTTATACAATTTTCAAGAATATGTCCATATTCTTGACAATAATGACAACTATATCTTGTATTATAATCCCAACTATAAGAGTTATCATTGTTCCTTACCTTTGTTTGCCTATTGGATGACCACATGGATTTGGATGTGCATTCAAAAGCTCTATGTCCATACTTCTGATAGTTATAACAATATCCTTCAAATCTTTGTGTATGCATGGTCTTGGTTCTGTGTTCATGTGCCTAATGACCTTGCTTGTTGCACTTATGGTAGTGAACTATGTTCTTAGGCTTGACATTTTGATTTACAATCTTGCTTCTGCACACATTAGCAATATGTCCTTTCTTACCACAATTATGACAAGTAGGTTTAGAGTTCTTACCTTTGTTGTTCCTTTCTTTTGCACTTTTGGATGACTCTCCTTCTTTAGTGCTTGTGTAACCCAATTTTGATGTATCATTCTTGGATCTAGGGGATCTCAATAATTGCTCAAAGTATTTGATGGCTTCATTTGGTTTGTTGAAACTTTCAACAAATTCCTTTTCCCTCTTTAGGTCACTCTGCAATTGTTCATTCTACAACCTTAGTGTAGTTATCTCAATGTCCTTAATATTTAACTCATAGTTGACATTCATCATTTGACTTAGAGTGTCTAGTTGCATGTTGGAAATCTTGGTTAGCTCTGTTGACTTCTCTTCCAATCTGTTGGCTAGAATTATTGTCTTCTTCAATCATGGCTTTGTCTTCCGTAGCTTTCTTATTTTTTTCAGTTACCTCACATAGCAGTATGGCTTGTGATTCTTGCTCTAACTTGAGATTTCTAATTTCCTCAGCTTGGACTCTATTCTTTTCCATTAGATCTACAACTGCTGCATCAAATTCGTTTGAGTCTCCATCTGTAAATAGCTTAGTAGTGTCTATCTCTTTGTAATTTGTGTCATTCTCCACAATAGCATTTTCCTTCCTTTTCTTCAAGGAATTCTTTAGGTCTTCTCTTGCTTGATTCAGTTGATGTAGAATGAGATGTATTTCAATCTCCAAGTTCTCAATAGTCTTTTCCAACTTATAAACTTCCATTTCAAGATCTTTCCTCAAAGCTACAAAGCTTCTATTTCAAAGAAGAAAGCTCGGGTACCAATTGGTGGAATTACAATAGGAAAGGTAAACTTCTAAAGGGTGGGGGGGGGGGGGGGTGTGTGAATCAGTAGTTTAAACTTGGACCCATAAAACTTTCACCACACATCTATCTGATGCATTCAATGAGTAAATTGAAATAATATGTAAAGCATATACATCTAAATCATGCAAACATGTAAGCATTCACATACATAACACCAGATATGATTACCTAGAAACCCTCCAAGTGAGAAGGTAAAACTGGGGTGGGGATGACACCCACAAATCTTCACTACTGAAGCAATAAAGTGTATCCAATGAAGGTTACAATGTTTTGATCATGAGTCATGATCTACCCTGTGAAAGGTCCACCCTTTTAAAGGCTTACAAAGATTGTTAGGTCTCATCTTGTTAGAGGATTTCAACACCTTGTTAAAAGTGTGCCTTGTTAAAGGACTTTAACTTACAACTAAGCACCCTATTAAAGGATTTCATACAACTTGTTAGGACTACTTTGTTAAGAGATTTGATTGAAATTACTTGTTAGAATGTCTCAGCATAGATCCTATAGTTGGCACTTGCTTTCCTAATAACATATCACCTCTAAACAATGTCTTCTTGATCCTTCTCAATCAGATGTCTCTTCGTTGAATCCTTTTCTCTAACCTCTATTCTGCTCTAACTAATTTTGCAATGTACTTTCACTTCATAACTTCTAAGTCACCATGATGCTCTGTTTGTGCATGCAAACTGTCCTCTTCACTCCTTCAATACCTTACACACTCATTATGAAGAGTTTAGGGTTTCATCCTCCTTAAGAAGACTTTGGTGGCTTGGGGTTAGGTATGAATCTACGACTGAAATTCATCCATTTTGCCATTTAATTCTACCCATTTTTTGATTGGCTGCATGTAATTGCATAGGGAATCCAATTTGAGATTCATCCTTAAGTTGGATAAAAAATGGTTTACATAATTGTTTGTGCCATTACAAACAAATATGTCAAAATAGTCTTACTTGACATCAGAAGTCTCTAATGCTCGACACACACTAATCTTTCTATTGTGACTTGGCACTTGTATTGCTTGGCATCCACTATTTATTTAGCTCTTGAATCACTCGACATGGTCTATTTGCTTGGCACTTGAGTGACTTGACACATGAGTGGCTTGGCACTCACTCTAACTCGACATGGTCTAATATTTACATGTTGTGCTCGACATGCATTACTAGTTCAACATGAACTAAGTAAATAACTTAAGTGTGTTGACACTCACTTGTCAAAACCAATATGAGATCAACAGATCAAATGCTGAAATTTTCAAGAAAAATCTATAATGTTTTCATTTTTTTGAAAATTGGTCAATTGTACATTTGTAGGGAGGATAGCCGCATCCATAGATAATTAGGTTTTATCATTATTATTAATTTTATATTTAACACTTTTTATGTTTATTGCTTATTATTTAATTAAATGAAAATAGTTTATTATTCTATTTTTATGAGAGTTCATATTAACTTAATGATTTTTATATAATAATTGTTACTAACTTAATACTTATTTATTATTAGTGGTTTAGATTATATATATATATATATATATATATATATATATATATATATATATATAGAGAGAGAGAGAGAGAGAGAGAGAGAGAGAGAGAGAGAGAGAGAGAGAGAGAGAGAGAGAGGTGGATGAACCACTATATATATTAATATATTTTTAAAGAAATTAATTCAAAAAAAGCTCAACCGGGAAAGAATCAATAAGAAAATCCGACATTGTCGCTCATAAAAAGGTCATCTATATTTACAACTATTTATATCGATGATATATTGCTCAACCTTACAATTTGAGGATTATCCTTCCTCCCATATTTACAAAACTTTGAGCAATTTAGAAACAAGGTTCATTAGGTTTTGACAATACATAATCAAAATTCAAAAAATCTCAAAGCGTTTACACATCGAATGTTATTCCTCCATTTCTTCCCATTCCTCCCCATGTGGAGCCATCAGATCTCCAAATGTACAACCCCAACCAATGGGTGGTTGATTGTGATGAAGTGCCTCCCACCTTGATCTATTGTCTAGGCCCATTCTAGAAGAGGGTTGAGCCGAAGCCTCCTATTCTTGATGACGGGTTTGCACACCCAAGTGGATCCCTCTTGCAACAACTACTGGTATTCCTAGTACATTAGCCACTTTGACGTCGAGCACCCTAACAACATCCTCATTTGCATCTTGCATGCCAAGCACCAAGCCCTGGCTCAAAAACTACCCCCATGGAGGAGCCCTTGAAGACAACCCCTCAAAGTTCATTAATGCATAGTTGACATTAGAAAGACTCAACATATCTAAGATAGCATAGCCAGTATGCTTAACTCTATCTTCAAGCTGATACCCTAGAGCTCTGGCCATGGTTTGAAGAGTTGATTTCATGATGCGAGGACTCTGCTTCTGAAAATACTTTTGAAGAGCATCATTCATAACCATAAATTCATGTCTCCATAGCAATTGAGACTTTGAAAATAACCCCCCAACCAAAGCATGTCCAACCCATAAATCATGTTGTTGCATAGCCTTTCTTAGTTTATTTTCATTCCAAATATGAGGGTGGACAAACTTTCTTGACAAGATTTCTAGCAGAAATACTGACTGTAATAAATCCATGGCATTCAAAAGAAAGATAGACCCTACATTTGAAGGGAACAACAAATGTTGAGTTGAAGGGGATAAGACTTCTTCCCTAATTACCTATTGAATACTCTGGTGGATAGAAGGAGAATTAATAGTAAACATCGCATCCATTACCACTTCATCAATTCATAGAGGTAGAACAACTTCAGTCACATTTGGAGTGATCCAAATTTGATAGTTTTTAGGTAGCAGGCTCCTATGAAATTGGTTGCAAGAGTCACACTTGATGCAAGCCTCCAAATGCATTGACATTTTCAGAAAAGCCAAGCTCACCCCAAACATATGAGTGAATGAAAACATTAGCCTTTATTGCCTATTGTAATTACATCTAAAAGAGGGCTTCATAATGTCGATGCATGCATGATAATTATCCAATGCTTATAGATACATTCATAAACTTCAAAGGACTAAACTCCATGTGATAGTTGAAGATATCTGATCTCCTTACTGATCTCACAACATGCAAGATACACCACACACCCAATATAAGTATTTTCCTTATCCAGTTGATGTTATATGTTTCGAAGCTTGACGACTAAGAGTAAATTGTCATGAAATTCCTTCACCTCATCCTATGCATTGGTAATGAATCCGAATAGGAGTAATAATTTATGATTAGCCCTAACAATCGACTAACTCATGTGTAACCAACATAAGTAGATCTTTGTACTACTCTATGATTAATGTTGGTTGCAATGAGAAAGTAGTTATTTCATCACAACCCAAATTAGAAAGATAGTTTGCAACTTTATTCCCTTCTCTAAGTGTGTTCGATATAGTCACTTCAGGAAATTGGTCAATTAAAATCCAAATTTGTTGTAGAACATACAAAAGCTGCCATGAAGATGATTGTCTCTTCATACATGCATTTACTATTACTTGGGAATCACCTTCAATCTGCATCAAAAGATATTCCCCTTTCTTTGCATGAATTAATCTAGAAAGTAAAGCTCGAGCCTTTGTTATGTTGTTAGCTCCTACTGGTAAAGGGGCCATTGTAATTGTGAGCATATTTCTATTGCAGTCTCTTAAACATGCACCTAAACTTGATTTACTTGGATTGCCTTTGGATGCCCCATCAAAATTGAGCTTTACAAACCTTGATTGTGGCGGCTGCCACTACAGAATTGAATTATCTATTTTTGTTTGATTTCTCTTGATTCCAATTCCTATTGGAATAACTAATGACTTCCATTCATGACTGATACCTCTGTCCCATGAAATGATAAGTGGATTGATTTTACATTTACTCATGCTTGCATTAGTAACTTCTAATATCAATTTTTCAATGCCTTCAATCACCTAGTCCAAGGATGAGGACTCTTTTATGAAGATCCTCTTACTTCTTTCCCACCAAATTGCCCAAAGTACTAATGTTGGAGTGCATTTCCAAATTCCCACAAGGAGAGCATCGAGAAAAAGGATTGGCCATGATTGAAAAATATCCCAAATGTTGTTTATTAAAATGTTTATATATTTTTAATACATTATTTTTAATATATTATATTATTAGACTAAGAATAGATCTTATAGTCATTATTATGTATCATTATTAGGGATCATGACATCTTCATCTTTGTTTTCATCTAAACTAGAGTAGGCAGTAATATTGCCAACAATACTAGTTCCCTGATCCTTAAAAGGATCTTGTTCATCAATAATTATTTGAGTACTATCCACTTGCATGGTTTCAATACCAATTGTAATATGTGGAGATACTTATGGTATCTGTGTGTCCTTTACTCCTATTATTGCTTGTGTTGGTGCACTTCGTTCAACAGTCATAGGTACTTCTCCCCTAACTCTATGCTCTTCTTTGTAGTTATAGGGATATATGTCATGAAGTTGACAATAGCTTTCTTTGTCTCCTCATTCACTTCCTCATAATTACTGCTCATCAGTAACTATTCTTCTTTTGTTATTCAATAAGAGCTTAATTCCCCTCAATAATCTTCTCATGTCTTCATCATTGTTAACTTCACAAAGCTTCTTAATTTGATTCTCCCTTATTCCTCTATCCTCCTTCTTCCATTAAGTAACCTATTGTATAATTCTTTCTAAATGTTCTCAAATGATTTCTTTTCCAAAATTATGTGTTTAACAACCACATTCTCTAGTTGCATTCTATCCATGTTGTTATAAAAATGATAATACTTATTCAATTGAACAAAGTTCTTATTGTCAATAATTTGAACATTAAGATTTTCTACCTTTGGCTTCTAAGGTTTCTTACCCAGGGCAGTTTTGACTTTTGTTGTCATCTTATATATGGGTCTATTCTCTACCTCTTCTTCTTCTTTAGACTCATTTGATTCTATCATTTGTAGAGTCTTTTTTCTCTTTCTTGGTCCAGTAGACAACTACTTAGTCCTTTTCTTAGAAGGTGACCCTATTTCCTCTTTTCTCACTTTTGTTAGTCTTGCAAACTTTCTAGTTCTAGGAGGGGTGATAATTCTCAATTGGCTGAATTGGTGTAGGTTGCACTTGTAACACCTCTACATAAGATGCACTTGGAATTTGTTTGGAGGGTCCAACCACTATGACTTCCTCTACTGGTCCTTCTACTACAATACTTGTAGCTATCAAAATTTCATTTTGACCACTTACCTTCCTCTCCAAGGAAGTTCTCTTTTAGGATTGCTTCAATCTTCTTCTCTACATTCTTCTTAATATCCTTGTTGTATAGTTCACTATGATCTTTTTCATCTTTTCCTCAAAAGTACCCCATCTAGGGCATTCCTCATCTCTATCAGACTCCAGGATGATCTCCACATAACCTTCTATTAGTTCTTCTCTCATTTCATAGCCCATAGGGTCTATGAACTTAACTCTAAGTTCTATTGCTTCCATACAAGTGACATCAGTGTCAACCATGAAACATATGTTCTCTTTGTACTTCTCTACTAGTGAAGGTGGAATTTTGAATCTCTTTTTCATTTTCGACTAAAAATCATTCATCATTCAAGTTATGCCCTTAGTGATTCTTTCCTCTAGTTTTCTTTTGTAGTGGTGAGTAATCAAGCTCATTGCGCATATGTTTCCATTCCATTCATATTATGACATGCCCATAAACTTTCTGATAACTCAAAAGAATATGTGAGTTATTGATGATTCAAATTTGAACACCGAGTTATTTGTCCTCTTTAAGCTCTCAATATTGTCAAGCAACTATTGCTTCACAATTTCACGCATATCGATTTTATCTTTCTCCATTGCCATCAGATGTGCTACATGGATGAATCCAATAGATACAAAATTTACTCTTGAACTATAATTCATCTTATACCCTAAAATTTTGTTGATGATTCTCACATCCTCCTCCTCCTTTATCAAGTCAATTCTCTTGTTTCTCCCATCTGACTTAATCTTCAAGTTAGTTTCAACTATTTTCTTGACATTCTTTTCATTCATTGGATTGCTCCCTTCATTTCTCAATCAAATAATCTTGTGAATCATGTCATTATCAACAATTATAGGAACCTATCCTATCTAGCACATCCCCTCATCAATTCGGCTCAAGATGATTCTGGTCCACTCATGATTATCAAACTCTATATGAGATATATGTCTGATAATGTTTAACTCTTCTACATGCTTAAAACCTTGCTTCAATGACAGATTATTATTGCATACCACATTCAAGTCCTTATGAATATCATTGTCACCAATAGTCTCAAATTTGTAGTGAATGTATGCCCTTCATCCTCTACATGTAACATATTCAACATAATTTACAAAAATGCTCCCAAAGGATCATCTTCCAAAGATACAAATAATTGTTTCTAGAATTTTTATCTCAGCCTCTCATTAACATCACACATAGTAGGTTTCTCTATTTCTTTTGATTAAATAAGCTTCAAAAGCTCAACTGTAAATTCAAAGAATACTCAATTCATGCATAACTAGCGCTTTCTTTACTTTGCACTCGAAAATATTTCAATTTGCCTTTAACTTGCTGTCAAATCACTTACAATTGCTCCTTAATATCTCACATGGTCAAATGGTACATACAATCTTGTCCACATCCCTTAAATCCTATCAAATTGAACTTCGCATTGATTGCATAATTACTCTGTCAACAAAAAGTTGTCTTTGTTAACTAGTAAACTTATTTTTATTCACACACCTTCATGCGATCTCTAAATTGTTTGCACTCTTAATTAGAGCTTCCTCATGATCTATTCTTCATTTTTTCCAACTTTGTAACTTCTAATTCAATCTCTAACTCTTGTTCCATCTTTCTGGTTCTCTATCTTCAATAGATAAATGCTTAATTCAAATAGGATAAATCACATATAATTGTTGACTTCAATCTTTCATTAGGTACATCAAAATATTATTCTTCTAATACCACATGTGAGCTTGATGGATCTTTTGCCTTCACAAATACCTCTTTGAATTCTTCAACATATTCTTTGAGTGCATCTTTTTGAATGAAGGCTAATCAATGAACCCATATATGAGTGAATAGATGTCTGAATTTGCAAAGTGAGTTGTGTTTTACAGATCAAATCTCTTGTTACATTCTAACCATTGTGGCAGTCAAAATGCTTTAATAAAGGTTGATCTTACAGTCATTTTGTGAATCCTTCAATCAAGGTGACATTCTAATGGAATGATTCAAAGTCCTCTAACAAGGCCACTCCTAATAGGGTCATTAAATCCTTTAACATGGTCACATTCAATAGTGTGTTGTATAACCTTTAATAGGGTTGTCTCTTAACTGAGCTCACTTCAGAAGAGTGAAAAATTGGTAGCATGTTACTTGGTGTTTTTTCCCAAATTGGATTTTCACATTAAATCCCCATGTCAAAGTTTTATTTACATGTGTCGATGTTACTCTATGCATTCTATTTTTATAGTTGTTTATTTTTATTATTAGTCAGAGTAGACACATATAGATAGAACAAAGAGAATGTTAAATTGTCGATATTTTTCTATATTGACCAAGTTGTTTAATGAGATTGTTTGAAGTTGTTGAAAGTTTAAATTGGTACATCTAGACTCGAGGATAATGATTGACCCCCCCTCTTAGTTATTCTAAATCATTCTAACAATTGGTATCAAAGCATTGATGCTTGTAAGGAAAGTTTGAAGGGACTCAAGTTAAATACCAAGATGTACAAGAGAGATGCCCAAGTTAAACAAGGAGAACTCCCTAACATGGAAAAACTTGATGAGATTGCACTTATTTGGTATCAGAGATTCTACATCATACTAGCTGGATAATGAATACATTGAGATACCTAGACCCATGATTGTTAAAGAAATGAAAGAGAAGTAGGAGCACAACCAACTGATGATTGAACTTGTAGTAGCCCTAAGTTATGTTGAATTTAATGATTAGAAGGAATGCACTACTACAAAGAAAATGTGGGACAAGTTAGCACAAATCCATGGAGGAGGAAAAAATGTATTGAGATCTAATGTAGAAAGCTTGAGAGGCAATATTGATGATATGAGAATGAAAGAAGGTGAAGCCATTGCACAATAATGTGGTCAAATCAAAGAGGTGGTGAATGCTATTAGAGGAGCTAGAGGCATCATACCTAGTAATTATCTAACCTTGGATAGTCTAGTTGGTAGAATTGTTGCGTTTGAACTATCAAATTTTGATAATTATTCCTCTTATAGTGTTGAATATGCTTTTAAGGCTAAATTGAACCTTGATGGATCCAAGAAAAAGAAGAAAAGAAAGTATGTGGAAAGTGAAAGTGAATCTGATGATGATCTTGATGAACTTGAAGCATTATTGGCCCGAAGACTACCAAGAAGAAAAGGAAAATACAAAGGTAAACTTCCTACAATTTGTTTTACATGTAATAAAGTTGGTCATATTGCTGCAAGGTGTCTTGGTAAAGATGAGAAGGAAGAAATGAAAGATTTCAAGTACAGAGGAAGGAGAGACAATAGAGACAACTGAGGTAACAAAGACTATGCCATGCCCAAAATTTACAAGGGAAAACATGACAATTTTTTTTTTAAAGATAACTTAGGAAAACATATAAGGAACTATACCTAGTCAAATAGGTTATCACATGGTTAGGAGTTCAGAATACCTAATTGTTATGCTTACAAGGTTGCATCATACTTCCAACTCCATTAACTTTAGATGTTGAGTTGAGATGAACCTTCAACCAAACTAGTAAGGGTCACCTTGGTTAGGGAGTTGGAAGTATATTGCAACCTCCTAAGCATAACAGTTAGGTATTCCAAACTCCTAACCATTTGATAACCTATTTGACTATGTGTAGTTCCTTATATGTTTTCCTAAGTTATCTTTCCAAAAAAATAAATTAGTGTTTTATGTGGAAATTGAAAGTGAATCTTATGATGATCTTGCTGAACTTGAAGCATTATTGGCTAGAAGACTACCAAGAGGAAAAGAAAAATACAAAGGTAAACTTCCTATAATTTATTTTACATGTAACAAAGTTGTTCATATTGATGCAAGGTGTCTTGACAAAGATGAGAAGGAAGAAATGGAAGATTTCAAGTATAGAGGAAGGAGAGCTAATAGAGACAAATGAGGTAACAAAGACTATAAAGATAGAGGTAAGAAATGTTGCTACATTGCTGAAGAAGATGGTTTTGATAGTGATTTTGATGATCATGATGAAGAAGTTGATTATGTATCCCTATACAAAAAAGATCTAGAGATTAAACATAATATTCCAAAAAAATACAACCCACAAACAAAAAAGCCAGTAAAAAAAGGCCAACAGACAAAAGATGGCACCAAAAATTCAACAAAACCAAAAAGATATAGAAAGAGCTAGGAGCTAGTAGGGCATTAACCCATTCTTCTGATCATTTTCATTGTTAGTTCCTATAGAAAATCCATCTTCTCAATGACATCTTTGATTTGTTTGATCTCAAAGGAAGCCTCAATCGTTATCTTCTTAGAAGTAGCCCTAGTCCTTCTACCCATTCCTTCCTTGTTGTTAGAAGTTGGTTCAACATCCTCAATCACAATAACAATAGCTTTCTCCCTTGAAATTCCCTCAAACTTATTAATCAAAATCTTGTTGTGTTCTATTGTGTTCATTAAAGGCTTTGAGGATATTAGAGCTCTATTCAACTATACTCTGGAGGGTACTCTCAATATCATTGACTTTGTTTTCCAGTGTCATCACCTGGGCTTCGAGCCTATAGAATGTAGCCAAGTCAATCAGGGACCCAATGGGGGGGGGTGGTTGTCATTGTTGTCTCCATCCTACACCTTGTTGTCACCAACCTTTTGCTCAACCATCGACATCCTGTCCTTCAGAGCCAGACTATGATGGAACATCCATTTTATTGATGTGAATTTATCAAGCAGGTTTTTCCTCACATTTTTTAGGAGGTCTATTTCTTCCTCTTTACTATTGTCACTAAGGATGACCAAAGACAGATCAATTAGGGTTTGAAGTTTCACCTTACTCAATCTGTTTCACCAACCTTTAAGTTTATTATTTCTCTTGCAATCCCCAACTTCACAGAGTCTAAGGACATGTTTTTCTAGGTAAATTTTCTTCCTTTGGCTTGTGATTGAGGTCTTCTTTGCATATCTTTTCAATAGATGGTGGGGGGTTACCTTTATCCTCAAGGGATAGAGAACCACCATACTGGTTCTTAATTAGATCCATGGGGGAGTACTCACCTTAGTCATCTTTAATGCCTTCTTTCCCAATAGTTTTCTTCCTCATCACCACCTTAGAAGGCACATCCTCCTAGCCATCGGTATCCATATCATCCCCATCCTCCTCGTAATGATGCACCATGTTATGTGAAAGGTAAAGGATCAATTATACTGAATGATAAGATCAAATGTGACAATGCATATTGGGTTGATGGTTTGAAATATAACTTGTTGAGTGTGACACGGTTAATCAATTTAGGCTACAGAGTTGAATTATGAAACAAGAACGAAAATATATACAATGCTACTAGTGAACTAATTGGAAGTGGATAGTAAACAAGAGGTAACTTGTTCTATCTAGACCTATCTAAAGATACATGTTTATTTGCACAAGTTGAGGATGTTTGGTTATGGCATAAGAGGCTATTTCATGTGAACATTGATAATTTGGTAAGCATTATAAAGATGAAAAGAGTTAGAGGTTTACCAAGATTGAGAAAACTAGATAAGGTGATGTGTAAATAATGTCAAATGGGTAAAATTAAAAAGTATAGTTTGAAGATCAAGACCTATTATTCTGATGATATTTTGGAACTAGTTTTGTTAGGAATAACCATAGACAGAAATAATAGTTACATGAAAATATAACCAATATTAGAAAATAAAAAATCGTACGAAGGAGAAAATAAGTCATAAAGATTTAACGTGGTTCACCCAATCCCTAGGCTATGTCCACCAAACAACCAGTCCAATATTTTTATTCTCTAGTGATTACAACTTGATTACAATCTGTAATCCCTTACAACTCAATACTATTGCAAGAAGTAAATTTTTCATCACACCTTATGAAAAACCCTAACCCTAATCCATTTTATACAAGTATTTTTTCTACTTTAGGATGAAAATTACTTCACCACATTAGTTAGAAAATGATGATAAAATAGCCCTGAATCTTGCCAAGGAATTATGGAGTATGTATAATACTTCCTTGATGAATCACTGCAAACTAGCAATCTCCCATGTGGGGACTGATTAGGCTCCACACTAGAAAAAAATCTCCCACTTGGAGACTAATCCTATATCAATGATGCTACTTCATGAGGCTCCCACTTGATCAAACCACTTTGGACTCAGGTGTACCTTTATTATGTTCAGTTGAAAAGACTGACCAAAGTTGAAGAGGAGTTTAGCTTCTCCCTTGTCCCTAAACTTGCAAACATATATGTTGGATTATCGTATGTGTGTATCTTGTCCATCTTTAACTGTCCATCATCCAAAATTGAACGAATGAAATGGTGCCACAACTATATGTATTTTGTCTTTGAATACAAAGCATAATTCTTTACAAGATGAATGACACTTTGGCTATCTATAAACAAACAATTATCCTTCTATGGGTGCCCCAATTCTTCTAAGAAGAATTGAAGCCATATCATCTCCTTGGCTACCTCTATAGTAACAACATACTCTACCTCTATAGCGGATAAAGTATTCACTTTCTGTAACCAAGAAACCCAACTCACTATTGTCTCACCAATAGTAAATACATATCCTATAGTACTCTTATTGGTATCAATATTCCCTACCAAATTTGAGTCAACATAGCCTTGTAAAGCAGTAGTAGAGCCCCTAAATTTTAAACAATTACTAGATCTTGTTAGAAATAGATAATACTGGGGGGGGGGGGGGGAGGGTGGGGGGTGTGAATTAGCATTCTACAAACTTTTTCCCACAACTAAATATTGTTAATTACTTTATAACTTGCATATGAAAGTAAACCAACAACACTGAACAATAAATATAACCATACACATAGTAAACTCATAACACTATTATTTGTTAACTAGGGAAACCCTGGCCAAGGGAAAACCCTGGTGGGGATGATACCCACAAGATGATTCACTAAAAAAAAATGATCATGTTAAGGATATTGACCCTATTAGGAGTCTATGAAGTACATATAGTCTTTTGAGTCTTCGTTAGAGGATTAGGCCTTATTAGAAGCCTCAACCCTATTAGGAGTTGGTAGAACAAATACAATGTATGAAAGAAGAGCCCATTGCCCTAATATGCAATTATACAATTTAGTTCTTCACAAGAATAGATATACATACAATACTTTTTGTCTGCTATAATTCATACTTTCTTTGATCACACATCAGATCTCATATCACATAAGGCTCATATATCTTTCAAGCTATCCATATAATAGTTCACATATCATATAACTTCCACATATTGCACACTTATCTACACAACATAAGATCTCTACTTATACTTCACAAATTAGTAAATCTTTACTCAGTCGACCTTCATGTCTTCACATGCTTGACATAATATAAAATAACTTACGGAACAATATCCACATAGTCGGCTCATCATGACTTAGTAATTATTTTGTTACGAAAATAATTCCTTAAGTCGTACAATTCAATTCTCTATTATGCTCTATTCTATTATGTCAAATACTTGTACCAGTATTTCAATCATAATTTGTGTTGTATTATCCATACACATCTATACACTAGTATATGTCATCATGACACTATCATTGAACTTTCCTCAAATGCGCATAAGCTAACTCTCAATGAGTCATCCATACCAATTACATCTGTCTCTGTGCTGCTGCAAATTGTCTAACACTTAGACAATTTTCTATCTCTAAATGCATAAATGAAATATTGAATACATGTTGCCATAAATGAAAACTCTCAATACATCTATTTGATTATATTTCCAACATATGTTCTTCTCAAATATCTAAGAATCTATTTGACCACATTCCAAAGTTCAATTCCAAGATGATTCATATACTTGCTAACAACTCCCATTGCATGTGCCAATATTTGGCCTCGTACATACCATACCATACATCAAGCTTCCTATAGCTGAAGCACAAGGTACCTTGGACATATTATCCTCCTCCTCTTGTGTCTTTGGACACATCTCCTTAGTCAACTTCAAATGACTATGTAAAGGTGTTCTGACAACTTTTGCATTCTCCATAGAGAAACGTTGTAACACCTTCACAATATAATTAGCCTAAGATAATGTCAATTTTATGTTCTTCCTATCTTTACAAATTTTTATTCCAAAGATTTGTTTTTTTGTCTCCAAATCCTTCATAGCAAATGAATGTGATAACTATTGTTTTAACCCCTTAATGTGATCCATGTTAGACCTAGCTATAAGCATATCATCAACCTATAAATATGAAATATTGTAGCTATCATCATCCAAATTCTTAAAATAAACATAATGGTCTAAATGACACCGAGTATAACTATGCTCATGCATAAAATTGTCAAAATTTAGATACCATTGCCGAGGTGCTTGCTTCAAGCCATATAAACTTTTCTTCAATCTGTATAATAAATGTTCCTTATCTTGGACCTCAAATCCCTGTTTCTATGCCATATATATCTCTTCATCTAAATCACCATGAAGAAAGGTTGTTTTAACATCAAGTTGCTCCAAATGAAAATCTTTAGTAGCCATAATACTTAAAACAATATGAATAGAAGTTATTTTAACAACATGAGAGAATATCTCATCAAAATCAATGCCCTTTTTTTGTGCAAATATTTTTACAACTAACTTTTGTTTAAGTTTTTTCTTACCTACATCCTCTTCTTTCAACTTGTAAACTCAATTATTTTGTAAAGCCCTTTTACCTACAAACAACTTCCATAAATCCCAAGTCTAATTTTTCAGCAAGCAGTTCATTTCTTTTGTCATCATAGAATGCCACTAAATCTTAATATCCACTTGCCTAGCTTCACTATAAATTTTAAGTTCACTAGCATTAGTTAGTAAAATAGAGTATAAAGAGGGAGAAAATCTTTCTAGAGGTCTACTTAGCCTTTTTGACCATCTAACATTCACTATGGTGTGTGGTATTTGTTGTTGGAAAGCATGACAAACTACTAGAACATCTTTCTTTTGAGTATCATTGGGCACTATATAATTATTTTCTTTCTTCTCAAGTTGTTGCAACAGATATTTGTACAATACTTTCTCATTGAATATGACATCCATGCTTCTTACAATTTTATGATTTTCGAAATTCCAAAGCCTATAACCAAATTCATCAATGACATATCCAACAAAGACAAATTTCTTTGACTTAGCTTCCAACTTGGTTCTATTTTTAGAATTTATATGTGCAAATGTTTCACAACCAAAGGTTTTGAGAAAAGAATAACTCACCTTCTTACCAGTTTATGTTTCCTCTAGAATACCATAGCCTAAAGGAGTAAAGGGACTTCTCTTAATCAAATATACAACATTATTGATAGCCTCCACTCAAATTTCAAGGGCAACCCAACATGCAACCTAATTCTCTATGTATGCTCCATTATTATTCTGTTCATATCTTCAACCACTCAATTTTCTTGTGGAGTCCCTGGAACAATTTTCTATTTAAAAATACCATTAGTAGAGAAATAATCTACAAATACATTTGTATAATACTCACCACCATTATCAGCTTTGAGATATTTTAGCTTTTTACTAGTCTTTTTTTCAACCAAGTATTTCTATTTCTAAAAAAGTTACAAATACATCATATTTCTATCTAAGAAAATAAATCCATACTTTTCTAGTTGCATCATCAATAAATGTAACATAATAATGACAGCCACCAAGGGAAGATACCTAAGCTAATCCCCATACATTTGTATGCACAAGCTCTAATATATCATTTTTCTTTTCCTTCCCACTCTTAACAAAGCCCACTCTCATTTGTTTTCCATATACAAAACTTTTACAAAAATCCATATTGACACATTTCAAACTCGGTAAAACTTTCTTTGAATGAAGTAATTTCATACCTTTCTCA
This sequence comes from Cupressus sempervirens, assembly GCA_028749045.1. NCBI lineage: Eukaryota > Viridiplantae > Streptophyta > Pinopsida > Cupressales > Cupressaceae > Cupressus > Cupressus sempervirens. Next base: position 38,699,736 of record CM053783.1, on the reverse strand, counting down.
CTCATGTGCCCAAGTCCATTGTGTCATAGCACTGTATTAGAATCTACAACATCTGTTTGTTCTTATTGCTCAACTTTAGCAATTGTTCATAAACATTCATTTTTCTTTGAGACAATTAAAGTAGAAGGAACAATATAACCTGTACAAAGATATAAAGTTCCTAGTTTCACACCTTTTTTCTACTACAAGGGAACCTTTTGAAACCTTCCAATTTTTATCATTAAAAATAATTATGCAACTCTCAACACCTAGTTGCCCTATTGAAATTAAATTCCTACTCAACCTTGGAACATGACTTACGTCATGTAGTAGCTAATGAATCCCATTCTGCAACTCAATTTTAACTTTTTCCTTTTCAAAAATTTGATAGAGTTCATTATCCCCCAAATAAACAAGCTCAAAATCCCCTTGGACATAATCAATAAAATAACCTCTACAGTGTGTAATGTAAAATGAAGCCCTGGAATCTAAAACCCAAGAATCATCAATACTTTCTGAAGAAAGAAGCAAAACATCCTCTTCATATTTGTTACTTACAATATTTGTATCTGTGTTCTCTTATATTTTATCTCCTTCATTATTCTTTCGAGTCCAACAATCTTTCTTCTTATGCCTAGGTTTTCCACAGTACCAAAAATCTCTTGGTCCTCTAGATTGAGACCTCTTCCCTTTTGATTTTCCTCTTTATTTCTCATGATTTCCAAAACTACTTCCTCTCTCAATCATCATGCCTCTTCTTTGTGTGTTCAAATCACTTCCTAATGTAGATCCACTTGAGGTTTTCCTACAAGTTTCCTCACTCAAAATAACACCAATCACATCATCACATTTTAGGGTATTAGATCCATAAAAATAATTACTTATAACCATTGCCAAGTCATTCCAACTTTTAGGAAAAGAAAAAAAAATCAAAAGAGCCCTAATTTCTTCATCAAAATTAACATTCACAGATGATAACTAACTAGTAACCATATTAAACTCATTTAAATGACCTGCAATAGATCTACCTTCTGTCATCTTCATATTAAATAAAAGTTTCATGAGAACTACATTGTTTGAAACGAAGGGATTTTCATATAGTTTTGTTAGGGTTTGTATCAACTCTTATGTTGTCTTCTCTTTTGTAATGTTAAATGTCACGAATTGTTCCTGGCATAATCAAATACTTCCAAGTGTCTTTCTATCCAAAATTACCTACTCCACATCTGTCAAATTTCCCTATTTCTTGGCTTTTCCTTTCAATGGCTACCATAAATCCTTTTGATACAAATAGTCTTGCATTTAGATTTTTCATAACTGGAAGTTCTACCCATTAAACTTATCAACCTTTAGCTTACCATTGTCTACCATCGCTCTCATTGAAGCATGAGACTCCCACTTAACTGTGAGACTTTCCTGCAATGGATAATTGAAAAACAACCTCGTTATGATACCATTTGTTAGGAATAACCACAAACAAAAATAACAGTTACATGCAAATATACCCAATATTAGAAAGTAGTAAATTGCACATAAGAGAACACAAGACTCAAAGATTTAATGTGGTTCATGTAATCCCTGGGCTATGTCCACCAAACAATGAGTCCAATATTTTTATTATCTAGTGATTACAACCTGATTTCAATCTATAATCCCTTACAACTCAATATCACCGCAAGAAAAAATGTTTACATCATGCCTTATAAAAATCCCCTAACCCTAAGCCATTTTATACAAGTATTTTTGCTACTTTAGGGTTTAAATTAGTTAAAACATGCCAGTTCAAAAAAAGCAATAAAATAGCTCTAAACCCCATCGGGGAATTATGGAGTATGTACAGTACTTTCCTAATCAGTCACCACAAACTAATAGGTTCATACATAGTTATGTGGTACTATTAGAGTACAAAGTTGTTATGGTGAAAAATATTTTATTATGTTTGTTGATAAATTTTCTAGAATGATGACTATAATGTTTCTTAAAGAAAAATCTAATGCATTTCAAATGTTTAACCAGTATTTGGCTAGACTTGAAAAGGAAACAAGAAAGATTCTGAAGTGCTTGAGATTAGATAGAGAAAGTGAATTCATATCAAATGAGTTTACCATATTCTAAAATAACAAAGGAATCAACAAACAAATGAGTGCACCAAGGACTCCACCACATAATGGTATAGCTAAAAGAAGGAACGAATCAATCATGGACTATGCAAGGACATTGATGATGGAGAAGAATGTTTCATAGAAATATTGGAGAGAAGTTGGAAGTACTGCAGTGTACAAGTGAAGAAAACATTAGCAAATTTAGCTCTAAATTTTGACGAGAAAAGGTCGAAATTGCAACTAGAGTTGGTCAAATAGATGACTAAACCTATCGTCAATCTTTTCTAGTCAATTTTTTGTCACAGTAATTATGTGTCAAAATTTTGACTTCAATTTCCTTAGTCTAGCCTGAACTCTTATTTCCTCATTTGCGTCCATTTCTAGTCAAAATTTTGACATACACCCCTTGACTTTTTCAATGGTAAAGCCAAATGTTTGATAGCAGAAAAGTCCAACCATCATTGAAATTGCAACCAAGATCCCTTTCAACCATCGTCGAAATTGCAACCAAGACCCCTTAATTTTTTATGGCGGTACCATACATTCGACAACAAAGGGAAGACATGTTGGTCAAAATTGAGACCAACGCTTGGTAGAAATTTACATGGGCTGTGCCAATTATTGCAAAAGCTTTGTTCTCATAGGAGCCTTCTAAACTGCACAAAATTTGATTCTAAAGCATAATTTCTTGGTGCACAAGACTTAGAGTATTGTGCACATTTCTACCTCCACACCATTGTTTCATTCATATCACATGATTTATTTCATACAAAACAATGGGAAGGAGGAAGAAATGTGCACGATATCCTGAGTCTCCACCGAGCAATTACACTTTAGAATCAAATTTTGTGCACTTTAAAAGGCTCCTATGAGAGCAAAGCCTTTGCAATAATTGGCACAATTCTTCTAAATTTTGGTTCTTGAGACACCACTGCTTGTGAAGACTACAGGAAAAAATAAAATTAGCAAAGAATTATTTATCATGAATGGAAGACAATAACACTAACTAATTTCTATTTTTCAAACAGATAAACGTGACAAAAAAACTTTGTAGTCCCAATCACATCATCATAAGAGTGCATATATAACTATAACCCCTTATTTGGCTACTTGTTGATCAATTCCTTGGCAAGAGCATCTAGGACATAATATTAAAGTGCAATCAATCACTGAGCCTATTTCTAGCAATTGAATTGTACTATAGAAACAAAAATTGTATTAAAATTGACACCTCACCAGTTGTTGTTCATTTGCATCTGTAATGGCTTTAAAAAAGTTGAAAGCTTACCATTTTTCAAGAACACAAAAGGCACTCGTAGTTCAGCTGCATCAATAAAAGTATAGTTATTTGAATGTTCAAAAAATATGAAACTTCCACTTAATAGCTAGAAAAGCCATATCCTCAGTATACATAATCTTTGATGGAATGTTCATAAGTGAATTATTTTCTCTAAAAGCTCAAAATTATGCACAAAGAAGCACCATGCACTTGAAGATATATATATATAGGTTACAAGACTGATATATCAAAAGGAGCATGGTGAGGGCAAAAGACTGTCATCGATATCGATTGTGGAGTTGCAGATAGGTAAGTGATAAACATAAAAAGGTAGTACAAGGCACCATTTGCCATGTTCTAATATGAGGAACTACCTTGGAGCTGGTTCTAAAACTTGATTACTTAATGTTGGATTTGATAAAATGGTACCATTATCTGGAGGAGGTCCCACACCCCACTTTCCTGCTAATTCTGAAGGCTCAATGACATAAACTCCTCCGTCAATCATTTCAAGAGCGAATTGATTTGAGTCAGATGGATGTGATGCAATTACTAGAGGATAGACATTGCATGAATAATCAAAGGATACATTTTTATTTAAATCATAAAATACTTGGGGATCCATTTATCCATACATAACATAATTTTTTCCTCCTTGGGCCAACTTACCTATTCATGCTTAAAGCTAAATATGTAGAAGGTGCAATTCGACAACATGGCCTCAAGCTCTTTGCATCAAATACTCCAACGAAACCATCATAGTAGCCTGCAACTATGAGAAGGTTGTTGCATGAATATACTGCACTTGAAACGGTAGTAGATAGAGAATCATGAGGTGTCCACTACAGTACAAACAAATGTGATATCAGTTTACCCTCATATAGAGAAGGTAGCTTATATCATTATAACTTACTAAATTTGAATTCTAAATTGCTAACGAAGACTTACATAATGAAAATGGTCAAACTTAGAAGCATCATAAATAACAAGTTGGCTCTTGTGAACAACCAACAAGTGAACTTGATCATTATGGAACTGTACTCTTGTATCCCCAATTGGTGGTGATGATCTTCCTATCTGCACTTGTAAAATTTTTGACTTTCGTTTCTCTCATCTATCAATGCTCCAAAAATAGAGCTTCCAGAACATTGGCCAAACATTTAGTAATTTGAATCTATAAACATGTGAATGTACAAAATGAGATGGCAATGGATATTCAAAATGAAGACAAACCTAGGCATTGGCCCTAGAAGATACCAATACATTCAAAGTGTGTGAAACTGCCAAGCCTATCATTTTCTTTTCATTTTTACTTGGTTAGTTTAAACAAGTTTTGAAAAGACACAAGTTAGAATGTCATCATATTGAATGATCCCAAATACTCTTCCTATAAAATAAACACCAAAACAAAATGAATAGAATGAGGATAGTTCACTTTGACCATGTATAACATTTTTGCATTGACTTTGCAATTCATATTTTAGAATCTATAATCTAGATAGTGAATTAGTGAAAAAGAGAACTGCCATGATGTATCATTTAGTATAGTGAGCTTGAAAAGAAACAAAAAGTCATGCTAGATTATAAATATAATTTCAAAGATACCTACAATCAAGTCTACAAGCTTTCCAATTTAAGATACAAATTAAGACTTTTTCATATGAGTGTGGTCAGGTTTATAATGGATTAGACAAGATAATGAGCTAGAAAAGAGAAAAGTTATGATGATAGATAAAGCTATGATTTCTAATTATTAGTTTGCAAAAATACACAATCAACTCAAAAAAATGAAAATTCAGAGCGAATAAAGATTCTGTTTATAAGTAGTTTACTTAGTGTATACTATTTTTCTTAGAATTTAATGAATTTCAAAGATTTTGATATGACTTCATAAATCTCTTTTGCATTAATATTTAGGAGTTATTAACAAGACATTATGGAAATGGTGCATACTCCATTATCTATCATGATCAAGATAGGAAGTTAGAGAACACAAAAGTTGTGATGGTAGATCATAGAACATGATCTAAAATATTGATAGGAAAAAATGATAAAAATAATTGAATCTAAAAAAAAATTAGGCAGTCTTACTTTCTTGGTCTATAATAAAGATTTTCTAATAGTTCAAACACCCATCAATATAATGAATTAAAATAATAATAATAATCCTAACGATGGATTGTAAGAAAATGGATCATACTCTATAATGCATTATTGAAACAATGATCTAGAAAGGACAAGGTGATAATGGATCATAGAAAATGTTGACACAGATAAAATATATGCAAACAATTTCAAGAGCATTCAAATTTGAAATAAATTCGGTAGTCATACTCTATAGATCTACATTAAAGACCTTAAATATTTGAATTATTATCTATATTGAAGGTACTGAGCTAGATAAGAAAATTTTGATACATAGATCATAGAATTTTGACAACATACTCTGTGATGCATCAAAATAATAAATCACAAAGGAAGAAAGCTATATTAATAGATTGCAAGAACAAAATCTAGAAACCTCCCAAAAAGAAATCAAAACACATCTAACATTTCTCCATTCAAACACTCTTACATTCTTGGTGTACAATAAAGGTAAAAATGAAGCTTAAAGGCCACCAAAAGAAAATTACACCTTGAATGTCATCATATTGAACAAGGAGACCTTTCCACTAGAGGTAGACATTACATAGGAATCATTCTTAGAAAAAGCTATGAAAGCATCAAATTCTTTTGGATTCGTAGCACTGATATCATTAGTCATCACAATCCCACTAGCTAGCTACCACATTTGTGGTTGAAGATTGGTAGTAGACTATAGAGAAGATCACTGTCTTAGTCACTTAATAGACAATTTTCTAAGCAACACACATAAATTCTTTCCAAATTAAGAGCATCACCTTTCCAGATGTATTCCACTCATTCCATGGCCATTTCCATAGTTTGTGGACTGCATTTGATGCCAATGCTAAAAGAGCAACACCAAAATTGGTATATATCAGTCTTGTAACCTGTACAAAACAATAGGTGCTAATGTAAATATTGAAGTCATGAATTGCAAAGAAGGATATGTGGGTCTAGTTATAGATATGACTTTTCATATTACATGTTAATGTATGGTAACACAAAGTTCATACAATGTCTTAGAGGACACCCTTTGTCCTTGATGTTAGAGTATGGAGATAAGTCCTCAAGAAATGCAGAAACAATGCATATAAGATTGATCTTCCATAAGACATAGGCCTCTTTCCAATTTTTAACATTTCTGATCTTTATGCATATAAGCCACCTACTAATGTTTGTGATGCAGGAACAAGTGATAAGGATAGTGTTGATGCTTCTTAGTTACCTAAGGTCACTAAACCTTAGATTGAATGCATTTTGGACAAGAAGGTTACAAAATAAACCAAGAGAGACACCTATTATTCCTACCTGGTCAAGTGGAAGGACACACCCAATGAAGATGCAACTTGGATGACTCAAACAAAGATTGAAAAGGCAGGGTATCAATAAACCATGAATCCTTAGAGACCTATAAGGGCTAAATAGGCTTAGAATAAGGAATATAGTCCAAAATTTTTGAAAATACCTTAGAATAAGTTTATATAGGTCTTAGGAAGGTTTAAGAGTCTTGGGACTTCATTATGTTCAAAATTGCAAAATGCAACAAAAAGTTGCTATGCAACTTTCAAAAGTTGCTAAGCAATTTTCAAATAGATAAGTATGTTTATGAATACTTATTATACTCTCCATACTTATCTCCATACTCTCCATACTTATCAAATAGATAAGTATTCATAAACAAAATTGTATTCATAAACAAGATGGTGAGAAAGTGAGGCTTTTGAATTGCCCACTAAGTCCTAGCTAGGACATTGAAAAATTGTGGGGAAATTTCATAATTTGAAACTTCTATTGTTTATGATGATTTTTTCATATTTTTGATCAATTCTATGATCCATCATCAAAATATCAAACTATGAAAGAAAAGAAAAGAAAGAAAAATCAAAATATTCCCAAATTAAAATGATGAATGATGAAATTTGATTCAAAACATTAACAACAATAAAATGATAAGATCTGTTTCACTCACCCCAAGCACAACAATGACAACCCCACCCAATTCCAAAGACCATGATGATTTATCAACACCCTTGTCCAAAAGCACTATCAAAGCAACAATTTTAGTGGATCCCAAAAGTGTTGTGAGTGCTGACAGGGATAATCGGGCTGGAAAGCTTTTCATTGTCTCTACCTGCATTGCATGCTCTCAATTTTTAGTCACAACTCAAGAATAAAACTACTATATAAGAAAAGAACTTCATGAATGAGACCAATGTTTCTATAATAGTAAGAAAGGACTAAAAACTAGGAAAAGAGGATGACAAAATCAAATAGAACCAAGGCAAGAGTCTACAACATATCTGTGAATTGTGAGCCTCTCAACTCAATTAATCATGAAACATAATAATAATTGATCTTAGCTTCCACCTATACAATCATGGAAAATGACATGATTGTCACAACTGTTAAGAGGTAAGTGCATCTAGTGACAATTTTGTCTGGATTCCCCTCATGTAGTAACTTAAGGAATTGATGTTTTTTGAGGGAGGGTCTGATGAAGGCCAGAGCTGGCTTATAGTAGGACCACACAGGAAGCTCATGGCCATCGCTCTAGACACACACAACATTGTACCCACAATCTTGAATTGGCTACTAGCAAATTTAATGTCTACTTTCTCCATCATACAAACACAAAAAAATACCAATTAGACCATAGGAGTATAAAAACCCAATCTTTGAAGAAGTAGAAAACATGTGATTAGAGAGTACTACTCACCCAAAATACTCACTTTCTCACCATTTTTCTCACCACCTTGTTTATGAATACTTATCTTTCTCACCATCTTGTTTATGAATACTTATCTCCATACTTAGCATTATTTTGTGTCTAGAGTGTCATCAATGTTTTTAAATGTAGAATGAAATGGTTGTAAGTATGCATTTCTACCACATGCAAATGATTTTGAGATATAGAACTGTGCAATCCAATCTCCCAAAGAATAGACAACACCACTTATCGCCATCTTTTCCAAAATAGGATTTGTCATAAAGTGATGTTAGAATAGTTACTAAAATGGTCATAAATTATGTTCTTATAGTAAAAGAATACTTTGAATTAAGAAAAAAACTACACAATATTAAAACATGACATTGGACTTGTTAATTGGTTGTCATTATTAACGATAAGCTTATCTTTAAAGTTTGAGCTTCACTTGGTTTCGAGAATAGTTTCATATTCTCTACTAAACAAGGCCAACCACATGAAGGTGGAAGCTCATTTGGCCCCTCCCCCCCACCAACATCACTCTAAATTCCCCATTAACATTTATAACATTCATTCATTCATCCATTTTTGAAATATAACATTCAATCATTATAATCACACACATAAAATTCATTAACACACAACATTCATGAATAATTCATTAACATGCAACATTCATGAGTAAGTCGTTCATGAATTATTCATTAACACAAAATTCATTAACACACAACATCCATGAATAAGTCATTAACACATAAAATTCATTAGCACACAACAATCATTTCTTTTTGGCTTTCTTGCTATTTTTTTTCCATGAAATTTCTAAGAGGAATATCAATGTCCTCGTCATCCCCCTCCTCTACTGGTTCTAATTGCAACATATGTCTCCTCCTCATCTCTTGACGAACATGAGGCCGTTGCACCAAAGGGGGGTCTGCTGCAATAACAAGTACTTCATGAGTTAAATTCATACCATTTTATATTAGTGAATTATGAGTTTTTATTTAAGTAGAAGAACTATAAATCAAAAATATAATTTAAAACAACAAAACATATATTTTCTTTACCTGAATGTGTGACATGAGCTACTTGCTGATCAGTCTAAACATCCTCTGGCACTTGTTCAACACAACATGATTATATATCCTCTAAAATATACACAAAAAGGTTACACCAAGTTCAATTAAAGATGTTAAATTGTATTAATAATTACATAATTATTTTTAAATAGAAAATGAGCACATCCATGGATAGTATGATGCACATCAGGGGCTTCATGATGCGGTGTATGATTTGTGTCATGATTAACAGGCTGCATTGCAATGTTATGCACATTATTATCAAATAGATTGTTGCTCAAGTATTCAATTTCTAATATATTTTTGGCATATTTACCTATGCACATGATGCATGAGACTATTTGGTTAGGGAAATGGAAGCTTTCCATAGGCATTCAGCCACGACTGCATAGCCTTGCTTGAAGGTAATTCTTTTGTGTTCTTCCATGGCCTCCAGATTAAAATCAGCACCCTGCATTTTTTTTATTAATTAACAAAATTATTTGCATTTTATAAATAATTTTTCTCTACAATTCATTTATTGCTACTTACAACTCGTGCTTTGATTTTAGAATACCCCCAGAGCCAAGTCTATGCTGCCCAACCTTTTCCAACCTAGCCTTTGTTGCCATTGATGTGTCTTGCAACCTATGAAAAGTTTGAAATATGTTAGATGATATAGATATAAAGATTAGTACTAATTAGTGCATTATTACATTAATGTACTAGTAGTTAATACTCTTGCATACCTTCTCACACTTGTTGGTGTAATTTCTCTTTGACCATCCCCTTTCTCCTTTGCATCCAAAATGAACTCATTCCATTCCCTCACAGTAATAAAGGGAGGACACTAGTACTTTGGGTTTAGGACGAGACTCTTTCTATATGAGTCCCTCACAACCTTAAGATGTTTGCAAGATTTTTGTAACATTTTCTTATGATCAAAAATATTAATACCAAACTCATTCTCAAAATCTTTGATGAGCTAATCTTTTAATTTTTTATCTTGAAAGTTCCCTCTTTTAAGAAAAAACACAAAATTGTTAGATATATCTAGTAAAAGAAAAGACCCAAATGAAAGGGAAAATGTTGCACCAATTAATGATATGAAAAAAAAATAGTGGGATAAAATTAGTTCACTTATGATGTTCCACCTTGTACGTATGGTGGCCCTGGATATTTGCAGTGTGAGGTCATAAAGCTTTTTATAAAATGTATCGTTTCTTGCAAAAAATGTCATGAGATAATCAATCCAAAGCTTCTTATGAATAGGTAAATGCATATTACAATATAAAAAATAATTACTTAAAGTACCTGGAATCTTAGGACATTTTAAAGGCATCGATTCGTCATTGTCAATCAAAAACAACGTCTGCATAGCTCCTGTGCTAGAAACACAAGTAGCTCCAGGAAATGATGGTGAATTATCACCAATACATGGACTATGATATGTATGTGGTGCAGCAGACGGTGCATCTCCTACCACAAAAAAAAAATGCATTATGTGATGCACCCAAGATAAAAGTACAAATTATCAACTCATAATTAACACAAAACCAAATATAGCAAAACAAGTATTTACTAGCTAGACGTCCCCTTGTTGTCGACATTGCAATCAGCAATCTTGTATGGACATCCGTCGACCTCCTAGGAGTCTCTTGCACTTGATGACCTGAACAATACATTGTTAGCAAAGACATTCTAAAATAATAAAATTAAGAGTTAACTTAAGAAGTTTTTGAATGTTCGAAATAAAAAATTCCTTGTAACTTGTCAACTAAAAGATTATTTTACCAGTGGCATTTGGAGCTCTGCTACTACTGGCCTCATCGCGTTGTCCTTGACTAGGTTCTGGATCAGTTGCCAAAGAATCCTGTAACAAGAACACATATTACATATTTTACTTCACAACATAAAAGATTATAAAATATAAATCTTTATTGAACTTTTGTTATAACTAAAGATTCATTACTACTTACTTCATAACGACAAACTTGCACTCTCAAATCAGATAGCCTCTTCATTATCTCCTTGGATGGAATATTTGCTTCATTTGAAATTCTCATTATTTCTAAATTAAATTTTTAAATTTTTTTCTTCAACATTATTGTTACATTGGGAGTTTTTGCAATATCATCATCAGAAGGGGTAACTAGTGGCTCTGTAGTTACTGTAGGTGTTTTCCCCTTATCCTGACATTGGACTGCGAGAGGAATATCAGTAAAACTATCATAAAAACTCAAAAACCATAAATAAAATAACATAATAAGATAACATTTTTCAACTATCTAATTTGTACAATTTCAATAAGGTTTACCCTTGCTAAAGAATGGGTGGTAGGAGCATCTTCATGGCCTCTATCATCTGTCAGATTCATATCGTCTTGTCACAAAGATTAAAGATAAAAACTTTAGCTAACTGAAAGCAATAGAAACAAAAAAAAACTTATTAACAAAATGGTATATAGTACTTACAACCCTCATGATAGTAACTTTGTTTGTATCTATGCGATTTAAATGGTAATCTATTAGCAATTCTTCCCCTGCACTTATTGATTTTATTGCACAAACAAAAACTTCATTCCCCTCACGCACCTCAAATATGCAGTTGGGTTGCTTACTAGTTGAGGAAGGTCACGTACTATTTATAAAACCTACAATATTACCTGTTGCTTTTGGTCTCCCATCAATGTACATATCAAATATTTTACTTTGATCATTTTCTTTCCATTGTATATAATTAGCTGATAGTGCATCCCTACGCATACTTTTTTTATATCAAACAATCCACATCCAATCATTGTAATTGTAACATAGATCGACATACTTGAACAATTTGACAACTTTGTTGTAACACACCTTTATCCCATCCATGGAAAATAGGCCTAAACCATGTAATGATGATGGAGCAATGCGATATATCCTCTCATTAACACAAAAATCTGTGTTAATTGGAGGTAACTCATTAGGTACCCATTCTTTCTCAATGTGTGTTTAACGAAAGGGCACCTTGTGTCACCTTTGGTCTCATCATTATAAGAACATGACCCCCAATTAGCAAGGAAAAATTACATGTGTTTATCAAATTTTTTTCTAATCTTTTGACCTCTAGTTGATCTCCCTATTTTAGCCATACTACATGTAGAGCTTACATGTACCATTTCCTCATTTCCCTCATTCGGTGTAGATAGATCTAAAAAGTACCTATTTGGTGGGTCCTGCAATCTATCAAATGAAAATTTGATAATATTTAAATAATATATATAGAATAATCAAGTCATGACTCATACGTGAAGTTCTTCCTTGTCTATACGTGAGAGATATAAAATGTAGTAAGTTGAAAGTGATTATACAATTATATTTCTATACAGACCTTCTTTGTCTATATATACATTATATGATTATATAATATGTCTATTTATAACATACATGGTCAATGATAAACAAGAAGAATATAAGAAAATTATATCTATTTATTGACTTATACTTGCTGTTCCATGTCACAGTGCACGATCCACGCCAAAGGGGTCAAATTTCCAGCATATGTTAATCATTTATCTTGAGTTAGCTAAAAATTACATGATACATGTATGCTAAAAATAACTTAGAAGACAACATGAACAATATGCAACATTGTAAACATGAACAAATTTACCTTATATATGGAATGCAAGATCGTCAATAGAAGGGGTGACGATGTCTATAGTCAATTGACTATTTGCAAAAAGGGTGATAATCAGACACAATATAAACAATGGTAATTATAAATAACATATGTTGTAATCATTAGAATTGAATACAATAAATATGTAATCAAATTTCTTGCATATGTTAATCATTTATCTTAAGTTAGCTAAAAATTACATGATATGCGTATGCTACAAATAACTTAGAAGACAACATGAACAATATGCAACATCGTAAACATGAACAAATTTACCTTATATATGGAATGCAAGATCATCAATAGAAGGGGTGATGATGTTTGTAGTCAATTGACTATTTGCAAAAAGGGTGATAATCATACACAATATAAACAATGGTAATTATAAATAACATATGTTGTAATCATTAAAATTGAACACAATAAATATGTAATCATATTTCCTATATATGTTAATCATTTATCTTAAGTTAGCTATAAATTACATGATACATGTATGCTACAAATAACTTAGAAGACAACATGAACAATATGCAACATCATAAACATGAACACATTTACCTTATATATAGAATGCAAGATTGTCAACAAAAGGGGTGATGATGTTTGTAGTCAATTGACTATTTGCAAAAACGGTGATAATCAAACACAATATAAATAATGGTAATTATAAATAACATATGTTGTAATCATTAGAATTGAACACAATAAATATCTAATCATATTTCCTACATATGTTAATCATTTATCTTAAGTTAGCTAAAAATTCATAATACGCATATGCTACAAATAACTTAGAAGACAACATGAACAATATGAAACATTGTAAACATGAACAAATTTACCTTATATATAGAATGCAAGATCATCAACAGAAGGGGTGATGATGTCTGTAGTCATTGATTATCTTCTTCTTCATCATCCTCATCATCATTGCCATCATCACCATCATCATTGCCATCAGCATCGCCATTATCGCCATCATCATCGCCATCATCACCATCACCATCATCATCATCATCACCATCATTATAATCATCATCACCATCATCGTCATCGCCATCATCTTGTTCTTCATCATTTGTGTCTTCATCATCCTCAATATCTTCTTCTTCCATAACATTATACTTTATCGACCTTCCTCTTGGATCATGTCTAACAACAAATGACCAACCCTGTTTATGTGGAACCTTTGAGTAAAACACTTGCTCACATTGGCTTGGAAGAACATAGGGCTCATCTCCAATTGGCTCAAATGACCTTGTATTAATCATTGTAAATCTATTATCATGTTGAATAACCATTCTATCTGAATCATTTTGATTTAGTCATAACTTGTACCATTTGATGACAAATAGAACTACTTTGAAAGAGTTAAAGTCACACTCAATTATATTATTCAAGATGCCATAGTATTGATTTTGAGATTGTTAAGGATGTATATCATTTCTAGATGATATATTGGTGACCTCAAAAACTGAAGTTATCCCAGAATCACAAGTTTTCTTTGTGTCATCCAACTTTTTAATGCAAAATTTGTGGCCATGATGGTACATAGCTTTGTGGTGCATGACCTGCAATTTTTGAAGCATGTGTAAATTATTTGCATCATGAGATGATACGAAACATATGTCGAGTTATGATCATTAATAAATTCCTACATACCTCTCCACCTCTTAAACCCTTTACTAGATCAACTACTATCGGCGTAACACTAGAATCTCCATTATGATGAGCTACTGTAACCAATGAAGAAACACTTTCCCATGTTAATGAGCAACCATTTTGTTGACATCGTTCAATCCATACAGTCATCCAATCAAGATTCTTCGCAACATACAAATGTATTGCATCCCACTCTCGACCACTTGTATAAAAAAAAATACACCAATTATAAATAACTTATATTGAAGATTTATAAGAATTAATTAACTATAGTAACATCTTAGATTTACCTCACTTTCCTCGATTTACTAAAATGTCCCTTTTCTGATTTTATATGATATTACATGCCTCTAATCAGATTTTCAAATCAAACAACCAATATCACAAAGATCCACCAAATTTCTCAATAAACCCCAAATCGGGTATGCCAGAAATAGTGCCAAAAGCTTCACAGCTTCACCTATTATTAATAAATCTAAAAGTGAAAATTTTTACAGAGATTTGAGCAGCATAACAGCCTATAAAATGATATTTCCAGATCTGTATAACATGCGCACAATAGCTTCCAAACGGAGGACAAAAACAATGCTCATCGGGCTCACGAAAATAGCACAAAATAGCCCGAAATCACCACAAAAACTTAATAATCTATCATAGAAGTATAATCATATCCAAATGCATATATTCAGCTCTATTTTAACATTTAAAAGTCTGATATACAACAGCAACCCAAACTGATATGAAATACTCAACCAGAAACACCAAACTCTTATAAAAAACACACCCGAAAACTCACAAATCTGCACTGTTCAGCACAAAGGCAAACTCTGCATGAGCATGCACATGGAATGGCTTCAAAATTTCATCCTTAGCCTTTCTGGAAACTTGCAAACTCCCATTCTTGGGTCTCCCTAGAAACCTGCAAACTCCCATTCTTGGGTCTTCTTCTCCACAGGTTTGGCAGCCTTTGAAGAATAACAAAGAAATGAGCAAAAATCAAGTTCTGGAATGAGCCCAAAATGCCTCCAAACTCCTTAAAAGAGGGCATAACCCTAACTCACATCCAAGAGGGGTTAATAAAATATATTTTAATAATAATTTTCATTTATTAGTCCATTAGCTTCCAAAGATTATCCCCTTTTTTCGAAACTTCACCTTTTTGGGCCTGCCTACCTTAGAAAAGATTATTATTTTTAATTATTTGAAAAGGGGACATGACAAGTCCTCCCCTTCCAAATATTGCTTGTCCTCAAGCAATGGCTGAACAATAAACCAATCAATCCACCTGGATCCCAAATGTAGTCATGAACTATACTATTGTCAATTAACAGAGGCTCTTGCAATATAACCAAGAGGAATCCATAATCAAACTGACAATTACTGCTCAACCAAACTCCAAAGTCACAACTTCCACAGTCAGAAACCAACGAGACACAAACTCTTAGAACATCAAAACCTAAGTAAAGTGGACAAATCAAACTACCAACATAGTAAATACCATCAACGCATCCCACTGGCCTATATGGAATGTACAATCCAACTCTGCAACAATGGTGAATGCTTTCGAATGAAACTGTATGAGGTATGGAGAATCCACACACTGTACAACTCCTACAGTCAATGCAACTCTATAGATCACTAGTCACTGTCTCATAACCATAACTCCCATGCACCCCTGATGGTGAAAAGCCATCACAAGATAAATAACAAGAAATGGAACCCAAACCAAATTTGCCTGCCATCAACTCCTCAACACAAGGATCAAATGCTAACTGGTGTACATACCTTGCAATATAATTTTGATAAAGAAAACCAACCTCAATCAACATCTCACCATGAACAAGTGATACAACCCACTGTGACTGATCACCAGCTAAGTCAGGTGATGTCATAGCCAAAGGAGTAGAATCAATAACAACTCCTGCAGAAGCATCACTCCAAAACTCCTGCTCTAAGTCATGTATTATCAAGCTATCAACTGCAGAACCTATCGCCATGTCATGCCCATCACAACTCTCATCCTGAGGCGTCAAACTATCCCATAACTGATGATAAGCATTGGGAACCAAAGTACATCTCTGTATCATCATCTCATTAACATGGTCATCAAAGGTAAATTGATGAGCATACCTCACAATGTAATGCCAATAGAATGCACCAATATCAGTCAGTGGCTCAGACTGCAATCTAGATGTAACTAACTGCAATCAATCACTAACCAAGTTGGAACTGACTACTACCTCTGAAGACATCACCAAGGGAGTAGTATTACTAGCAGGAACCATGCCAACTGCCAACTCACCAACATCACACATGATCTTTGATACATTTCTAGTCTCCGTGCCATCAGTACTAGAGGCCACCACCATGTCAGGCATACAACAATCTACTACAACACCCAACTCAACTAAACTTGACTCTAGTGGGAATGAACCTGATATGCCAATGTTAGTATCAAGTATGGATGCATCCCCATCTCCACTGTCTCTGACAATCTCGGCCATGGACATCCTCGGATCACCAAACACCACAGCTTGTAACTGTATAGAATCAGGTAAAGACTGTAGTCGCTCTAACTCCATGGTCACCTTAGCCAAATGAAACTGTGACTCCGTGAAAGCCAAGTGTGTACTCTCAAGAATCTCAGAAGTCACCTCAAGCTGCTGAGTAAGCTCACTCACCTCATCTTCCTTGGCCAAAAATGAATCGTATGCTGTACTGCCCCACTCCATAAGATAATCTCTATCAGCTACCAACTGCATATAATCCTATCTCAAAATTCGGATAGCCTCCCATAAAGAGTGGAACTCTGTCAAGGAAAGATAACTGCCTTCCTGCTCATCACTAGTAGGAGAACCCCATCCATAAACTGCTAACAACTGACGAGCAACATCAAAATGCTGGCAAGTGATAACAATGTCTTGGTCACTAACTCTCAACTGATTAGACACATGATGACATTGGCTTGACTGTCTCCTACAAACCTCCTCTGATACACTGTCTAAAGGAGTATCCTCAAAGTTACTAGTCTCTAGAGTATTACCTGCGAATCAACTCTAAAGCTCATATCAACATACAGAGTATCAAAAACTGTAGCACTGCTATCCAACTCCTTTGTACCCAAAGAAACTAAGTCTTCAAAACTGCCCA
Source organism: Cupressus sempervirens (assembly GCA_028749045.1). NCBI lineage: Eukaryota > Viridiplantae > Streptophyta > Pinopsida > Cupressales > Cupressaceae > Cupressus > Cupressus sempervirens. The sequence continues at coordinate 38,682,012 of CM053783.1, read as the reverse complement.
TTGCATCCTCCCAGATGTCATCAATGCCAATATGATCCTGGGACTCATCTATACACACTGCCAAATATTAAAGATCATTAACACATTCCAGAAAGTATGGTGGAATGGATATATGAACAAAACCCAACACCGATGTATAAAAACTAATACCAACATCGGACAAGCTGCTAGCACAAGAAAAGACAACATCGTGCAATCTAGTAATCAAATCCATGATAGCACCCAAACAAACACTGCTACCAAAAAGTGTTAAAGATCTCCTATCAACTAAATCCCAAATGCCAATATAACAATCTCGAGTCCATATTTGTAAACTAAAATCAACTAGTAACTCAAGAAAACTCCTCACCTTAGTAATATGACCAATACCAACTAACTCCACATACCTGTCATGATGAGATAATGTAGTCACAATACTATCTTCACTCACCTTTAGCTGGCGGGATAAATCATGTGAAGTACTACTAGCCTCAACCTCATGTGACGAAGCATCTAACTGTGCTTGGTACTCTCTCTCAGAAAAGTCATGAATGCTCAATGTCTGCTCATCTCTACCAGGTATCTCACCATCATGCACAACAACATCTTCATAATCATCATCCTTGAGGTCAAATCTATCTATCACTCTTTGACTAAAATCATCAAATGTAGTTACCTGATCATGACCTTGAGTATCATTCCTTGATACCACCAATCATAGGCTGCATCTTCCAAGTGTAGACTTGCAATTTGAACAGCATCACTCTCCTTCATGGGGTTAAGTGTGAAGAAGGTCTGTAATTTTTGTAGCCATGCTCTAGCTGAAATTTTATTTGTTCCATCAAAAGTAGGTGCTATAAACTTGCTTATTTTATTTTTGAGCTCTCTTCCACTTATGTCATGCTCCCTTCTGTACTCTTTCTTGGGCATCAAAGTGTTCATCATATCCACATATTCTTTAAAAGGAACTAAACTGCGAAAGTCATCATCTAAACCATTGTAAGTAGCTCTTAATGCAATCAAGTTACCTGTAACCTCTTCCATGGGATTAAGGGCTGGATTTGGCACTGGTGGCTCATCTGCATGCAGAAAAATAGTTTTTGTTGATTAAGAGGGTGTGAGTTTCAGATTTCTTGACTCCTTTGAAGTGCTCCCTTTCTCATTAATAGATGCAACTCCTTGCAATTTTTCTGTTAATATTTGCAAAGCCTCTCTAGTTTCTGCCAAACTATCCACTGTTTGCTTTCGAGTATTTTGGATGTCTTGGAAGAATTTCTTTGCCATCTCATCTAGATTAGCCATACTTTTTCCTTCCTTGGATTTTATACTCTTACTTTCAACTGGAGGTTTGATCAAAATTTCTTTATTCTTTTTTTGCTGTAAATATCTCTTTTCTCTTTCACTTAGTTGCATGCAACCATAAATTTTGACATGCAGCTGATTAGAAACAACATGCAACCACCAAATTCACCAAGAACTAACATGCAAATGATTAGAAGTAGAATGCAACCATAAATGTTGACATCCAGCTGATTGGAAGCAACATGCAACCATAAATTATGACATGCAAGATTTGGGTAGTTATCAAAACTGACATGCAAGATCTTGGTAGTTGTCAAAACTGACATGCAAGATCTGGGTAGTTGTCAAAACTGACATGCAAGATCTGGGTAGTTGTCAAAACTGACATGCAAACTTCTACAAACTCTTAGGCTGGCAAGATCATGGCTCTGATACCACTGAAATGTCCCTTTTCTGATTTTATATGATATTACATGCCTCTAATCAGATTTTCAAATCAAACAACCAATATCACAAAGATCCACCAAATTTCTCAATAAACCCCAAATCGGGTATGCCAGAAATAGTGCCAAAAGCTTCACAGCTTCACCTATTATTAATAAATCTAAAAGTGGACATTTTTATAGATATTTGAGCAGAATAACAACCTATAAAATGATATTTTCAGATCTGTATAACATGCACACAATAGCTTCCAAACGGAAGACAAAAACAATGCTCATCGGGCTCACGAAAATAGCACAAAATAGCCCGGAATCACCACAAAAACTTAATAATCTATCATAGAAGTATAATCATATCCAAATACATATATTCAGCTCTATTTTAAAATTTAAAAGTCTGATATACAAAAGCAACCCAAACTGATATGAAATACTCAACCGGAAACACCAAACTCTTACAAAAAACACACCTGAAAATTCACAATTCTGCACTGTTCAGCACAAAGGCAAACTCTGCATGAGCATGCATGTGGAATGGCTTCAAACTCCCATCCTTAGCCTTCCTAGAAACCTGCAAACTTGCATTCTTGGGTCTCCCTGGAAACCTGCAAACTCCCGTTCTTGGGTCTCCTTCTCCACAGGTTTGGCAACCTCTAAAGAATAACAAAGAAATGAGCAAAAATCAAGTTCTGGAATGAGCTCAAAATGCCTCCAAACTCATTAAAAGAGGGCATAACCCTAACTCACAACCAAGAGGGGTTAATAAAAAATATTTTAATAATAATTTTCATTTATTAGTCCATTAGCTTCCAAAGATTATCCCCTTTTTCCGAAACTTCACCTTTTTGGGCCTGCCTGCCTTAGAAAAGATTATTATTTTTAATTATTTGAAAAGGGGACATGACATTTACCTTTGCCCATCAAGTACTCCCTTTCAAATTTGTTAATTGAGTTGGGATCCCAAATACAATCTACATGGATCTTTGCTGCAAACTTAAGAAGATATTCACTAATGTACACCATGGTCTAGTATACCATATATCCCTCCACCATAGAACCCTCAAGATGTGCTCTCTATCAAACCAAGCCTTTCAAAAATTTTAAGTGCCTCTCAACCATCTACATTGACTTGGTTGGTACAGGTCCAACAATTCAATCTTCTCAACTTGATGTATGAGGTAGTCTTCTTGTGCATTGGAAAAACTTGGAGGTAGACACTTTTGCATTTCACACATAAGAAGAGGAATTTTTCTCTTCCAATATTTTATATCTTCTTAATTGATTTCTTTATATGACAACCACCTCATGTATTTTCCAAGATCATATATAACTTGTTTGATATTATTGGCGAAGTGGTGTGGGAGAGATAGAGGTAGAACGTACTGCAATATTTGTAAAATGATCTTGTCAATATTTTATAAAAGAATGCAATTAAAACTACATGCAGTACATACAAATATATAGTGAATACAAAATAACATGAATTAACTTAATAAATGTATGCCAATCGTGTGTTTTCAACCTTGGCCCAAATTCACTTTTCTTTGATATGAGATTGTTTATGTTCGCAGCAAGTGGGAAATCGTATTTTTTATGACTTATTTTATAGCATTGCTCTGCTGCTCTAACAATAACCAACTAAGGGCACTTGTATCAATCTAGTCTCCATTGTTATTTAATTGAATGCCATTTTTCATTGCATGGTTGGATTCTTCAATATCACTACAAGTTTTGACAATTTTGTCTTTGTCACACCTTCCATCCAAGATTTTCCTTAATGTCTCTATTACATTGTTTCCAATATGCATAGGATCAAACAAATGCACAATTAGGAGTTGCTCGTAGTATGACAATCCAGTAAATTACGTAGGATAAATTTTTAGTCCTTTTGGAAGTTGGTCATTTATGCCTTGACAACCTTCACAAGCATCAATTACATCATCAGTAAACAAAACACAATATTGAAATATAAATTTGAAACAAAAATCATTAGATGGAATGCCATTACCTCGACGATTTATTTTATTGTATGCCAACTTCCATAGGCTAGGTGTCATTCTCTATGGCTTTGACGTAGTCTCTTCTTTCTGATTGAAAATATGTTTTTCGGTAATTCAGTACTTATGATTTTTTTGCAGAAAGTGTCTATTCTCATCAAATAGCTGCTTTCTTAAACTTTTTGAATGATGAGATTTCGTCTTTGGACCACAAACTAGACATGCAAAATTTTTTTTTGTTTGAAGACCTACAAGATCGTGTATAGTTGGATTAAATGTGTTAACTTTGTGTTGTCACTATAACATACCAAAAAATATGTGTTAAGAAGAGAATATACCACAAAAATGTGTTAGCCTAGGGGCATCATGTATTGTCCATACAAGCATTGCATAAAATTGAAATTTTCTTTGTCCTATTGGTCTACAGATGTCATACATAGTAACCCCATTCCATAACACCATCAACTCGTTGATAAGGGATTCAATATATACATTGTTATCTTTAAAACTTGGTACTTACCTAGTTGAATGAACAAAAATATTACATAATTATTATGACCATTTTGATGGATTAGTAAAAATAAATTAATTTAGATGACAATTAAATCAAAAAATACCTAGAACAATTAGTGTCAACATTATGTGCTCTCTTTATGGACAACCAAGGAGGTATGTTATTGTTGATAACAAAAATAGGCCACACCGAGTAAATAGATCTCATCTCTCCAAAAGGATTGACACTATCTACTGCCAATGAAAGCTTGAGATTATGAGGTTCTTCTTTAAAGTGTGACCATTTTCCCTCTATTTCCTTAAATGCTGAACCATCTGTAGGCATTCACATAATGTCATCTTGACTTCTATTGTGTGTGTGGTGATCCATAAATTGTGCTAAGCTATTGCACCTCAATAATCATTGCAGACGTGGAATAATGGGAATATGCCGAAGAACCTTGCGAGACACCTTTTTGTTAATCGATCTGATTGATATCTACTAGTATGACAAATAGGGCATGTTGTTTATGATATATAATATGATCATTCGAACATGCATGTATTATTTGATACTCCATTCCAATATCTTTTATGATGGCAGATAATTCTTAGTACGAGCAAGGTAGAATGTTTGATGGTGGTAACAAATTCTCACCTATCAACCTATGACAAAAAATATAATTTGTTAATTTTAAGAATATTAATTGCTACATGAACCCAATATTAATCAAGGGTTAAAATTGAAAACATATTGGTCTATGGTAACCTTATACGATCCTATTGGTCTATGGTAACCATATACAATCCTTTGCTATGTTATAAAACTCTTTAAAAAGGGTATTAGGAAGTGTCTTTAGATTGTCAATTTTTTTTAGGAAAACCAAAGTTGTCCCCATTCCAAGCATGCATCAGGACTGCTAGGTAGGGTATTGTGCATTTGAGCCAAATTTATAGAAGTATGGTATTGTATTAGAGTCTTAAAGATCCCTGTGCTAGTTAATTGAGTGTTTAAGAAACCAAGTCAGCATCTAGGTATATTGTGATAGACTTAAACAAGTTAATTCCTTGAAGAATTTGAAGTTGTCGATAGGCACAAGTATCTAAGTCTCTTAAGTTTGCAACTTTTATTGTGTATTTAATACCAACCACCCTTCCTCTGCATCAATAGTTATCATAGAAATTTATCTAATTTGATTTCTAATTGTTGGAACACAAAAACCTTTAGGAATCTATTAGGGAACTATAAATAACTTGAGGTAAATATGAAATGGTCTTCTATTTTTGGAATCAATCCCTAGGTAGATTCAGGCATACCGGACAAGGTGACTTGATGGTTATAGGGTTTGGATAGAGTAGTAGTTTGATTGGTTTGTGCCAATCAAGGATTGGAGTATGTATGGAAATATCTAAAGGTATAGTTTCCAAGAACTAAGAATGATTTGAATCTTTTTGTGTTCCTTTTGAATCTTTGTAAGGCCTGTCAACAAGTAAAGTCTTAAAACCCTTGTAAGTAGGCTATTTTATAGGAATGAGTTTTATGGAGGGGTTGAAAAACTAAAACCTTGAAAATATTCAAGCTCTCTAAAACCATAACTTAATTGGTATCTTCTTGAGTTTTTTTTGGAATATTTTCAAAATGGAAAATTTGGAGGCCTAGTTAGTGGTGTAGGGGCATCAAGATCATCCTATGAAGACACCAAAACATACCATGAAGACTAGAGGAGTGAGTAGGACAAGGAGATATCCAAGCATTACAAATGGACTAGAATTAAAAGCTATAATGGTTTTCATAAGCAAACAATGTAATCAGATGAGTTTATTTTGTAATGTCCTAAAAGGACTAAAAGTCATACTTGTAATATCCTTAAAGGACCAAGAATTTGTTTGCGTTGGACTAATGTTGTCCAAACCTAAGTTATGGTTACAAGAAGTTTAGAATGGGCAGGGGATAGGTCTAGGTATTAGAATCAGGGTTGAATATAAATTTAAAACCAATTTTGTTATTTAAAATTCAAATATTTAAAAAACAAATGACTATAAAGGTATTTGGAGGGAATTAGTGTTTAGGGTGTCTTTAGGCTTAAACTAAGCCTCCAACCAGTAAGAGTTGGTTGTGATAGTTTGGGAAGTCTATTAAAGCATAAATGCATCTATTGTATGACAAAGATCTAGCTGTACGGATTGATAAAAATAGTGAGCAATAAAATCTCCTTTTGTTGTTTCATTGATTTTTTGAACTCTTCATTTTTTGGATTTACATATCTATGAATTAGTAAGGCTTACTAATTCCAATTTAATCATTGTTGAATGAACTTCACTTTGTTTTGAGAAGTTTGTACGCCTGGTGCAAGTAAACAAGTGTTGATTCTGTTAGTTATCTTGTAACCAATCCTAAGACCTATTACTTTATGGCCATCCCATGAATTCTAAGGGCCCAGACTTCACGGGATGTGCATTTCTAACATGTAGAATTGTCTTCTAACCTTTTAATTGCATAGGAGAATGCAAGATTGGTTGACTATTATGAAACAGTGTAGGTTTCCTAAAAGAAATTCATGGGTACAGAGCAGCAGTAGAGTTTTGGTTTGAAGGAGGAACCTATTTTATGGTTTGAACCATCTTAGTATGATCATCTAAAGGAGAAACAACTATCAGTTGTTCTTGGAATTGATCGGATACAGTGGATTTGAGAAACCCTTGGATTGAGGGTTTGGAAGTCATAAATTGGGGTTTTGGGGGTTTCCAATGGATTGAGTCTAGTGCAGGGCACCTAAGTCTCCAAGGCATGGTCTCAAGGTTGTTTGAAAAATTAGAATCACTAGGAAAGAGGTTTGGTCCATACTTATAATAAAGACTCACTTGTAAGGTACATTGGCACATTGGTGTGGTTATAAACCAAGTGACCATATGTAACCAAAGAGTCTTAATTTATGTGATTTTGAGTATTTTGATGTTTTTAGGATGTTTTAGGTGGGTATAAGTGTGTTTATAGAGTTTTGAATCATTAAGACACCATTGGATTAAGGGTTTGTAAAAAATTGCAAAAAGTGCAAGAAAGTTGCAAAATGCAAAAAGTTGCTAAATAGCAATTTTTTGCAATTTTGGTTGTCAAACTGAAAAAGGGGTTGTACAGTATTCCAAAAATTCAAATAGTAGTTGTAACCATTGGAAGGCATTTATTTAAGGTCTCCACAAGTGGAGAAGGTCATTGTATGGATGGGTGAATAGCATTTAGTGAATAAAAATCAAAATTTTTGCCTTTTTCTCTATTTTTTCAATTTTATACAGCCTATACAGATTGGTAGTGGTACAAGTTTCATATGGTTGGATAGAGGATTGACTTGAGGCTCTATTGCAATTGGTTTTAAGGCTTTATCTTATTTAGAACAAAAGTTATTGTAGTTTTTGTGAAGGTCACTTAGATTTAGACTAAATATGAGGGTTTCAGCAAGATGGCCTCCTAGCTTGCAAATCCACCATGGGATTTCAATGCTACTTTGTGGAATGCAAGTTAGGAGAGGGTTATTTGAGATGGAAAATTTTAAGGGTTGTAGGAGTAGGGTACCTATTTTTACCAGCAAACCCTAGACATACCATAGTCTTATGTCTAGTCTAGTTTTGAAGGAAAAAGAAGGATCAAGCTCCCAAGTTGATTGATTTGACCTAGGTGGAGGGTGTAGAAGGAAAAATTGAATGTGTAGAAGAGATCCAAGGGGTTGAACCAAGTATATGAACCCATTTTTTTATGTTTTCCTTGTAACCTAGCCTAATCTGGTCAATTAGGATTATGACACAAAGTGGGCATAAGTTGATGTTGGAGCAGAGTTTGTGCTTGATCTTTTGGAATCTCTTAGGAGTGGTTGAATGGTGTTTAAAGGTGTAAAAACATTGGGTGATCCTTTGTATGGTTTGGGAGTTTGATCATGGAAACTAGAATTTGTCCTAGTAGAATGGTGGTAACAATCTTTGCAAATTTGTTGTTGGGTAGGAGAAGAAGTTCAAGGTTGGAGTTTCTTATTGAGTTGAGTCTATAGAAACCATTTTATAATAGAGAAGTTGAGTCCTAATCAATCTAAGAAGTATTTTCCATTTTAGGCCTATTGGTGATAGGGAGATCCTAGTAGTTGTGATTGATCTAAGTTGTTTGAATGCCTTAGGTTTGAGGGTTGGGCTTGTACAATGGAGTCCACTTGCAGGGTAGAGTCTACCTATGTTAGAAGCCCATTGGATTAGTCAATATCCTTGAAAGCAAGTTAAGCTGTTGTTTGAAGTTTGGAAGAGCATTTTGGTGCTTTTGTTGCATACTCTGCATTAGAGTCTTAACCCTTTTGGATTTAGTCATATTTAGCCATTATATGACTCTGCTAAGAGTTTGGAGTGATAAGGATGAGAGAAGAGTGAGGATGCTCTATTAATTGATGGGATTTTATGCTACTTAAGGGTCACATTATGCAGATAGTCAGACCTAGTCCAAAGAAGTCTATAGTAAGGTCTGGTTATGTTAAGGTATTTGGAAAAGGGTATTTGAAAATGCTTTTACTTTACCAAGTGTTTTGGGAAAGGGTAAAGTTATTTTGGATTTTGAGGGAGGGAAGAGCTATGATGTATGTTCTAAAATTGTCCCATAGTGTTGTTTGGTTTGTGTATGGGTGGATGAATTATCAGAGATGATTTATATTGCAAATTGAGGGAATTTGGAAGTTTGAGGTGGTGTTTGTGCAAATTGGTGAAGTATAGGGGGTTGGAGCATAGGTTGAAGAGAGAACTGAGTTGAAGGATCATATACTTTGCAGCCATTAGAGCTCAATGCTCATGTCAAGGATCATTTTTTGGGTCTATGGTGGGTCGCTTGTTTGGATTTCCATCATTTCTCACTTTCTTTAATACACATGATCATGCATTTGATTCTAAGGAAGTCTATTTCACTTGTAGATTTATTACCATAAATCTTCTTGGACTCCTAGCTCATGCCAAGATGAGGCTCTACCCAAGCTCAAATCATCAAGCCACATGAATACTTGCAATAGAAAATGCCAATTAAATTCCATCCCATCATTTGGGTTCCTTGCCTTTTCATTAACTCCACTTTTGCAATTAGACAATGAGAGTGTAGTTTATTTTAATGTAATGAGCTGGGAGTATGTTGAATTGTGAATTTTGAGTAATGTGATATGCAGAACAACAAGAAATTGGCATTTGTGTGGCTATGATAGAGCCTTATGCGTTAACTCCTCCCTCCATATTTCCCTTTGTAAATTGTGACATCAAGAAAAAGGAATTAAAATTGTACACCATGGAATTGATTGTGAGTTGGAAAATAAAATGGTCAAGTAAGAAAAACAATGTAAAAATGGGAGACATCATAGACTGTAATAGGTAAAAGTGATGGAAGATTGATAGAGATGAAGATATATAAATATGCAGCATGTGAAGCAAAAAAAAGGGGTAGATAAAGAGAAATGAGAAAGGGGAAGATAGATATGGAAGTGATAAATATTTATAGAGGTGACATAAGTAAAGAACAAGAGAGGGAGAGATATAAAGTTGAAGATAGATATAAGAATTCGTGCACACGCATGCATGCATGCGCGCACGCACACAAGCGGGTGTGTGAGAGAGATATAAAGATAAATTTAATTAATTTGGTTTATTTAGTGACCATAGAATATGCAAAAAAAAATTATTAATATTCTGAGAAACTTTCAAACACATGCAATAAACATGTAGAAAGTTAGTCTCAAAAACCTTTACATACTTTTTCCTTAATTGTGTCAATAAGGGAGCTCTCCAAAAAAATGGCATCCACTATAACCTCATGGAAGGAAATCTTGCTAAAATTTTAGTTATTGTAAGATAATCAATATAATTTTATATTTAGATATAATAAAAATATTTTATCTACCCATATCTCTCCCTCTCCATTTTCAACTATAGCTTCCTCTTGATCTCTCTTCCCAATCTCTATCTTTTTCACCACATCTCTCTCTCTCCCCTCTATTTCTCCTAGTATAAATGTCTAAATATCTCTCCCTTGATCCATCTATATCTCTCATCTCTCATTTCTTTATCTTTATATTTATCTCTCTTTCCTTCCCTCCTTTTTATCTTTGTCTCTTTGATGCAAGTAGGACTAATGAAGGCAAGGGAAGTCCACAATTGTTCAAAGTAAGCTAATACAAGGTGAGTTTCCAATTTTCCAATGGGCCAAGCAAGTAGGTAGAAGGGTAATGGTGCTCACAAATCTACCAAGCAACACAATCACCTACTTCTACTCCCACGCACAAAGATTCACCAAACTTCAAGATGACTCTTCACCTTTCTATCACTCACTAGCACCCCCTTAGGACCTTTCAATACCAACACCTTCAAGGCACCCACTAAGCATACCAAAGGCTTTAAGAAACTAAACCAACATAGAATCGCTCAAATTCAAGATTACAAGATTCATTTCAAAACCCCACAAGAAGAACTATTAATCCTACCTAAAAACATACCCAATTCAATTAGGCCTACATATCAAGTTTTTGAAAAATAACTTAAAATTCTTCCAAAAAATCTTCAAATCAAATTTGAAACTGTGATGTGTTTGGGATTTCTCTAGGATTCTAAAATTTCAGGTCTCCAAGCTAATGCTATGTCACCAAATGTAGGTGAGAATTTTTGATGTGCGAATACTAGATGTATGTCTGGGCAACTCTAACCATGTATCATTTTTTATTGTGAGGTTTCAGATTTATTGTACATGAGAGTGTGATTTCATGAGATAGAATCATCATTTTTTGTGAAGCTAGAGTATTGTGATTAATAGTGCAATTATAATTGATTCGAACTAAATATGGTTTGATGGTGTTCGATTGGCTATTTTCATAGATTTTCCTTTTGACTTAGGCTGCTAATTCTATAATATATTTTGTATCATGGAAGATTTCTGGCTAAAATGTTTTAAATTTCATTCCACGCTGATTGTGTTGTTATACTACATTTTGGAGCTTGCAAATTTGCATAAATTAAAGAGCACGTGTTAGCCTATAGAAAATATGAAAATTTGAGAGTTGTTTGATTGAAGTATTTGGAGCAAAAATATCCGGCTTTGTCCCGAAAATAGTAAGCTTTTCAAAGGAGTTTCACATGTTTTTAATTTGTAAATTCCAAACCCCAAAGTTGCATAAAATTCCAGTTGTGAAGACAAGCATTACTGTTATTTTTGAATTCCACTAAATCCCTACCTTGATCACCGCTCTCAAGTCAAAATCATCGACTTTTCTTCAGAAAGCATTAATCCAGTGCACAGTTTTGATGGACATGAGGAAGATTGGTTCATAAAACCCTAAGATTAAGGGTTTTATTTTTCTCCAAGGACGTCAGTCGTAAGTTGATAAGAAAACTGAAAATACGAATAAAGAATATCAAGATTGGAGTACTTCACAGAATGTATCTTCATTCAAAACAAAATCCTTTCTTTTCTATTTTGAATGCTTACCTGATTTGCTTGATTTTTGTGGTAGGATTCCCAGAAATGGTGCCTAAAGGATTTCTAGAGTTACGTTGCTCACAAGGTTTTGAAATGCTCCAATGTTAAATGCTCAAAGGATGCAGAATGATGGAAAAGTGAAATGCTCAATTGATATGGCGCTCAAGTGAAATGCTCAACTAATTTGCTTCTTTTTTTTTAATCTTTATGTTGCTGTGTTGGTCGCTATTGAGACCAAAACAAAATATAAACATTGGTCGCAATTGTGACCAACATAGGCATGTATAAAAAGAAGAAGAAGAGTTTCCTTTATAATGTGACCAACCAAGCAATTTATATTTGATTGGTCAAAATTTAAGGTAGAAATTTGGGGTTAAATGTACTAGTGAAGTTACAAACAAAACACCTTTTGAACTTTGATAAGGCTATGCACCGAATGTACATTATTTCATTTTTTTGGAAGAAAGTGTTACATATTGAAAAATGCAAGAAAATGTAATGTTGATGCAAAAAGTGATGAAGCCATATTTCTAGGTTATTCCTCTAAAAGAAAGGCCTACAAGAGTTTGAATTCTACCACTAAAAAATTGTGGAAAGTGCAAATGTTAGATTTGATAAATTTACATAAAAGAATGAAGAAGAATGCAAGAAAGAACATCAATACTACAAAGATTTTGTTTATATTTATGAAGATGAGCCTAGCACATTACGTAAACCAAAAAAGATGGTTGTTGAGCATCGGCACCAGGATATAGGAGTCAAGTCACAGACAAACACTGCCAACCATCATACAAAGGAATATGAGTTGCAACCAAAAATACCTGAAGAAGAAGAGCATGTTGAATCCATGAACCACAAAAAGGATAAATAAGAACTAAACCTATTTTGGAAAAGTATGTAGGAATACATCATGCACCAGATCAAATCATTAGAGACACAAATTTAGGATTCATGACAAGAAGACTAAATAATGATACATGCTTATTATGTGAGTTTGAGCCTAAATATGTTAAAGATACTTTGGAAAATAAAGATTGGAAAAGAGAAATAAATGAAGAAATTGAGAAGAAAAAGACATGGACATTAGTACCCAGACCAAAGGACAAGAATGTGATTGGAATTAAGTGAGTTTTTAGAAACAATTGAAGAGAAAGGTGAAGTCACAAGGAACAAGGAAAGAGTAGTTTGCAAGGGATATGCACAAAAAGAAGGAGTTGACTATAGTGATACTTTTTCTCCAGTTGTAAGGTTGGAAGGAGTAAGAACTTTACTTGCATATGATGCTTACAAAAGATTCAAAGTATATCAAATGGATGTCAAATCTACATTTCTAAATGGAATCTTAGAGGAAGAAGTCTACATTGAACAACCTGAAGGATTTGTTGATACAAGCAAGATAGATATGGTATGTAAGCTACACAAAGATTTATATGGTTTGAAGCAAGCACCTAGAGCATGATATGAAAGGTTACACAATTATTTCGTAAAAAATGGTTTTGCAAGAACTAATGACAATATCAATTTGTATCTAAAAATTGAATACGAAAGTAACATATTGCTAGCTGCAACTTTTGTTGATGATATTATATTTGGAGGAAAAGATTCATTGTGTAAGTCATTTTCTGATCAAATGAAGAAGGAATTTGAGATGTCAATGTTTTGAGAGATCAAATTCTTTGTTGGATTGCAAGTTTATCAAATGAAAGGTGGAATATACATTACACTATCTAAGTATTCCGATCAGATGTTGAAGACTTTTGGAATGGAAGACTCAAGACTAGTTTGAACACCTATGAAAACTAGACATAAGTTGTCCAAGAATGATGATTCTACTGAGGAGAATCAAACATTATACATGTCGATGATTAGAAAACTACAATATAATGTACATAGTAAAATTGATATTGCATTAACAGTTGGTATTGTTTTTATATCCTTTGTTAATCCTAGACAAAATCACATGATGGAAGTAAAAAGGATACTGAAATATTTGAAAGGAACAAAAGACTATGGATTATAGTACAAGAAAAGTGATAAGTTTGAATTAAAGGTTTTCATTGATGCAGATTGGGCTAGAAATGTTGATGATAGAAAGAGTACAAGTGGAGGTTCTTCATTTTAGGCAAGAGTCTAATTTCTTGGATAAGGAAGAAGCAAAGCTGTATTTCACAATCCACAACAAAGGTTTAGTATGTTGTTGTAGCAGTAAATTGTTCAAACATTGTGTGGATCAAATCATTGTTGAAAGGTATGATGGAAAATATCACCGAACTTGATGTGATATATTGTGATACTACAAGTGCTATAAACAAATCAAAGAACCCTAAGATGCATACAAAGACTAAAAATATTGAGATCAAGTATCATCTTTTGGGAGAGTTGGTAGAAGACAAATAAGTGAGATTGAAATATGTGAACAAAAAAAAAAAAAGTTGACATATTCACAAATGCACTACCTAAGGATGATTTTGAGTATCTAAGAGGACATTTAGAGGTCATTCCCTTACTTGAAGAAAACTAAGAAGAGATGCTACATTGCATCAATTGTTATGATCAAAATATCTTATGGATTGATGTAGGAGGTCACACTTTAGGAGCTTCCTAAGGGTGTGAAATGAAATACATTAAACTATGAGTAGATGAAGCTACAAGGAGTTATGAAGCAAGATAATAGAATGACATTTCTATATTAGTCAGAACAGTGACATGAATATGTTATGTATGCGAGAGAAAAGAAAAGAGATGCATGTGAATGGTTGATGTCTTTGGCAATGTTGTCAAAGAGGGAGATATATTCAATTACCATTCATATAATGAGGGAGACATATGTTTCTAGAGATGTTGAAGTTATTAGTAAGAGGAAGACATGAAAAAGAAAGAGTATGTGCTGAAATGATGAAATGAAAGAGAGAGCATCCAGAGATTGCGTTGAATGAGAATTAAAATGAAACTAAGAAATAGAGAAAAAACACATAGGGAGTTGTCAGTAAAAGTTCAGAAGAAGTCATAATGAAGATTTTGGTTTGCATGGTAACTAGAGGTGTTTCCATCAATGCCAAAGATGAATACTATTGGAAACTACAATTGGAACAATTGTTATGTTGTCATTGATTTCAAACCTACTAGTACGACATTATCTAACCTATTAGAGAGACATTGACTAATAGTATAGAGTGTCATATTTGTTGATTAATGAAGAGGATTTGAAAAGAAGAGATAGCAAGGTGAGCTAGTGATATTGTTGAGAAGAGAGGAGTTAAGTATCATGAAAATAAAATGGGCACTTGATAAGTTAGTCATTGGCAAGATAATGTGTTGTTTAATCATTACATGAAGTGAAGAAGACAAGTGAAATTGGTGTATAAGTGAAATGAGAAGAGTTGAGTTAAACTCTAAGCTTGACTGTGTATCTATGTTGGTCGGTCAATGAAGGAGCCGAAATAGAAGATTTAGGAACCTAAGTGGAAGTTGAGTAAATAGTTTAAGCTGAGTGATAGTTATTTTTGAGCAAGTTGATGAAGGAAGGTTAGTAGTGACCAAGCGTAGTAATGGTCGAGTAAGCCAATAGATGTCGAGAGAAATAGAACAGTGTATATCAACCTACACAGTAATGACCAAGCAGAAGAACATAGTGATTGTTGAGTGACAACAAAAGTTACACATTGTAAAAGAATAAAGTTTGAGGTCAACACAGTTGATTTTTGGATGAGTCAAAGTGCGTGAATGATAAGGATTGATGAGCTTGAGTACTTAATGCATGAAGGGAGTTTTTTATATGGTCAAAGGCAAGGATTTGATCACAATTTTCTAGAAGTATCAGTAAAAGAGAAGGACAAAAAAATGATGGACGGATTCAATGAATCTAACCTAACCCTAAGATCTACAATGAGATGTTTTTAAAGGTTGGTTCATTCTTAATTGGAAATCTTAAGGAGAAGTTATAAGAAATAGAGTAGTAGAAGAGAAGTGTGAAGAGATCAATGAATTATGATTGCTTGAAGGGATGCCAACATGGTCAATGATGGATATGATAATGGAGGCTAGTCAATGAACCAAAAGACGAGTGAATGGAGATCTAAATTTGCAAAGTTATTTGTGTTTTACAAATCAAACCTATTTTTTCATTCTAACCATTGTGATAGTCAAAATCCTTTAATCAATATTGACCAAACATTCATTTTGTAAATCCTTTAATCAAGGTGGCATTCTAATGGAGTGATCCAAAGTACTCTAACAAGTTCACTCCTAATAGGGTAAATAAATCTTACTGGGTCAAATTTAACAGTGTGTTGTGTAACTTTTAATAGGGTTGGCTCTTAATCAAGCTCACTTCAAAAGAGTGAAAAATTGGTAGCATGTTACTTGTTGGGTTTTTACAAATTGGGTTTTCACATTAAACAAAAGTATCAAAATTTTATTTACATGTGTTGATGTTACTTTATGCATGCTATTTTTACCATTGTTTATTTTATAGTTAGTCAACACAGACACACATAGATGTAACATAGAGAATGTTAAATTATTGATATATTTCTATATATATTGAGTTGTTTAATGAGATTGTTTGAAGTTGTTGAAAGTTTGAATTGGCACATCTAGACCTAAGGATAACTAATTCACCCCCCCTCCTAGTTACTCTAAATCATTTTAACAAATACAAGCAAGAAGTAAGTACAAAAATGATACCTTTTAATGGCTACTTCTATAACTACAATGCATATGGTCACAAAGCTTGAGAATGTGGTTTAAGAGTTGATAGTAGGATAATTAGAAAGAACTTTAATGCTTATTTCTATAAATGTAATCAATATGATCACAAGGTAGAAACTTGCAAGATGAGATCACTGATAGCCAAGAAAACTATGTATTGTCTAAAAGACTATGGAACTAAACTTGTAGAGTGTTATCAATGTGGAATACATCAACATTCACATCTAACCACTGAATGCAAGTTAGGAATAACCCATCCATGGAGATCACTTTAAGTTCTATATCCTTTATTTTCTAAGTATGGAAATTCCACCTTATACAAAAGCTAGTATTAGTGTGGTGTTGACAAGGATCAAATTAGAAAAGGAGAAAGAAATGTGGACAAACAAAATGTCAAAAAATGAAATGCGAAAGATATTGGTTAGGAAAGGAGAAGAAACTACAACAATTGAGGAACCATTTTTGGATGACATAGGGACTTCATCCATGAACTTATCATGTAAGTGCATGATAGGGACATAGATTTAATTGATTATACATAAGGTCCCAAGAATTAGAGAACAATAAATAAGGAGAAAAGTACATATAGGTGTATCTTAGTGAATTGGTAAAAGTGAAAAAAAAAATTTGTTCTTGGTAATTAAATTATTAGTTACTATTGGCTAGCATTTAAAGTTTTTGGTAAAATGTTTGTTGGATATCTTTACTATAAATAGAGGTTATTTTCACTAAATTTTTCATAATTGTGAAAAGAGGGAGTGTGTGAAAGTGAAAAAGAGAAAAGCATATAATTATCTTATTGCAAACTATGAACTAAGTGCTCAATCTTAAGTTAAATTCTGGGATTGAATTACTACATTGTGGAAAGAAAGAGTATGTTGATTAGGAGATCCGATGAAGAAGAAACCAAGTATAGGTTGTGCTCATTGAAACCTAAAAGAACTAGTTAGAGTAGGAGCCCTATCGAGTATACTAGATGAAGTTTTTTTGATAGAAGATGTGAGTGGATACTTACAAAGAAAGAAAATTGAGATCAGAAATGAAGAAATTGGGCTAGCATATGAAGAACTATTTAAGACAAGGGAATTACATAATGACAAGTTTGGGTTGGTGCACATTGTTCACATGCCAAAGAACCTTGATGAAGAGTGGATCATGATCATACTTATGTTAGAACATTTAGAATAACTAAGACGAGGGTGAATCAGTTATCCAAGGTCCAAATGTACCAATTGGACAAACAAACAATTACTTAAGAAACTTTAGATCTTATCATTTCATTGCTCTGTCTCTAATGTAAACTATTAGCAACATCAACTAGTTGTCCACTATTCTAAATAACAAACTTGCAAAATGTAAACATTAATTAGTAAAAAACCATAATAACATCCACACAAGTTTGAAACTAGGATTTTTTTGGAAACTTACAATTGGAACAATTGTTGTTTTGTCATTGATATCAAATCTATTTGATAAGACTTATTGCTACCTAATCTAAATGTCATATCTATTTGATTGATGAAGAGGATTTGAGAAATTGCTCAAAACAATAGCACCTAGAGGAAAGGTTGAGTTATGGAAAGGAAGCTACAATGGACATTTGATTAGTTAGACTTTGATGAGACATAGTGATTGTTTATATCAATGAAGTTAAGATAAGTCGAGCAATAGAGTAAAAGGTTAAGGAATGTTGAGTGATGCTAGCGTCAACCAACCCACAATATGTGCCAAGAAAATCTAGTGTTGATTGAGCATTAGTATCGACCAAACAAGATAGTTGATGCCGAGCCAAAAAAAATTATGGTGACCAAGTTCTTAAGTGATGACCAAATGTCAGAACTTAGTGATTACCGAGTAACAATGTTGAGATTGAATTCAAGGAAACTGTAATTCCTAGCCAACTCAATAGATTTCTTGGGAGATGTAAACCATGTTAAAGATAAGATTAAGTTGGATCATTAAATTCAAGGTGACGATTAGGTAAAGACCTAATAGACAGATTCTAGAGAAGTTTCTAGAGGATGATCAAGAAGGTGGATAGATACAATGAATCATGTTGAACCTGATTGTAGACCCTAAGATCTACGTTGATCATGGAAAATGGGCAAAGTAAGAATTACCTATTTAAAGAGGTACATAGCTAAACTCAAGAGAGTGCAAGAATAAGTGTGAAGTGTATACAGAAGAAGGTTAATTAGAGACATACAAGTGTGAATGCAGAGCTAAAGGAGATTGCTTGCACATATGGTGCTGATATTAATAAGTGAAATCTGAGTAGATGACTTAAGTTTTGTTGGAAGTATAAGATTGATTGCTTGAAGGGTTGCCAAGTGAATTAAGAATAGAGATGACACATATGAACTGAATAGTGATCCAAACTTGCAAAGTGAGTTGTAATCATACAGATCAAAACCTTGTTTTTTTCTTTCTAATCATTGTAAATAGTTTTTATTGAAATTCTTTTAACAAAGGTTGACCTAATAGTCATTTGAAGGACTTAATAGTCTATGTAAATCCTTTAGCAAGGTGAGATTCTAAATGGAATGATCAAAGTCCTATGAAAAGGCCAGTCCTAACAAGGTGATTAAATCATCTAGCCAGGTCACATTTAACTGTGTGTATTGTAAACCTTTAATAGGGCTGGCTCCTAACAAAGCTCACTTCAAAAGAGTGAAAAATTGAAGACATGTTATTGGTGGTTTTTTCCAAATTGGGTTTCCACGTAAAATCCTAGTGTCAAACTTGTGTTAAATGTTTTATATGTTTTAAATTTTATATTCAACAAAGTATGTTATGTTTGAGACATAAATTTTATTAGTACAGTAGAGACCGAGCAACAACATCATAAGTAGAATAGTGAATGTTTTATGTTTTAATATTCAAATGGTACTTATGGACCTTGAGTAATTGATTCAACCCCCCAAGTTATTCTAAACATTTCTAACAATTGGTATCGGAGTTGAGTGCTTACAAAGAAAAGTTTGAAAGTACTTAAAGTCAAAGATCATGACTCACAAAAGAGATGTACCAAAGCTGAATAAGGAAAATTTTCCTGCATGGAAAACCTTGATGAGGTTGCATATATCTAGTATCAGTGATGTTTCTATCAACTTTGTGGACAATGAGTATGTGAAGGTAACAACTACTCCTCTGACAACTAATCAATTGAAGCAAAAAAAAAAATACAATCAATGTTGGAGATTGCCTCAACCCCAATCTATGCCAAGTTTGATGACTTAAAAGATTGTGATAGTGTAAAGAAAATGTGGGACAAATTGAAAACCATATATGGAAGTGATGACAATGTCTTGAGAGCCAAATCGAAGAGCCAAAGAGGTAAATTTGATAACATGAGAATGATGGAAGGTGAGAATATAGTGCAATAATGCACATGAATCAAAGAAGTTGTCAATGCTATTCGTGCTGCATATGGAGAAATCAAAGATGAAGCTGTGATAAGCAAGGTATTGATGACTCTACTCCCTATATATGCCATTAGAGTGTCTGAAATTCAAGAACTAATATGTACACTAGGTGACACTTTGACTTTGGAAGGTATAATTGGTAGAATAACTTCTTTTGAGATGTCTAACTTTGATAACTATACACCTCCTGCTATTGAATCTACCTTTAAGTCATAATTGGTTCTTAACAAAAGAAAATGAAAACATATGAAGAATGACAGTGATAGTTCTAATGATGAGATTGATGGACTTGAAGCCCTCATTGCAAAATGATTTAGAAGAGGAAAAGGTAAATACAAAGGTAAACTATCTATTATCTATTTTTCATGCAACAAGGTTGGTCATATTGTTGCTAGGTGTCTTGACATAGAGGATAAGGATGAAATAAAGGAAAACAAGTACAAAGGAAGAAGAGATGACTAAGACTACAAGAGAAATAAGGATGACAAAAGTAAGAAATCTTGTTATATTGTTGAATAAGAAATTGACAATGAATCTAAAAGTAATGATGATGAAGTTGTCTATGTTGCTATGAAAGAAGATTTTGATGAAGATGAGAAAACTACATTAATCTCTTATGTAAACAAAAGTAATAGATGGATAATTGATAATGGATGTTCAAATCATATGATTGGTGATAAAGATAAATTTGAGGATATTGGTCCATACAAAGGTGGATGTGTCAAATTTGGTAATGATATTCCATGTGTTGTAAAAGGTAAAGCTACTATTCAACTGATTGACAAGATAAAATGTGACGTTATCTACTGGGTTGAAGGACTTAACTATAATCTATTGAGTGTTTCACAACTAAACAAATTAGGTTAGAGAGTTGAATTCCATAATGAAAAGGCCAAGATACATGATGCTGATGGTAAGCTCATTGGAAGTGATGATAAAAAAGAGGTAACTTGTTCTATCTAGATTTATCTAACGAGAAATGTTTTTTTGCACAACAAGAAGATGCTTGGTTATGGGACAAGAGGCTATGTCATGAGAATTTGACAATTTGGTGAATATCAGTAAGATGAAGAAAGTAAGAGGGTTGCCTAAACTGAAGAAGCCTGACAATACTATGTGTAAGCAATGTCAATTGGGAAAAATGACCAAGTCTAGTTTTAAGAAAAAAAATACTTCTAGTGATATTTTGGAATTGGTTCATATTGACCTATGTGGACCTATTGATGTTCAAATCTATTGTAGAGACAAGTTTTTCATTCTATTTGTTGATGATTACTCTAGGATGATGACTGTGATGTTCCTTAAAGCTAAATCTGATGCTTTTTAGTCATTCAAGTGGTATTTAGTCAGAGTTGAAAAAGAAATAGGGAAGAGTTTGAAGTGCTTTAGAACTGACAGAGGTGGTGAATTCATTTCAAATGAGCTCAATAGATTCTACAATGGTAGAGGAATTAATAGATAGATGTTAGCACCAAGGACCCCTCCTCAGAATGGGATAGATGAAAGGAGAAACAAATCAATAATGGACTTTGCAAGAACATTGACGATGGAGAAGAGTGTATCAAAGAAATATTGGAGAGAAGATATTAGTACTACTATCTATACCTAGAATAGAGTACAAGTCAATAAAGGTACAAATGCTACAACTTTTGAACTATGGCATGGTTATGCTCCTAATTTGAAATATCTCAAAGTCTTTGGAAGTAGATGCTATATACTTAAAGATAAAAGGAATAACAAACTTGATGCAAAGAGTGATGAAAGAATATTCTTGGGATATTCTACCAACAATAAATCTTACAAGTGTTTGAACTCTAATATTAAAAAAGTTGTGAAAAATGCAAATGTGAAAATTGATGAGTTTGCAAAAAGAAGTGACACTGCATGCAAAGAAGAACCTAAAGACTATGACACGTTCATCTATATGGATGATGGTGGTCCCAACACTCCTAATGAACAAGATACTTAAGCTGCAATTTCCCAACAGACAAGAAATGATGTAGTGCAACAAATTGTCAAGCAATAGAGAATGGGTGTTGAACAAAAGAATGAAATGTTGAGTCATAGACAAACAATGCCAACCATTAGATAGAGAATGATGAGCATGAAAAACGTAATACAAAACTTGAACAAGAAAGGGAAAATGAGCTTGAGATTATTTTCCAAGAAGAACTTGTATAAGAACAGAGATGGAAACCATTTGTATTAGAAAAGTTTGTAAGAAGACATCACAAACCTAAACAAATCATTGGTGATGTTGAATCACATGTTATGAAAAGAAAAGGACTCAAAGATGACATGTTCTTACTTTGTGAAGTTGAGCCCAAAATAGTAAAAGATGCTTTAGACAATAAAGATTGGATTCATGCAATGAACAAAGAAATTTGAACATATTGAGATGAACAATACTTGGACTCTAGTATCGAGACCTAAATACAAAAATGTCATTGGAACAAAGTGAGTTTTTAGCAATAAAATCAATGAAAATGGTGAAGTAATAAGAAATAAAGAAAGACTGGTTTGCAAAGGATATGCTCAAGAAGAAGGAGTTGATTATGGAGGAACTTTTGCTCCTATGAATTTTTTTTGAGGGAGTTAGGACTATGCTTACATATTCAACCTACAAGAATTTCAAGGTATATCAAATGGTTATTAAATCTGCATTTTTGAATGGTATACTTGAGGAAGAAGTATACATTGAACAACCTGAAGGATTTGTAGATCCAGACAAGAAGAATATGGTATGTAAACTAAAAAAAGCCCTTTTATGGATTGAAACAAGCCTCAAGAGCATGGTATGAAAGACTACATAGCTATTTGGTGAAGATTGGTTTTGAAAGGACAAATGATAACAATAATCTATATTTGAAGAATGGTAAGAACAATGAAGTACTGCTATCTAAAATATTTTTTGATGAAATTATATTTGGAGGAAGATAAGCACTATGCAAATCATTTGCTAATGCAATGAAGAAGGAATTTAAAATGTCTATGTTTGGTGAAATCAAATTCTTTGTTGGATTACAAGTATGTCAAATGAAGTTTGGTATTTCTATTACTCAATCCCAATACATCAAGGATATACTAAAGACTTTTGAAATGGAAGATTCAAGACCAGTGAGCACACCTATGTCTATAAGACATAAGTTTTCTAAGAATGTTGAATATGCTGATGTGAACCAGACATCATACAGATCCATGATTGAAAAATTGCAATATGTTGTTCACAATAGACTTGATATTGCATTACTAGTTGGGATAGTTGCTAGATTTTCAAAAAATTCAAAGGAGATTCCCATAATGGTTGTGAAAATGATAATGAGATATTTGAAAGGTACAAAAGATTATGAATTGTATTACAAGAGAATTGATAGAATTGAACTAAAGGTATCCACTAGCTCAGATTGGGTAGGAAATATTGATGACAGAAAAAACACTAGTGGAGGTGCATTCTTTCTAGGAAAGAGATTGGTGTCATGAAAAAGCAAGAAATAAAATTGTATATCCCAATCAATAGTTGAAGCCAAGTATGTGGCAGCTGTAGTGAACTGTTCAAATATTATGTGGATAAAGCAATTACTAAAAAGGTATGAAAAAAGAAATTACAAATCTGGTAGTTATCTATTGTGACAACACATGTGCTATTAACATTAAAAAAATTCTAGTGATGCAAACTAAGACAAAACACATTGCTATCAAGTATCACTACTTGAGGGAACTAGTTCAAGACAAAGAAGCGAAGTTAGAATATGTGCACACGAAAGAACAAATTATTGTCATATTCACTAAAGCCTTACCTAAATATGCTCATGAATATTTTAGAGGTAAATTAGGGGTGATTCCCCTAAAAAAATCTACTTAAGGAGACAAGGTGTAATGCATCAAATGTGTTAATTAGAATATCTTACATATTGATCCAACACAACTCTACTTTGGGAAATTGCTAAGGTATATAGTTATGTACAACACAATAGATCAGTAATGGGCATATGACAGAAATCAGCCAGACATGCAAAATCTACATAATTCAGATGTATTTGAAGCTTAGAAAGCTAAGTATCTTTGGAATTGTTGTCAAAGAGGGAGACTATATATAGAAATAGATAAAGAGGGAGAGATAAACCAAAGAGGGAGAATATACAAAGGAGAGATATAGAACAATTAGAGTAGAAGATGTATCCCAGAGGGAGATCTATTATTTCAGAGGGAGAAAATGAGTAAAGAGAATCAGAGTGAAATCTTTTGGATTGTATGGTAACCACATTAAATACATTAAGATATTGAGCTATTCCTAATATTGAGATGTTTCCATCAATGCCAAAGAGGGAGATTGTTAGAAATATACAATTGGAACAATTGTTATTTTGTCATTGATGCCAAATCTATTTGATAAGACATATTTCTACCTAATCTAAATGTCATATCTATTTGATTGATGAAGATGATTTTAGAAATTGCTCATAACAATAGCACCTAGAGGAAAGGTTGAGTTATGAAAAGGAAGCTACAATGGACATTTGATTATTTAGACTTTGATAAGACATAATGATTGTTTATATCAATGAAGTTAAGCTAAGTCGAGCAATAAAGTAAAAGGTTAAGGAATATCAAGTGATGCTAGTGTCAACTAAGCCACAATATGTGCCGAGAAAATCTAGTGTTGACTGAGCTTCTGTATTGACTAAACAAGATAGTTGATCCGCTGAACCAAAATTTTAATAGCGATTGAATGCTTAAGTGATGATTGAGTGTCAGAACTTAGTGATTGCCAAGTAATACTATTGAGATTGAATTCAAGGAAATCATAATTCCCAGCCGATACAATTGATTTCTTGGGAGATTAAACCATGTTGAAAATAAGATTGATGAGTTGGATCATTAAATTCAAGGTGAGGATTATGTAAAGACCTAATAGATAGATTCCAAAAAAAGTTTCTAAAGGATGATCAAGAAGGTGGACAGATACAATGAATCATGTTGAACTTGATCATAAACCCTAAGATCTATGGTGACCGTGGAAAATAACAAAGAAAGAATTACCTATTTAAAGAAGTACAAAGCCAAACTTGAGAGAAGAGAGAGAGAGAATATAAGTGTAAAGAACATATAGAAGAAGGTTGATTAGAGACACACAAGTGTGAATGTGAAGCTAAAGGACATTGCTTGCGCATATGCTGTTGATATTGATAAGTGAAATTTGAGCAGATGGCTTAAGTTTTGTTGGAAGGAGAAGATTTATTGCTTGAAGGGTTGCCAAGTGAATCAAGAATAGAGATGATAGTGAAGAGCTTATCAGTGAATCAACACATGAACTGAACAATGATCTAAAATTGAAAAGTGAGTTGCAATCATACAGATCAAAACCCTACTATTTTCTTTCTAATCATTGTAAACAATTTGTATTGAAATCCTTTTAACAGAGATTAACCTAATAGTCATTTGAAGGACTTAATAATCTATGTAAATACTTTAACAAGGTTACATTCTAAATGGAATGATCGAAGTCCTCTGACAAGGTCACTCTTAACAAGGTAATTAAATCCTCTAACCAGGTCACATTTAACATTGTGCATTGTAAACCTTTACTAGGCTTGGCTCCTAACAGAGCTCACTTTGAAAGAGTGAACAATTGGTGACATATTGGTAGTTATTTTTCCCAAATTGGGTTTCCACATAAAATCCTAGTGTCAAACTTGTGTTGAATGTTTTATATGTTTTAAAGTTTATATTCAACAAAGTATGTTATATTTGAGACAGTAATTTTATCAGTACAGTAGAGACCAAGCAACAACATGATAAGAAGAACAGTGAATGTTTTATGTTTAATTGTTCAAATGGTACTTATGGACCATGAGTAGTTGATTCACCCCTCCCTCCCCCCCCCACCTTAGTTATTCTAAAAATTTCTAATAGGATTTAACGTGGAAACCCAATTCAAGAAAAAACCACCAGCAACATGTCACTAATTTTCACTCCTCTAAAGTGAGCTCTTTTAGGAGCCAACCATGTTGAAGGTTAAAAAACACATTGTTAAATGTGACCCTATTAAATGATTTAATCACCCTATTAAAAGTAGACTTGTTAGAGGACTTTAGAACATTCCATTAGAATGTAACTTAGTTAAAGGATTTACATATGATTGTTAGGTCACTATGACTGCTAGGTCACCCTTGATTAAAGGATTTCAAATACTATTTACAATGGTTAGAAAGTAACAATAAGGTTTGATGTGTTAAGTACAACTAACTTTGCATGTACAAATCTTTGTTTATCTTTTCATGTGCTAATTCACTGCTAATGCTCCATTGTCATCTTAGCTTTGATTCACTTGGCAATCCTTCAAGAAATCACCCTTCACTTCTTCTCAACTTAATTCAACCTTCTACTTAGATTCACCAGTCAATAACATCAATAAGAACTTCAACTCTCTATAACTTCTTTGCACATGCATAACCTCTCAGCCCATACATAAAATTTACCCTTGTATCTCCTTGAATAGGTAATTTTGATCTTTTGTTGCTTAAACACCACCATAGATCTTAGCATTTATGATTAAATCCATCAAACACAATATATATGATCGCCATTTTGTTTATCTCTTCTTTTTCTCAAAACTTCTCTTGGAATCCATGTCTTAGGTTGTCTACCTAATCCTCTCCTCAAATTAAATGATCTAGCTCATCGATCCTTATCTTCAACACACATTCCATATCCCAAGAAATCAACTTTCTTAGCTGGAAATTATGATTCCTCACAAACAATTAAAATGTTGTTCCTTTGCCAACATTGTGTTCTGACACTCGTTCATCACTAGGTTACTCAGTCTCTATTAAAATTCTTTCTTGACATATGTGTGTGTGTGTGTGTGTGTGTGTGTGTATAGTCACTCAATCAGTATTGATGCTCAGTCAACACTAATTTTGCTCAGCACTTATTGTGGCTTAAGTGACATGAGCATCACTCGAAATGAACTATAAAATTCTTTAGTCTTCTGCTCTATTACTTGGTCAAGCCTATGCAATTAATCTATATTTTCTCACACTTTCAAGACTTGAATATTACTGTATTCTCCTCTTGCAATATGATTTAAATAATCAATTTATCTTGTCAAAGTCTAACTAATCAAATATACATTTGTAGTTTTCTTTTCATAACTCAACCTTTCCTTTAGGTGCTTTTATTATGAGCAACTTCTCAAATCCTCTTCATCAATAAAATAGATATGACACTTAGATCATATAGAAAACTACCTCCCCAATAGCTTTGACATCAATTACAACATAACAATTGTTTCAATTGTAGTTTCCAACAATATTCCTCTTAAGCATTAATGGCAACACTTCTAAAATATTTTAGGAATACTTCAAATTACCATACGATCCAAAAAATTGTACATTCCTGAGCAACACCCTCAATGTATCAGAGCTTTAGTAATATCCTTAGTTTCTTTCTGATTCATATCTTTGACAAAATCTCAAATAAATCTTATGAGCTCCCTCTAAGTAATCAATCCCTCTTACTTAGGTATCTTTGTCAGCTTTCACTTTCTCCCTCTTTCATTGTAACTCTTTGATAATATCTCCCTCTTGATTTCTCCTTCTTTATGGTAACTTAGATAATCTCTCCCTCTTGGTGTCTTAGATATTCTCTCCCTCTTTGACAACAATGCCAAAGACACTGTTAACTCATACATCTTGCTCATGTAGTTACCTTCATGTCCATTTTGAGTTCTTCTTCTGTCATCTTGTATGAATAATCCATCATTCTATTTCTCTTCCTAACTACTACCTTATGAAACTTCTAAAGTAGAACTATTTGCATCAATTTTTAAGATAGTGTGATCAACATATTTGATGCAATGCGTCACTGTAGCTTAAGTAGATTTATCTAGTAAAATCACCCCCAATTTACCTCTAAGATATTAATGAGCATCTTTAGGTAAAGATTTAGTGAATATGTCAACTATTTTATCTTTTGTGTTCACATACTCCAATTCACTTATTTTTCTTGAACTAGCTCTCTCAAGTAATCACACTTGATAGCACTGTGCTTTAACTTTGTGTGCATTACAATATTCTTGGATATGTCAATAGCATGAGTGTTATCACAATGGATAACCATTGCATCAGTAATTTCTTCCTTCATACCTTTTAACAATTGCTTGATCCATATGATATTTAAACAATTCATTGTTTCTACCACATAGTCAACTTCAACTATTGATTGGGAAATGTACTTTTGCTTCTTGTTTGTCCATGAAATTAGTCTCTTTACTAGAAAGAATGCACCACCGCTTATGCTTTTTCTATCATCAATATTTCATGCCCAATCATAGTCAATGAATACCTTTTGTTCAAACCTATCATTCTTTTTGTAATACAATCTATAATCTTCTATTTCTTTTAGATATCTCAGTATTCTTTTCACCGCCATCATGTGATTTTATTTAAGACTTACTAAAAATATTGAAACTATCCCCATTGCTAATGCAATATCACGTTTGCTATAAACAACATATTGTAGTTTTCCAATCATTGATTTATATTCTATTTGGTTCACATCAGCAAAATCATAATTCTTAGATAATTTATGTCAAGTAACCATAGGTGTACTCACTGGTTTTGAATCTTCCGTTCCAAAAGTTTTTAGTATCTCCTTGATATATTTAGATTGAGTAATGAAGATACCTTACTACATTTGATACACTTGTAAACCAACAAAGAATTTTATCTCACCAAACATTGACATTTCAAATTCCTTCTTCATTTCATCAGCAAAAGATTTGTATAATGCTTCCTTACCTCCAAATATGATATCATCAATGGAAATTTTAGATAACAATACCTCATTGTTCTTTCTAGTCTTCAAATATAGATTGTTGTTATTATTTGTTCTTACAAAACCAATCTTCACCAAATAGTTATGCAACCTTTCATACCATGCTCTAAGGGCTTGTTTCAATCCATATAAATCTTTGTGTAGCTTACACACCATATTTTTGGTGCTAGGATCCACAAATCCTTCAAGCTATTCTATGTATACTTATTCTTCAAACATCTCATTCAGAAATGTAGATTTGACATCCATTTGATATACCTTAAATCCTTTAGAAGTAGAATATGCAAGCAATGTTCTAACTCCTTCTAGTCTTGCTATAGGAGAAAATGTTTCCCCATAGTCAACACCTTCCTCTTGTGCATATCCTTTTCATACCAATCTATCCTTATTCCTTGTGACTTAACCTTTTTCATTCAACTTGTTCTTGAATA
Source organism: Cupressus sempervirens (assembly GCA_028749045.1). Lineage (NCBI taxonomy): Eukaryota > Viridiplantae > Streptophyta > Pinopsida > Cupressales > Cupressaceae > Cupressus > Cupressus sempervirens. Next base: position 38,652,921 of record CM053783.1, on the reverse strand, counting down.
CCCACTTTGTTCAAATAACATCTTTGTCTTTAGGTCTAGGTACAAGGGTCCATGTTTTATCCTTTTGAATATGTTCAATTGCTTAATTCATTGCTTGTATCCAATCCTCATTCTCCAAAGTATCTTTCATAGATTTGGACTCAAACTCACAAAGTAAGCTTGTAAGACTTCTAAGTCTTTTTCTTGTCATAGCACCAAATTATTTATCTCCAATCATTTGTTCAGGTGCATGATGTCTTCTTACATATTTTTCTAACACATTTTTTTTTGGTTCTTCAATAGGTTCATCTTGAAAAATAATTTCAAGCTCATTATTTCTCTCTTGTTTAGGCTCTAATTCATGTTCTATGCCTTCCTAATGTTTGACTTCCTCTATCTATGACTCGACATCATTTTCTTGTTGCTCGACACCCATAGTCTGTTGCTCGGTAGCTGGCTATTGCAACTTGACATTCCCAGTTTGCTTAGGATCTGCAACTTTGTTTTCTTGTTCATGTGGAGTGCTTGGAGATCTATCATTCACATATATGAATGAAATGTGGTCTTCAAGTTCCATCTTACATTCAACTTCATTTTTCTCTGTATATTCATCAACTTTCACATTTTCACTTTCCACAATTTTTTTAGTGTTAGAGTTCAAACACTTATAAGCTTTTCTCTTAGTGGAGTATCCTAGGAATATGCCTTCATCACTTTTAGCATCAATTTTTCCATTTCTATTGTCTTTAAGTATGTAATATTTACTTCAAAATAATTTGGAATATTTCGCATTAGGTGCATATCCATACCATAATTCAAAAGGTGTAGCATTTGTATCTTTCTTGACTTGCACTCTATTTAAGGTATAAACAATTAAGCTTAAAACTATTCTCCAGTATTTCTATGACACATCTTTTGCATCATAAATAATTTAGCACAATCCATGATTGATCTATTCCTTCTTTCAGCTATTCCATTCTGAAGAGGGGTCCTAGGTGCAGATATTTATCTTTTGATTCCTTTGCCATTGTAGAATATGTTGAACTCATTGGAAATGAATTCACCATCTCTGTCAGATCTCAAGCACTTTAGACTCTTCCCTATCTATTTTTGAACTCTGGCCAAATACCACTTTAATTAACTAAAAAGTATCAAATGTTTCTTTAAGAAACATCATAGTCATCATTCTAGAGTAATCACCAATAAATAGAATGAAATATTTGTGTCCACAATAGCTTTGAACACTAATGGGTCCACATAAGTCAGTAAAAACCAATTCAAAAATGTTATTTGATGAGTATGTTTTTCTCTTGAAACTAGACTATGTCATTTTTCTTAATTGACATTATTTATATAGCACTGTCAGGTTTCTTCAATTTTGGCAAACATCTTACTTTTCTCATTTTACTAATGTTAACAAAATTGTCAAAATTTACATGAAATAATCTCGTGTCATAACCAAATATCTTTATGTAATGCAAACAAACATGTCTCATCAGATAAATCTAGATAGAAAAAGTTACCTTTTGTTTGATCACCACTTCCAATCAATTTTCCATCAACATCAAATATTTTGGCCTTTTTGTGATGGAATTCAACTCTGTACCTTAATTTGTTTGACTGTGAAATACTTAATAGATTATAGTTAAGTCCTTCAACCCAATAAACATTGTCACATTTGATCTTATCAATTAGTTAGAATTGATCCTTTGCCTTTCACAAGACATGGAACATCATTACCAAATTTGATGTAGCTACCCTTGTATGGTCCAATGTCCTCAAATTTACTTCTATCACCAGTCATGTGATTAGAGAAACCATAATCAATTGTCCATCTATCACTTGTATTCACATAAGAAATTAAAACAATTTTCTCATCTTCATTAGAATCTTCTTTCATAGCAACATAGACAACTTCTTCATCATTACTTTCAAATTTAATATCCATTTCTTCTTCAAAAATATACAAGATTTCTTACCTTGTCCTTGTAGTCCTTATTCTTCTTGAAGTCTCAACAATCTCTTCTTTCTTTGTACTTTCTTTCCTTCTTGTTAGCCCTTGTTTTTGTGTCCCATTATCTCAAAATTTTCTACAATACTTTTCAAATTTCAGGTGGTCTTATCCTCTTTTTAGGGTGGTAAATTTGAAATAAACCCTAAATACAAGTGTAAAATACCTTAAAAAACCCTAATATTACTTTGAAATTCTTTGATAGGGTTTTTCCATGCTAATTTTTAAATTTGTGCAGAATAGGGTTATTTCCTTAAGTTGTGTTTCTGCTCAACCCATGGTTTCATCCTAGTTAGCTCATATCCTATATAATTGCTTTGTTTTAACCCAAGTGGTCAGTTGTTATTGATGACCATTGATCTTTTTGAAGATCTATGACTCTCGCTATGTTTTTATAAAAAGATGTGATGATTTTAACCAAAGTGAGATAGCGACAAGCTGACACTTGACATAGGGAGGTACAAAGAACTAGGGCCAAAGGCACACCCAACTATTCAAACTGCCTATATAGAGTCAACACAACAAAAATAACAACAAAACAAACAACTCTAGAGATAGAGGAAGAAAATGCCTTCATTCATAAATACATTCAAAGATCTATTACATGCCCAACTGTAAGGATTTTTGGGTTACGACCATGTATCAATTGAATTACAATCTTTTATGATCCAACCTTGCATTCTACTCCTACTTTCCCTAAGTTCTCCTCTAAAATCCCCTTGTAAGACTCAAACCAGGACCTCTTAAATACATGCACGGCCACAAGTCAGCTTGTAGCAAATACAAAAAATTAAAATCTCAAATTAAATGCTAGGACAAGCCACAAGTTGGCTCACAATAGATATCTAACACTAAATTAAATGCAAAGGTCAGCCTCAATAGGAAACCGAACATAGACAACTCAAAAAATAAAGGTTCCACAAAATACTGACACTTAGCATCTAAATGAACTTGACATTCACACAAACTCGACATCCAAAGGATGACTCAACAACCAAAGAACACTCAAAAACAACTAAGAAATCAACATCAACTAGGAAGCTTGACATCCACCAAATGCTTGGCACCCACTAGAACTCAACAATGTAAGACATTGCAACTCAATAAAAACTAGGAAAACTGAAAACATGCTGGACAACAATGCAACCCAAGATGCTCCTGCATCAACACTTGTCATGTGGGACCAAAGAGACACATCAATCAAAAGTTTTAATCTTAGCCATCGGATCTTGTTCGGATCAACATGTTTCACTTTGTTGCTATATAAAGTTGGGCAAGCTTTAACCAAGGTGACATAACAACATTGTGACACATGTCAGTGGGACTCGGAAACTACTGCAGTGCACAAGATCAACTCCACTATAGATTGACCTCAAGATCAATGGTTGTCATTATGTCATGATGGAAAGTTGAAAAGTTTTTAGTCTTAGCAACATAATGATAGTGCACCACATGGAATAGGTAGGACTAGTTTGAGTATCAACTAAACAAACACAATGATAAGAATTTGCAATGTTAGTCATTGATCAATTTAAAGATCCATGGTTGTTGCTATGTCACGATGAAAATTTGTAAGTTTTTTAAGCAAGGAGACATAGCGACCACATGCCACATGTCCAAGGTGGGGCCAGTCAATCCACAAGTGTGCAGAGGGGTTGAGGTCATTTAGATGACATGTGTTAAATAACGATTCATCTTTCTATCAAGATCAACTAAGTTTTAGAGCTTTGTCTCATTTGTTGATTTGATCAGAGATTAACACACATCGCTATGTCATTATAAAAAGATGTGAGTTGTTTAACCAAGGCAACACATCGATAGGTTGGCACATGTCCTTGTGGGCTAGTGTTGTTTGATAAATGTAATATCTTCTTAACTGTTAGATCAAGAATAAATCTTCAATGGTCGCTACATCGTTGTTCCAAAATGTGCAAGGTTTAACCAAGGTGACATAGAGACTGTATGACATGTGGAACATGTGGGCCACTCGGGGTTGAATTAAGATTACTTCATTTTAGCTGTCAAATCAAAGATCAATCCATAGTTGTCATTATATCGTTATACAAAGATGCATGATTTTTAATCATAGTGACATAATGACGTGACAACACGTGGCCCAAATGTTGTAGCCATTACACCAAGGATGTTGATAAGATGGAAGGTTTCCAAATGTCACAAGATGATTGGTTTGACTACCATGCCAAGAGGAAAAATGTGAATTAGCAACTAAAATAGATCATGTCCGTCAAATTTTTATAGATCAACGGTCTTTTTTCAAATTTTGAGGTGGAACATGCATACCCACTCCCCATAAAGCATTTATGAAAATTGAAGGCCTCTTGTGTGAATTGATGTAGAAAATGTAATGGAAAATTGATTTTTTTTTTGAATTTTTTTGTTGTTGAAGAGTTAGAATATAGTGCTAGTGGAAGCTGAGTTTTATACAAAGCCAAATCGCGAATTGCTACAACAAGGAGCTAAAGAATTTGATCCCAGTCTATAATTTTCCTTCCCCTTAGAGAATTTTGATAATTGTCTTTTTTTTTTCACAATGCCTTTGAAAAAGGGATTTTTCAAGAAAAGAGATTATCAACACAAAAATATCCATGATGATTTCTTAGAGAAATTGAATGATTCAACCAATGACATAACACAAATGAGGAAATTGATTCCTATTACTCCAAGGTTTAAAGTGGGCAAGGATTTATATGACATAGGTAATTGGACTTGTGATGTGATAACCTCTAAGACTGGGTTGCAGCTTTTCAGAAAGTGGTTCTCAGAGAGAAGATTATTTGCCCCACATGGTAACATTTGGAATTTAGACCTTAGGAAATTAGTTGTTCTAGGAGTATTCATGGACTTAGACCTTCTAACCTCAGTAGCCAAGATGCATGATCCAATAACTAGGTTAGTGAGGGGGACAAATAGATAATTTTTATTGAAAATAACACTTGAGGAGATTCAAGAAATATTCGGGATTGACCCTACGTCACAATATCATAAGACTATTGATTTTTAAGAGTTAGAAAAATTATATCAAGCCTAGAAGATGCAAATTAGGCAAGGAGCCTTGAGAGGACATCTGACAACTATTGGAAACATGACATTGGTCACAACCTCAACCCCAAAACCCTTCAACAAGGATTTTTTCCATTCTCATGCCCTAGATATCTATATGTCTCTATGTAGGGTTTTTGGTGAAGATGAACAAGATTTTATGCCTGTCAAATTTATGTATATGATGGTACAAATTTCTTGTTTTGGAGTTAGTATTATTTTTTATTTTGTCTCTTTTCTAGTTGAGGAAATCCATGTTGGATTGATGGGGATTGCAAAGGGAAAGATAAAGAGAACCTTTCAGTGGTACTCAATGCTAATGCATATGTTCATTTTTAAAGAAGTTACTTATTTTGAAAAAGAAATGCAATTGACAAGAGAGCATGAAGGAGAACCTCTACCTATTTAGCTTTGGAGTGCAAACATGTCTTGGGATGTGAATGAGGCCATTTTTGTTAGGTTTGGTAGTTATTTTGCATCAAGACTGAGAATAATTTTGTTCAAGACTAATCCAAGGATTCCCAAATTGCTCTTAGATTTTATTAGACCTATGAATTCCCCAACTAAATTAAAAATCTCTCATAATTGGGCAGACATTATCCCATATCCAGTGTCCACTATATTCAGAGTGTATGGATTTCAAGGAACTCCACATGTGTTATCATACCAAGTACCCCTAAAAGGTTGGGTTAGCTGAGATAATATGGCAAATAGGTGGTTTAGAGGAATTGTAATTAGTAGGCAGATCAAGAGGCTATATTTTTCCCATATGCACTATTGCTCACCAATTTGTGATGACAAAGGGGGGTTAGATTTTCTCGTATAAAATTCTAAACCCTTATAAGATGGCCACTTCCCATTCAAGGTTTGCTAATAATGAGGGATCTTTTGAGATGTTCAGGAAGAGGGAAAAAGAAAAAGCTCATGATCATGTTTTTTATTACCCTAAAGATGTCATAAGGAGTGAGTTTTCCTTACAAGAGAAAGAAATCAAAAAAGAAAAATGGAGAATTCATTCTAGAGTTTTGGAATTTGTGAATTGTTTTGAAAAGGATTACAACCCATTAGCAGATGCTAAAACAATGGCTGAGCAGGTAAATAAGATAATGACCTTATTTTCTGAGATAATGGATACTCTCAATGAGAAGAAATCTATCCTTATCAAAACTTACCCTAATAAATCAAGAGAGGTCATGAGAAGATTAGATTTCACTCTAGCTATAGGCCTAGGGTAGTATGTTGTTCAAAAGACATTTGGTTATACTGTAATCAAGATGGGAGATCATAGTGATAATAAGAGGAAAGAGAAAATAGAGGTAGATGTGCTTGTTTCCCCAACCCACAAGAGATCTCAAGTTGAGATAAACCCATCAGAACAAGCACCCAAGAGGCAAAAAATTGGAGAAGATTCCATAACTGAGGGTCTAGTTTATACACCATCTTAGTCACCCCTTTGCCTAGGAGATGAACAAGTAACAATTGAGAAACTGGAACAACTCAGAAATCAGGGTGGTATTTTTATTACTTCAACTGAATTAGAAGAAGGAACATTGAAAGAACCTCCTATATCCAATTTAGAGCTAACTATAGCTAGTTTTAAGGGGAAAGAGTTAAATCTTGTGATTAAAACACTATTGTTAAGCTCCTATCAGATGAAGATTTCATCAAATCAAGAGTTTTTAATCAATTTTCATGGAGAGAAAATATTGCAAATTTTGGGGAGAGATGTTATAAAAGAAAAAACAAAGCATCCTAATAAAGAAGACTCTGTTATAGAAGATGAGATCAAGGATGAAATGATGCAGGAGTTTAATAAAATAAATCTAGAGGAAGAAAGAAGAATGATCAGAAGAGCTAGAGTGCAACGCCTTCCCAACTGGGATATTGTTGATGCTATGGTTTTTGATCTAGTAAGAAAATGAATGAATATTGAAGAACAAAACTGAAGAGCATTAGGGGGTGTCAAATATAGTGAAGATCATATTGCCCTAGTAATTTGGTCATTATAAAAAGTGAATAGGTCCCACTCCTTTGAGCCTAGTGATTCAGATGTAACAGGAAATTTGATTCTAAAGAGAGTAGAAGATACTCCAAGGGATGAGACTACTAAGATGAATGTTGGAATGATAAATCTTACACTGGCTACTTCAAGGAAAGAAAAGAAATTTATGCAAGAACTACATGTGAAATATGAGCAAGTTTCAGTAGCCTATAATGAAGAAGTTTAAAAGAGGCTAAGACTTGAAAATGAACTTGCTCAATATAAAGGGAAACAAGTTAGAATATTAGAAGTGGGAGAGTCATCTTGGAGAATGATTACATCTTCACCTCCTCCTCCACTACCAATTAGTCCCATAGTTGAAATTCCAGATGCTCCTCTGCATCAAGAAGATTCCACCAAGGAGGATATGTAAGAAGAGAAAGCTGGGCTCAAGGAAGTGTAGATAGAAACATGCTAGAGGTATGAGAATAAAATAAGGGAGACAATGTTGTACTTTGTATATAATATTGATACCAAGAGATTTCATTACATAGTGACCCAATTGCTCTCTATTATTAAATCCCCTAGTAATGATGATAATAAGTTGAGATAAATCCTAAATAAATGGGTAGCAAGAGAGGGGACAATGATAGAGATATGTTTTGATATAATCGACAAAGAGACTAATGACTATTATGCTAAGAAAACATATGATCAATGGATTGACTTATTAGAATTTGTTGTAAAGAGGGAGTTACTACAAAAATGGATTGAGTCATGCATTTCTAGATGTCAAAACAAAAGGCTCACTTTCTTTCCTTCATTGTTCATAAAGAGACATGAGATAAAGACAAAAGATTGGGATGATGACATTTTGGCCATGTTAAATGATAAAATAAGCAAGATAATAAGTAATTTTGACAATGCTTTATTTATAGATGTTGTGTCAAACTTGACAGAGGCTTGAAGATTTTATAAACTTTTTACCTTTGAGGCAAGACATTTTAAAAATGAATGGAGAGATATTGCTAGCAAAGAGAAAGAAATCATCAGTTATGACTGGCCTAATGATTCAATATATGGCGAATGGGTGGCCATGTATGTATCAACAAAAAAATCTTCATAGATGACAATAGATGACAAACTAGAAGACAAATCAACAACTACTAAAGAACTAATGTTTGTTGACAAAGGTGTTCAAATGTCTGATGAGAAAGCAAGAGAAGTGAGTTCACAAGTGTCTCAATCAAGAAACTGAAGCCAAGATAACAGAGATAGGTGAGACAAGCCCTCAACCAATAGGAATTAAAGACATAATACTAGAGGTGGTTGAGGAAAAAGATAATTAGTTGCTTGCTGTAGATACTAAAGAATTAGATCAAAGCATAATAGAAGAAGAAAAGGTGGCTCCACAACTTGAAGAAGAGACCAATCATCAGATATTGTGGAGGAAAAAAAGAAGATAAAATAGAACATGCCCCACAACAAAGTAGTTAGAAGAAAACTACTTTCTTATCAAGCTAAAATGCCACAAGTGTTTTCAGTTTCCTTGTGGAGTGAAGAAAATGACATTTTTTTTCTTGTATGTAAATCTTTTGTTTTGGACAATTGTTCGTTTCCCTCTAGACCTAAAGCTCGTTGCAACTCATGCTATGTAAGTGAGTTCCCAAGGCTAGAGGAAGGGGATTGTAATGAAATAACTTGCACAATAGAGGAAATAATATAAAATATTATATAAATACTTGATAATAACTGAGAGTAATAGGCCACTTCAAGGGGGAAACCTCCAAATATCTCCATTGAGAACACACTTCACAATATGATCTTGAAATAAGACTCACAACCTCATATATATACCTAATTATGCTTAGGTTGAATAGACACAACCCTACAAAACACCTAGGATGACCTACCTACCTAAATAATAATATAATAATGATAACATGACATAATTAAGGATTAAGATAGCCACAAGTTGACTATTCATAACCCTATATACACCAATATTAAGGGCATAGCATGCCCGCTTTCTTGAAAGAAGAATTGTCCTTAATGTTAACCAAGTGTGAATTCGTTTGAATGAACTCTTCATCCTCCCATGTGGCCTCTTCACCTAGTAAGTTCTTCCATTGGATGAGATACTGAGTTAGGGTTCTGTTCCTTAGCTTCTTCATGTGTGTTTGAGGAATGCACTCTGGTTCCAAAATTATTCTTCCTTCTTCATCAAGTTTTGGTAGTACTATTTGAGTAGGAATATTCTGCCCAATTACCTTCTTCAAAAAAGAAACATGAAAAACTAGATGTATCTTTGTTGTTGGTGGCAACTCAAGCTTGTAGGCAACACTACCAATATTTTGCATGATTTGGTATGGTCCATAATATCTTAGAGACAACTTATTATTCTTTTTTTCTTGCTTCATTGAGATATTTTTATAAGGTTGCTATCTCAAGAAGACCCAGTCCCCAACTTTAAAATTTCTTTCACTACGATGTTGGTTCGCTTGTTGTTTCATTTGATTTTGTGCCATAGCTAAATTCTCCTTGAGTTCTGAAAGTACCTGTTGTTGATGAAACAAGTGTTCCTCTATTGCCTAAACTCTTGGTGACACCTTTAATGATGATGTGATGGAAGGAGGATGATATCCATAAAGTGCCAAAAGTGGAGACATTTTTGATGATCTATGAAAAGAAGTATTGTACTGCCATTCTGTAAGAGGTAGCCAATCTACCCATTGAGATTGTTTTTTTGAAGTGAAAAAATGTAGATATCCTTCCAAACATTTATTAACAACCTCAATTTTCCCATCTAATTGAGGATGGTATGAAGAACTATGAGCCAATTGAGTACCCAAACATTAGAATAAATCTTTCCAAAAGTGACTAGTAAAGTTAGGATCATAAGCACTAACAATAGCCTTAGGCATACCATGTAGCTTTTGGATATTCTCCAAGAAATCTTTTGCCACTATACTTGTTGCAAAAGGATGTGATAAAGCAATGAAATGTGCATATTTAGTGAAGCGATCAACTACTACCATGATGACATTATGAACTTTAGATTTGGGAAGCCTTGTGATGAAGTCCATGGATACCTCTTCCCAACATTGGCTAGGAATAGATAAAGGCTGCAAGAGACCTGGTGTCTTAATTGTTTCTCCTTATTTCTTTGACAAACTAAACATTTAGCCACAAATTTTTGAACATCACCTTTTAGCCCTTCCCAAAAACAATCTTGCTTGACCCAATGATATGTCTTCAAAAATCCTAAATGACCACCAATTGGGGAATCATGTAGTTCTTTGAGAATATTGTGTTTAAGAGTGGAATTCTTACAGAGATAAAAGTGCTCTTTATACCAAAGAATATCCCCCTTTAAACAAAACTTATCTAAACTACTAGGGTCACTTTTTATTTGCTGGATAAGATTACTTGTTGCAACATCATTTTGCCACTCTTCTTTGGCTTCTATTACCCAATTTTCTTGTAATATTGAAGGGGCACACAATACAACTTCATCTTTTTCATCTTTCCTAGAAAGTGCATTGGCCACAATATTTTCCTTCTGCTTCTTGTATACAATTTCAAAGTCATATCCCAACATCTTAGTGACCCATTTTTGTTTCTCTTCTAATGATATTCCTTGTTCCAAAAAAGATTTTAGGCTATCATGATCTATCTTAATCTTGAAATATTCACCCATTAAACAAGGCCTCCATTTTTTAACTGCATGAAGGATTATTATCATTTCCTTCTCATAAATAGGTTTGAGTTGATTTTTACCTTTTAATTGATGACTCTCAAAAGAAATTAGTCGACATTTATGCATGAGAACTACTCCTATCCCATTTCTAGAAGCATCATATTCCACAATGAATTCCTTGGTGAAGTCTGGAGTGGCAAGCACTGGAGTTGTACACATAGCCTTCTTCAATTGCTCAAATGACACATTAGCAGATTAATTCCAATGAAAGGAATCCTTCTTCAATAGAGTGGTAAGGGGTGCTACTATACTACCATAATTCTTCACAAATCTTCTATAGTATCTTGTCAATCCAAAGAAACCCCTCCACTTCTTAATAGTTTTTGGAATAGGCCATTCCATGATAGTCTTAATTTTGTTAGGGTCCACCTTTACTCCATGTGAAACTATGTGTCCCAAATACTCCACCTCCTTAAGACCAAAAGCACACTTGGATGTCTTAGCATAGAATTGATGATCTTTGAGTAATTTTAATGCTTGATCTACATGCTACAAATGTTCTTCCCAAGTCTTGCTATAAATTAATATATCATCAAAAAACACTAACACAAAATTTCTCAAGAACTTCTTAAAAATGGAATTCATCAAACTTTGGAATGTAGATGGAGCATTAATAAGACTAAATGACATCACCAAAAATTCATAATGACCCTCATGAGTTCAAAATGTTGTCTTACAAATATATTCCTCCTTAATTAAAATTTGGTGATAACCTGATCGAAGATCTAACTTGGTAAAATACATAGCTCCATTTAATTCATCTAGAAGATCATCAATGACTACAATAGGAAACTTATCTTTAATGGTGTACTTGTTGAGCACTCTATAATCTAGACACATGTGCCAAGTTTCATCCTTCTTACACACCATCACAACAGGTGAGGAGTAAGCACTTTGGCTATGCTTAATAATTCTTGCCTCTAGCATTTCGTCAACAATTTTTCCATCTCACATTTTTGTATGTGTGGGTAGCTATAAGGCCTGATGTTTGGAGGCTAGCTCCCTAGAACTAGTTGTATTGCATAGTCATGATCCCTCTTAGGAGGAAGTCCTTTAGGAATATCTCCAAGAATCATTGAGTGACGATCAATTATTGCATGTAAATTTGGATGAGTAAGAGCATTAGATTGAGAGACTTCTAATGAACATAGCTAGGCCACAAATCCATCCGCACCTTTCTTTAGGAAACTTTTGCATCCAATGAGAGATTAACATTTGTGGGGATTTTGCCTTCAATCCCCTTAGCTCCACTACCTTTCCCTTTGATTGAAATTGCATGAATAGTTCTTGGAAGTTCATCTCAATTGTTCCCAATGTAGTAAGCCATTGTACTCCCAAAACAATATCTGTTGTACCTATGGATATCGCATACATTGGGGTATCACGTTCATAATCTCCCATGGATAATCTGATGTGATGACACTTCCCTAAACAACTAACTATGCCCCCATCTACAATCAAAACCTGAAACTTTGGGGTTGGATATATAAAAAAATTTAGAAGAGTTGCCAACTTTTTGTTGATGAAATTATGAGTACTGCCTAAGTCAAGAAATACTATTACTTTCTGCTTCTTTAAGAAACCCACTACCTTGAGAGTTTGTGGTGCATTGAAATATGAAAGTGCATGACAAGAAATGATTGGTTGAGAATCATGTGATTCCTCACCTGACTCCCTATCCTCCTCTGATATGGCCTCATCCTCTTCTTCCTCATTTGGACCTTCAATATAGAACAATTTCTTTTCACTACATTTATGTCCTCGACTATATTTGCTATCACAATTGAAACACAACCCTTTTTCTCTTTTCTCCTCAATTTGTTGTGGAGTCAACCTAGTAGGTTGAGGAAGAGAAAGGTATTGAATATCCTTTTTCTCTTGTCACATTAGCCCCTTGCTTTCTAGGAATCAAGAGCTTCTCCTCTACCCTGCATGCTAATATAAAAGACTCATTTACTGAGCTGGGACAGAACATGTGTACCTCATGTTGAATGTGATCCTTGAGACCACCCAAGAATAAATCATTCAAGTTATCCTTTGTAATTGTATCCACTCTTAAGGATAGCTTTTGGAATTTTGGAATATAATCCTTAACTAATCCTATTTGTTGAAGCTTAGCAAGTTTTCTGTCACACTATTGCTATATTGTGCTTGGAGTTCTTCTATAAAAATTGGCCATGATATAGTGAGACCCTTTTTCCTCCTATGAGTACAAAGCCAATGATACCAAATGAATTGATCTAGTTCTAGATCTATAAGGAAGCCATTGTGACCTTTTGTCCATATGGGATTTGATGTACTTCAAAAAAATCTCCATCTGATTTATCCATGTTAGAGGATCCTTGCCATCAAATTTGTGCATATCCACCTTTAGAAAAAAATTCCTAGATGCCATAGGATTAATAAAATTTGTGTCATTATTAGTTGACTTGAAGGTTTCACCTTGACTGCTTGAGAGCTCCTTCCTTGTTTCATTTATATAGGTGCTTAACATGCTTCATATATCTGATATATCTCCTCGTAGGTCACACATATCCCTCTTAACCTCTTCCTTGAACTTATTAAGTTCCTCATTGGGATTACTATCCTTTGTTGCTTCCCAATCTTGATCAGAGGATTTCCCCAATGTGGTAGCATTCTTTTTGCCTATTGTTGAAGGCCCTGTCATGATGGAAACCAATATTTTTGAAATAAATCACACAAATGAAATGTAAATTCTCTGATTTATTTATTTATTTTTTATTGTAACTTACTAGGGCCAAGATATCCTTACTCAATTTGCTACCTTGAGAGAGAATTTTCCTAATTTTGCAATATCTTGCTTTTTTTTTTTTTCAATTTCTCCAAGATTTGAAATGTAGACTTCTCTACTATGTATTCAAAAACCCAATACAAGTTATACTCCAATTCGGTAGGATGTGAGAGATATGAAGATCTCAATAAATTGTGTAGAAATAGTAATTATGTAATAATTTTTTCAAATTTGCTCCAATTCTTCTAAATTTTGGACTATAGCTTCTTTAATATGGTCTTCAAAAACCCTTTAAAAAACTTTTAAAAATTTGCTAAAATCTAAAATTTAATCTCTTCCCAAAATCGCCCCAATGTTGAGAAAAACTCTTGCCTCTATGGTGCCAAGATCGTGCTCTGATACCACTTGTAATGAAATAACTTGCAGAATAGAAGAAATAATGTAAAATATTATATAAATACTTGATAATAACTAAGAGTAATAGGCCACTTCGAGGGGGAAAGCTCTAAATATCTCCAATAAGAACACACTTCACAATATGATCTTGAAATAAGACTCACAACCTCCTATATATATCTAATTATGCTTAGGTTGAATAGACACAACCCTAGATAACGCCTAGGCTGACCTACCTACCTAAATAATAATATAATAATTATAATATGACTTAATTAAGGATTAAGATAGCCACAAGTTGACTATTCATAACCTTATATACACCAATATTAAGGGTGTAGTAGGAATCCATTTTGCTAAACTAAGTTTTGTTCATGTTTTGAGTCAGTCCATGCATACTGTGTAATTTTTTTCCAGAGTTTGAATAGAAAGTTAATAGTGGCTTGTCTAATAGAGTTGCTTTCTGATAGGCATGGTCATTGAATTGTATACAACTTCAAAGAAGTTAATACAAAATGTAGAAAACCAGATGTTCATCCTAGATCTTGTCTTTGTTTTTATCTCCATTTTTTTCTCTGAGATTTAATGGAGAAGTTTATTAAATTTTAGTTGTAATTCATTTTGAATTATATTTCAATTTACTTTTTCTAATAATGTAATGGATTATGTAAATGCTTAATGTAAATTGGAAGAGCTTTGTGGTTTTCATTGAAGATTTTGGATAAGTATGAGATCTAGAAATGAATATTGATAACCTTTTCACAAAGTGTTAAGATAGATCTAGAAGTACATCTCTAATCCCTATGACTTTATAGCCCAATAGATAAGGCATTGGTCATCCTTTGAAGTTGACCTAGGTTGGAATATCTTATATGGTGCAAAAATTCATATAAATCAATCATTTTAATATTCTATTATTGAAGTTTTAAACATCAGCTTGTGCTTGATTCATGGAGTCTTAGTGTAACGCCCCACCAAGGGATATAAGAGAATTAACCTAAAGTTTCACTAAGTTTGGTAGCATTTTTTTTTTTTTTTAAACATGAAAGTTAAACCATACACCTAGTAACGGAAGAAATAACAACATTTAACTGAAAGTGTGCATAAACATACATAACAGGCTACATTCTTTAAGGACCGTTGAATGACATCAAAATTAACTAATATTGGTTCTATCTAATTCAATCTAACATCACATCCTCATGAAGTAATAATGAAAATTCTAATGTTCTTAAACAATAAACTTGGTTCCAAATGTCCATTAATAAATTACATCTCTGAATGCTCAATCATCCATTGTACATGCCACAGGGTATGAAAGACATAAAAGAATATACATATGTGAAAATAAAGTACATCATCATCCTATACTAATCCATGATGCAAGTGCAATAAGTAAATGAAACCACATGTCATACATGATAGATCATCATAGAAGATATAAACATCTATCGTAAAAGATAGTCGTAAATCATAAACACAACACATAATTATCTAAGTGCGCAGTTCCTCCCAACCATAAATAACATCATTAGACCATCATGGGTCCTAGCCATCCCTCCGTGTATAACATTCCAAATCACCGAAGAGATCATCGGTATCATCATAGTAGGAATGTCACTCCTAAAACATACTACATCATATGTAGAAAGAAATCTAACATGCTGCAACATATGCATAAGAAATCTAATCATGCAAAATAAGGCATAAGATAAGTAAATAAAATCATCTAACATATTCTATTCATCAATATAAGGATACATGTCCATCATCATAATCCAAGAACATAATGAAGATAAGTGCCAACAAAGAATGCATCAGCCATGGTGTCTCACACAGATCTCAAATGGTAAGAGTGGAAAAAGCACTACCACCCGACTGCGTGGAACCTAAATGGTCCACTCCCACCACGCTGAGGAGATAATCTCAAGTCCCAATCAGGTTATCAAATCACATAGCACAAATACTTTCTAAGTCTTGAAATCCTAAAAGTTTACTAACTCAAAGGTTCCAATCACAAATCGACATCTAATCCCAAAGGCGCAACAAAGACATGTAGGAAACCTACTATGCAAGCGAGAAAGTGTCATTGCACGGATCATGCTAGAGTTACCCTAGTAGTCTCTCTATAGACCCCGACCCTCTAGTGATCCCTATGCGGCCACTAATATCCTCTCATACTGATGAGGTATACTACGAAATGCAAGGTTGCAACCAAGCGTTCTCTCTACTCCCATCCTAGTTTATACAAGCACTCGAGGCATGGGCGAGAACATACAATTATCTTATTAGGTTTGTTTTAATCCCCATTTAGTGTAAATGTTTTCACTTATTAAAACAACTTACAATGAGTTACCCTGGCAGCCACTTAGGGCCCCAACCTCCATTGCAAGCCATTTCCCGACACTACAAGTAGATAACCTACCCTAGGCCCATTAAATCAAAAACTACAAAAATCACCATAGTCCTATACAAGCGACTGAAAAAATACCAAAAGATAATCCACAATAAGAGTATCAAATCTCCATGAGCAATTGAAAAGCATTCATAGATAATCATGACTACAACAGTTCTTTATTGGCAACTGAAGGTATCATTGATAATCACAATATCCATTGGTTCTCAACAAGCAACCAAAAAGGCATATCCAGTAAATAATACTGATCGAAGACTCCAAAATGGTTGAGTCAAAACATGTCACAACATGACATAATCAAGATCAAATAAACAATTCAATCCCATCAAGGTGGCTGGAAAGTAATCCAAATACAACTGATCGATACTCATAAATGATTACATAAATCACAGCCTACACAAGAAGACTGAAGACAATATCAATCAGCATGCCATCACATAACCATGGTTGAGTTTTAAAAAGATTGAGATCAAAAGACATCATCATGACATCACAATCATAACCCCCGAGCCTTTGGTAGATGTCCTATAACTGGTCAACAATCTAGTCAACTCAAACCCAATATTGTAGAATATATATAAGCTAGTAATGTGACAGCATTTACAAGAAAAATAAAGTTAGCAAAAACGGTAGGACGACATTTTGAAAACATGGGGCACAAAATCTTAGCAGCGCTATACAAAATGACTATTATACGCTGAAAATGTTGAAGTCCTTTCGCAGCACCTTCGTGTCAGCACAAATCGATCGCAATCAAAGGTAAGACAAAAGTAGAAGCTCGAAGACAAGAATAAATCAGTGCCACTAATAGTGAATGAAGTCAACTAAAGCAGTTGTAAAGTGTTAATCATATAATTGAGAATAATGGTTGGTAAGACTTCTTCGTTGCAGACAAGAAGCATAGAGAAAACACAAAATGCAAGCACATGTTTTGGTCCCCTTAAATAACTTAGTTGAATTAAATATGGGGTTCTTTGTTTTTGTTAGGAGCTAATTTCAAGTGAAGTAACATTTTTCGACTTTCTAATCCATATATATTTGTTTTGATAGATAAAGGTTCTTTCCATAACCCTTAGAATCAATCTTCTAAATGCGCTAGGGATATATATTTTGTTTATACGCTATTTGGTAATGAATTATCATTTTCAAATAACTCACTTTCTTTTCTTTTTTGAGAACCCAAAAATAATAATTTAGATGACTTAAATATTTCATTTATAACATTTTTATTAACCTTAATTAGACTAAATTCTAAGTAAGTAAATTTATTAAAAAAAATTAATATAAAACTATATTATTTATTTAAAATTTAATTAACTTGAATATTAAAATTTTATTAATATATATATATATAATAATTGAAATATAAAAATTATTAATATTTAATATTATTATTAACATATAAAATAACAAATATTAATATTGATTAATGAATATTTGTATATTCTAATTTAATAACACATAAACATTACTAAACACAAACAATTCCTAATATTAAACTCTTCAACGAAAGGCGACTTTATATTAGTCATGTCAGCGACTAACATGTGCAGCCTGCGGATCGTAGGTACTATGTATTCTTGCAAACCTGCAGCACATAGGGGTGGGGTATGTTTTCCTCGCCCCTCATTATTATTATTATTATTATAACATTTTTGCGCAGCAACTAATAATTCTATTTTAAATGTTTCCCACTACGACATTTTTAAAAAAAATAGAGACTACATTTTTACATTTATATATTTTAATATAAATGTTTCCACATCGACATAATCTTTTAATTTGATTGATGTAAACAGTGAATAGATTTAAGAACAAACTACAAATTCACTCAGATGAAGAAATATAGTGTATTTCCATTTGATTAAATTTTATCTATATTCCTTCTGAAATGATTTGTCCATGTTATTTAACCCTAACCCATAAATTCCTCGAATCTATGCATGCAAGGTTTTCTTATACAGAAATTTAAATATCAATGACAAGATTGCATATAACTAAAGCATTCACGCATGGAATCCTCAGAAAGCATTCAGAAGACATGAAGAAGACAGGAAGTGCAAGAAGCGAAATATCATATGCAAAAATCACAAGTGTCTACCTGAACACTGATGCTAAATCACTTGTCCTCAGAATCTATTGAGAAAGTTCCTTCCTTCTCCAACATTCCCAGGTCCTCCAAACACGCTCTCCCTAAGCTTCTAGGAGTGCTTGAATATAAAGAACTCTCAGGAAGCACCTAGAATGTCTCTAGAAACAACCAAAAGATGAGATAAGCATTGACAACTAAGCACAAGCTTTTTTCAACCTTCTAGATGAGTCACAAGGTTGTAGACACCATGTGCTTAATTTGTGCACTAACTCCTGTGTTGTAGACATATGTGCAATCAAGAGGTGTGCTTACTCCTAGGTAGACTTATAACTTTTATTTTAATTCTTTTATCATTTCTATTATTATTATTATTTTTTAAATTATTAATTTTAATTTCTTTTATTTAATTCTTTTTCTCAATTAATTTCCATTTAATTAACTAAAATCAAAATATCTAAAGGTTATGATATTATATTAATTTTCTCCAAAATAATTAAATCATTAATTAAATCTTTTAATTTTAGACTTAATTAATAGAAAATTCACCATAGACCTCCAAGATAAAATATGAAAACCCATCAAAGAACAATCCACACAAAATTAGTCTAAAGGGTTAAAATCATGAATTATGTCATCTGAAACATTTAGAAGGTAAAATATCTTGGATACTTGTCCTACCTTTCTAGGACAAATGGTTTAAGGGTTTAGGATTTGGACTTGAGAATTTATCTCCCCTCTCTTACCATTGAGATGATGCGATAGGGTACGCTCATCCTGGCAATTTAAGGAAGTTGATACCCGGTACCTGCAACCCACATAAAATCCATGCATGTACATACTATATATATATATATATATGTTAAGCTAAATAGGCAATGGTAGGAAGTGGTGCATCATGTAGATCCCGACTAGTAGGTGACTATGACTCCCTTCCTTAACCACATTAGAAATGCCAAACGTAAGGAAACAAACATGCACACCATACACATGCAAGTATGGGGTAAGTATACATAAGAAAACACATGTGATAATAAACCATCTAACTAATCATCATCAATAACTGAAAGTAATTTAATAATCATCATGCATACATGAAATGTAGAGTCTAAGTAATCACATCATATATCAACTGAATCCATAGCACAATATCTGATAGTCTCAAAACAATGCTACTAACCATCAACATAAAACTAGCCTAACATAGTTAGCCTATGATAGCAACAATGTTTCTATAAAAATGCAAACGAGGGCAAGCACTACACTTAGGGTTTGATAAAGGAGCCATTTGTCATCTCTTTGCAGCCCTAGAATTAGAATAATTAAGGCTAAATCATTTTCTATAAGGATATTCTTTTTTGAGTTGTGAGCTATGAAGAAATAAAGATTGAATTCCTAGGTATACCCACCTGAATCCTAGAAAATTCAAAGTGGAGAAGACACCAAAGTCTTGTCAGTTGGTCCTTTTAATTTTTATTTCAAAATACCCATAATGGTCTCTAGCTAAATTCTTAGGTGTTCTCATCTATTAAGAGGTTGTTAAAATTATGTCCAATCAGAAGCCAACACTTCCTTTCATCCTTGCCTTCTCAATCAAGACACCTTGGAGAAATATGACCAACTTTATTGCATGAAAAATAGATAATAGGAAGTTTACCTTTTTATTTTCCTTTGTCTCTTCCAAATCTCCTAGCAATCAGTACTCCAAGTTCATCAAATTCATCATTAGAAATATCACTATCACTTTTCACATGTTTTTCTTTTCCTTTCTTTCTATGAGCCAATTGTGATTTAAAAGTAGATTCAGTGGTAGCAAGAGTATATGTAATGCCCCACCCCGAGATCCTTGGAATAAGGATAAGTAAAAACCAATACATTTTTTTTCTAAAGTAATAAGCATGGTGTATACGAGGATTAGTAATGCAAAGAACACTAAATAAAAAATCAAAAGTATTCACAAAACTAAATAAATGTGACTTCAAGATAGACTAAGATGAGCTCTCAATTGATAATATGAGCCATTAATGGGCTCTCTCAATGAGAAGCTCTCTTGTTGAGTAGCTTTGTCTAATTAGATAGGATGTATGCTCGATTCTCCAAAGGCTTTAATGGTGTTCTTGATGGATTTTGGCTTGGGTGAATGGATTTGATGTAAAATGGCTTCTCAAAAATGGCATTATAGCTTTACTTCATGATCAAAATGGCATTACTTTGTTACTATGGGTGATTGTGTTAAAATGGCTTGGGAGAGGATTCCTTAAATAGGCAAAGGGCTTGAGAGATCAAGGGCTAGGATGCAAGGATGGGAGAAAGCTTATGGAAGGTTTATATTGAATGAGAGGAGAGCACATGGATTGTGCTTTCTTATAGCCAATCAGAGAGTGACACATGTCACAGGGTCATTGGTTAGAGCAAGAGGGGTTGAAGGGTCAACAAAAGAGGCTCAAAGCTCATAAAGACCCTCATAATGGCTTGTAAGAGCAATGAATGGGCTTGTAAGAGTCATTTATGGCTTTGTCGGCTTCATAAAGTTTTATGGTTGGGATATTTGTGAGAGAGTTGAGATATTTTGACTTGGGTTGGACTAAGAAAGTCTTAAGCTTGATTTAGGAATGTGCAAACGATTAAGGCTTGGATTAAGCTTGGGTTAAGATTAGATTAGGCTTGTTAGAGATGGGCAAGTGGATTGCATTTAATGAGGGTGGGTGAAGGATGAGATATTTGTTGGCTTTGGCTTGGGTTAGCAAGTCTTAACCCATGTTTAGGAAATGTGACAAGGTTAGGGGGGGATTAGGATTAGGGTCAAAGATAAGGATTGACATCTTCTAGAAGAGTCTAGGCTTTGGATGAGGATGAAGACTTTCTAGAAGAGTCTAGAACTTCCTAGGATGAGGATAAATAAGGTTTAATTTATTTCAAGAGTTTGGGTTGAGGAGATATTTATTAAAATATTTTTAATAAACATGAAGATTAATATTTAATCTTAATTAAATATTTTGAGTTGGGATTAAGGGTAGGAAATGACGGGATTAGCCTTTAATCGAAATTAAAGAAGGATTAGAAGATTTTGGAAGAGGTTAGTGGTCTTAAGGAAATTGGCCAAGTTTTGGGCAAAAAATAAATAAATTATTTATTTTAAGATTTTTGGTCAATTTATTAATTAAATAATTAATAAATAAAGAAATAATGTTTAAATAAGATTTAAACATTTTTGGGAGGGATTCCTTAATTAAATATTTTTAATTAAGATAAAGGGATTTAATGGCATAAAAATAAATAAATAAATAAATAAATGATGATGTCATCAGGGACTTTTTTAGAAAATAAAAATAATTTATTTTCTAAAAGATTTTGGTGTCTACATTTTGCCCCTCTTTGGCATAGTGTTGAAACAACACTATTTCAAACAAGTTCAGATATAAACGACATGGAGATGACTTTATGGAGCAACACAGTTGCCCCAGTCTACGGTAGAAGAGAGAGAAAGGACTCCATGATGCCCCTTCAAGAAGACGGTGGGGAGAGAAAATGAGGCTCGATGGTTTCTCTAAAAATACAAGAATCTGGGATGAGCAAGGAGACTCAGATTGGCAAAGAGAAGGGGCTGAATTAGCTCAAACTCTCACTATGGGAGAATGATAAAGGGAGAATCAAAGGCACACGAGGAAGCAAGCTTAAGTCTTTACGGAAGGTCGAGGATGAAGGAGCAGAGCGCCATAAAAATGAATCCAGGATAAGGGAAGGGATGATGGAATGAGATAAAGCCGAGGCAATAGGATTTCAAAGAGTCAGATTGGCAGAAGATGGGTTTCGGAGATCCCTAAGACTAGGATTGTGGATCTCGAAAGATAAGGCTTGGTGGATTGATTGGATTGGTGGATCCCTAAGACTAGGATTGTGGATCCCTAAAGCTAAAAGTGAAGATTGATTCAAAGAGATATTGATGCATAAGCTAGGGTAGGAGAGACATATGTTGGATATGGATGGGGGATAATGGAGATGAAGGGAATCCATTGAAGCTTTTTGAGCAGGGGATACTTCAAAGAGAAGTACCACCATGTAGTTGAGCACTAGATTTGCTATAGGACTGTTGGTTAATTGCCAAGGTTACGAAGAACATCAAGGCTGTGTCACCAACTGTTCAAAGGACTGATAGAATGACTCGAAACAAACACACAATGATTGCCCCAGCATCACACATGAAACCTGGAGGAAACAATGTGGAACCAACACTGAATAACCCATAAGCAAAAAAGAAACAAACGAAAGACTTGACCAAAATCGTACGCTCAGAGTGCCCCATTCATAGCATACCATGATATGAAAGATTGTGGCAACCTTAAGGAGGGAACAAAAAGATTGCTTGGAAAAGATGCTTCAAGACCCAAAAGGGAAGATTCCTAATCAAAAGAAAGCGAAAATTCAAAAGAGAACCATTTGCCAATGAGATGGGTAGGACGAGGTACTAACGGACCAAGATCAGACATGAGGAAAGCTATATCCAACAAGGATCTATCAGAGAGCACCTAAGCTAGTGGATTTGGATGAGTGATGCACTTGGCAAGCTGAACTGAGAAGGATAACACTTTGATGACTGGAGATCTAGCTAAATGATGCATTGGAATAGCTAACCAAGATTTGTGCGATGTGTGTAAGATGCTGATCAAGGATGAACTGACATGAAAGCTAGATAGATACAATGGTACTAAGCTAAAAAGGATGTACAAGCTTATGGACCAAGATATGGTACAAATGTACAAGTTGTTTTGGACAAGATTGGATATACAAGCTATGATACAAGGTTTGATACAAGTGTTGAATACAAGATTATTTACAAGCTGTACATGAGCTCCGGATGATAAGATAGCAAGATGGCTCAAGTTGGTGCAAGATGCAAAAGCTAAGGATGAGGTGATAGCGGAAGATATGGATTTGGTAGGATGCATCCAATGATGATGATAGATGTGCAACCAAGGATGGGGACAATGCTAAGGTTGGTGGTAGCTGAGATGATGGATGGTGCTAGAGTGAATGGCTAATGAGAGGATGACATTGGATTTGCATGAGGATAGCCTAGAGCGAGATACCAATGACAAGGGAGGATGGACAAGACAAGATCTCCAAGGAATACAGTGCCCCCAGTCAAAAGATGACATGCGAAAGGAGGTCTTACAATGGATGTGATAGGATTGAAGCTAGGATGATGGGGTGAGGTTACATAAGATAAGTGGATAGTGATAGATAAAAGCTGGAGGATAAAAGATAGGTGGATAAATTGAAAGATGGAGCTGGATGGCAAGATGTGACCAAAAGCATGAGGATGATAGGCTAAGCTAGGGATGGCTAAATTACGCATGACGCTTGTTTGCCAAGTTTTCATCATGGTACTTGTCCAAGGCACTTGAATTGCCAAGTTTTCACCAGTGGACGCTTTATTTTTCTTTATTTTTTTGAGTTTTTGACTTTGGACTTAGCTGAAATGATTTTGGCTTTCTTCAGTTGTTTTTGTCTTTTTTGGGATTTTTCACTAGCTATTGGAATGTTCAATTTTGTTGCTAGTTGTTGGTACACTGGATGTATGATTTATGCAATAGATCGGATTAGATAAGATTGATGGTAGGAGATGGAGGGATGAAAAGGTTGGAAAGGAACATGAGATGGGGATGCTTGCAGGATCAACATTGGCACATGTTGGGATGCGTGTGAAAAGAACATATGGGGGATAGATGGTAGATGCGAGTTTGATGGAGGATTTGTGGAAGCGCGCTTGGGGATATAGGCACCCAAGATGGAGTTAGGAGATGAGGGACACAAATCACTAGATGGGGGATTAGCAATGGTGGATGCTCTTATGCATTGGGTTTCAACTTTTTTCTTTGGGATCCACATGGTTTTGGATTTTCTTTTCATAGGCTTTTGCATTGTTTTGCATTCTTTGATTGGATTTTGCCTTTTTGGAGTATGTCTTTTAGAATAGACATATGATTGCCTAGGATGTGGATTTTTAGCTTTATGCATTTTGAAGTTGCCATTCACATTGCTATGGTAAGCTTTGGGAAGATGGTTAGAAGAAGCTTTGTGAGATGGAGAGGATATGGAAGAGTGTGTAGGGGGATGATGATGGATGATGTGCCCTGATATGTGCCTTTGTTGATCTTGCGTAGGAATGGAGGGAATAGGATTTTTATGATGGCTAATAGGAGGATGGAGGATGGTAAATTTTGGGACATGGGGACCCAAAATGGATTTAGCGAATGAAGGGGTGATATGGTAGGTTGTTTTGGGTTGCAAAGATGGTGGAGAGGGGATGACATAAGATTTCTTGAAGGAGTGATGGGAGGCTGGCATGGTGGGCTTGGAGATAGGCTTGGTTTGGGGATGGCGTGTACCAACACTTTTAGATGGTGAGCCTTTGGATACATATCCAAGACCATGAAATCCTGGATTCTTTTGTGCAATAATAGGCTTTATGATTCCTTGCTCTTGTGGTCCTAAACCTTGACCTTGATAATGCCATTTATTGAGCATTTGAATGAGCTGAGGAAACTTTTTGTTTGTAGAAAATGGTAGAAGTGCTTTATTAGATGTACTGCAATGGGGAGATACTGTTCTTAATTCTTCTACTAAGAGGGGGCCACCATGGATGAATGCAAGTGAACCAAGAGGGTAGATTATAGATGGTGGAATAGCTTGGATATGTGGTAAGATGGAAGCATGGAGCAGAGGAGACGGTAGGATAGGATCTTGATTTAGCTGATGTGATAAAAATATATCCTACAGTATAGGAGGTATGGCTTGAGGTTTTGGAGATGGAGGGGATGGTGACTGCACTATGGATGGAAGACATGATATGATGATATCTTCATTTATGCTTTGGGGGATGTCAACATGCTTTTGGGAAGGATCTTGATAGGATTGGATTGGAGTGGATGGTGCGATAGGAGGTGAAGGGATAGATTCTTCAAAGGCAACAGATGGATAGATGGGAGATTCGGTAGTGGAGATGGGTGAGTAGAAGATGGATGTATAAGGGTCATTACGGGAGATTTTGGAAATGCTTGGAGGTGATGTGGATAGGATTTGGAGGGATTTGACAGGTGGTGGGATTTTGATGCTTGCGGGAAGTGGAAGGATTTTAAGCAATTTGATGGATGGTATGAGTATGATAGCTATGGGAGATGGAGGTGATATTATAGATGGGGAAGCTTCATCATTGACTACTTCACATGGTTGGATTAGATGACATGGCTTATCGATTGTTGGAGGTGGCTTTTCTTGTATTTCCTCCAGGAGATTCCTGGGAGACTCATGTGTCGAAGGTGGAGGTGGTGGAAGATTGGAAGCTTGGTTGATTGGGTGATGGAGGAGAAGCTGGGATATGAGATGACATGACTAGATAGTTTGGAGGGATGCTTGGATTTTGGGAGGTGGTTGGCGGAAGGTATCTAAGGCTCTCAAGATACCCGTCATAGTCAACGAGATCTTCATCATCATTGGAATAGGATGTAGCGGGAGAAAGGACAATGCGACCAAACTCATCATGATAGGGTTGGGATTTCATGTTTTGATGATGAGTTGGGGATGGGGTCTTGCATATGGATGAACACGGAAGCTCATGGTTGGATTTGGATTGGCTAATGAAATTTTTCCTTGGGAGAGTCAAAGCTGCATGACAAACCTAAGGAGGATTGGCTGGAGATTTTTGGCTTTCGTGTGGATGGAAGACTTCAAGGGTATGCTGTCAAAAAGTGAGAGTTTTTCTTTGCTATGTGCAAGATTGGTGGCTTTTGGTGTCAACTTGAGGATAGACAAATGATCCTATGGGCATGACACGAGATTGACCACTTGTGGATCCCAACCTTTAGCTTAAGGTGATGAGGGATGACAAGTGACAAGGCTAGATTACCCTAGACAAAGCTCTATCAAAGGGATAACCTTGGAGAGATTGAGGGATTTGGACAGATTGATTGGATAGCAAACCCTGGCAGAGTAACAACAATTCCTTTAAGGCTTGCGTGATTTTGGATTGGGTTGCTAGCTAGCTAGGGGGATGATTTGGATGGACTTTGGATTTGGGAT
Source organism: Cupressus sempervirens (assembly GCA_028749045.1). Classification (NCBI taxonomy): domain Eukaryota; kingdom Viridiplantae; phylum Streptophyta; class Pinopsida; order Cupressales; family Cupressaceae; genus Cupressus; species Cupressus sempervirens. The sequence continues at coordinate 38,626,398 of CM053783.1, read as the reverse complement.
TGTTCTAAAGCAAAGAAATAGATATATTTGGTTGCGGAAGGGGAGCTTGGATGATTTTCTGATGAGGCAATGACTATGCTAAGTATGCCTTGAGCTGAGAGATTTCTGCTTTTCTGGGATTTTGACCAAAGTTGGCAAACATATATTCAAAAGCTATGAACAAATAAGCAGACAAAATTTTGGAGCAAGCACGTCAAACACACCAACATCCTAGGAAGCTTTCTACAAGGATGAAATTTTGTTTAGCTAGGGAGTCCTCGATATACACAAGGTAAGTGAGGCCCAAATCCATAGATGAAACCAAAAAGATGTCACACAGTTGAGAGGAGCGGTAACTTACTTCTCCTCTTTCAATTCTCAAGGGTATAAAGTTCCTTGAGGCTTAGCCTGAGTGATAGAATTTTGATCCCAAGAGAGATGTCTTTGGATTCACCTCCCGATCTTTATACTCCACCAAAATGCTGGAGTTGAGGTCATCCCAAGGGGTGATGAAATCCCCGAGCAGGCCTCATAAAACTTAAACAAGATTTTGGATCCTAGTCTTATGCACCCAAGATGGCCTCGAAAGACGACAAGGGGAGAGAAGACTTGGATGATCTTGGGCTAAAAGATAGAGTTCTTTTCCAACTGACGCTTAAGTTTTTTGATCTAGACTTTTTGAAAACACACGTGATTAAGATGCAAAGGTTCAATTCCAATTTGAAATGCACCAACAAAAGAGAAGTGATCGAAGAATGAATACACAAAGGAGACTTAGGGTCAACAAGAAAGTAAACCCGTGCACCCAGAGGCCCTCCACATCAAGTATCGATTAATTTCCTTTAAGTCATTCAAGAGTTGGTGTTTGTTCATTTTAAGGCCAAAATAAAGATGTGTGTAAAGCTTGATTTCAAGCGCACGCCCTTAGGCCCTCCACTTCAAGATTTGTTCAATTTTCATGCCCAAATGAAGTGTTAGTGAGACTAATGTGCATTCAAGAAATTTTCTATTTTAGAAAAACCAATAACAACTCAAGTGAGTGGAGTTTGATTTTTGTGGAGCATTTAACACCTTCTTAGGTAGACCCATCCCCATATATGGTGCTGATATTGTAACCAATGGTTAGAATGATGGGTGATTAAAGAGGGTGAGTCCAACAACAAACTCACTCAAAGTGTCTTTATTTATTTTTATAACTTAGAAAGTTTCTAAAATGTGGATTCTTTTTATGCCCCAAAAGATGATTATTTGGTCTATGACATTCAAGATTGGATTTTTTTGTTTTAATCATGCATTCATTAAAATAAAATAAAAACTTGATTTTAGTACATGGCACTCAAGAGTGATTTTAGCAACATGCATTCAAAGACAAGTGATTAAACATTCAAGTTTTTTCCTTTGAGCATTCAAGTTTTGAGATTTTGCATGTTGTTTTAAGAACTTTGAAGTGCTTTGTTTTAACCTTAGATCATTCAAGATTGCTTTGGACTCAAAAGTAAAAATGATTCTTTGAACTTTGGTTTTCATTCAAGATTTTGTGTTCTAGTTTGCATGTTTTAAGCCTAGAAAAATGATATTCCTAGATTTGTGAGAGAGTTGAGATATTTTGACTTGGGTTGGATTAAGAAAGTCTTAAGCTTGACTTAGGAATGTGCAAATGATTAAGGTTTGGATTAGGCTTAAGTTAAGATTAGATTAGGCTTGTTAGAGATGGGCAAGTGGATGGCATTTAATGAGGGTGGGTGAAGGAGGAGATATTTGTTGGCTTTGGCTTGGGTTAGCAAGTCTTAACCCATGTTTAGGGAATGTGACAAGGTTGGGGGGGATTAGGATTAGGGTCAAAGATAAGGATTGACATATTTTAGAAGAGTCTAGGCTTTGGATGAGGATGAAGACTTTCTAAAAGAGTCTAAAACTTCCTAGGATGAGGATAAATAAAGTTTTTAGGAAATAAATAAAGTTTTATTTATTTCAAGGGTTTGGATTGAGGAGATATTTATTAAAATATTTTTAATAAACATGATGATTAATATTTAATCTTAATTAAATATTTTGAGTTGGGATTAAGGGTAGGAAATGATGGGATTAGCCTTTAATCGAAATTAAAGAAGGATTAAAAGATTTTGGAAGAGGTTAGTGGTCTTAAGGAAATTGGCCAAGTTTTGGGCAAAAAATTAATTATTTATTTATTTTGAGATTTTTGGTCAATTTATTAATTAAATAATTAATAAATAAAGAAATAATGTTTGAATAAGATTTAAACATTTTTGGGAGGGATTCCTTAATTAAATATTTTTAATTAAGATAAAGGGATTTAATGGCATAAAAATAAATAAATAAATAAATTAATTAATTAATTAATAAATGATGTCATCAGGGACTTTTTCAGAAAATAAAAATACTTTATTTTTTGAAGAATTTTGGTGTCTACACATGGATTCAAATGGCATCAACATGCAATGAATCGAATGATCACAACAAAAGACTTAACCAAGAAATCCTGACATCCAATGAATCTCCAAGCGTCACTACTTACCAACGTGACCAAACCAAGTATAAAAGTTTACACAAACACAAAACCAATAATCTTTGACTTGTTGAGGCCTAGGAGGGGGCGCAACCCAAGAGGGTACCCAAAACACCTTTCAACTCTCAACCAAAAAGTCTGGAGATACCTACTGTTTGCTCAAGCAAGTTTTCAGGCAACACTTTTTCAGTGTTGTATGACATTTCATAGTACTATTGGGCGATACTTTTCCAATATCATGTGATACTACCTACCACTACCAAGAAACACTTTCAAGGAGCATATGATAGACCTTAATACTATCGTGCGATATTTTTCCAATGTCGCACGATAGAATTTAATGCTGTCGGGTGATATTTTCCAGTATTGTGCAACATTTCTCTCCAAGGCATGTGATACTTTTCAATATCACCCAATGTTGAACTTTTGTCACCCAAGATTGAAAAGAAATAGCCTCCCAAAAAATTAGAAGGGAAAAAGAGTTAGAACCTCCACATTGGGGAGTATCGGATCGACAATAATTGAGGACTAAACACTCGAAAGAATAACAAAGATCTCATAAGTCTAACATTTAATCCAAGCATCTAATGTAATCATGCAGAAAGAAACATCACAATAAATATACATGTGCATAAATCAACTACCTCTATGAATTGAAATAACATAAATCACATAGAAACATACTCTGGAAGAAATGAAGAACCATGTGAGCATCCAGCTCAGGAATTAAACATGGAGAAGGGCCAACTCTATACATCGGTCCCTAGCAGTGGTAAAGGTAGCTACACCGCCCAACCATGTGTAACCCATAGGGTCACTCCCTCCATGCTGATGGAGATAGTGATCCGATCTCAAACACACACAAGAAAATCATCCATGGCTAACACTCATGCCAAACAGTACAAAGGACTAAAATCAAGATCATTAGACAATGCAGTACAATAGGTCCTAGTTAAACACTCTATGGGTCTACTATGTAGGGACTATAGTGGAGAGTAGATCGCTTGGGACTCTCAAGATAAACATCATGAAAAAACTCTCTCTCGAGACTCCCTTAGGAGATCATCACACTGTGTCCTCAGATCAAACCATACAGACTCATACCCTCGAATCAAACTATACAAGTATTTCACATTTTATTATCTCAATTTGTTACCCATTAATTTATTTAGTTATCACTTATTTAGAAACTTCTTCACGTTAACTATAATGTCCCCGATGAAAAAATCTGTTATGCCATAACCAACTGTCATCTACCTTTGCAACCAAACATGTCATTTTAGTAGGATTCTGTTGAAATACATTACCTCTAGATTTTGTTCCTATTCCAATTATCTTTACATCTTTGTCTCTAATCATGCATGTCTTCTCTCTGAACTATAACTGATAGCCTTTACCCACTAGTTGTCCAAAACTCAAAAGATTGTGCTTCAAACCATCAAAAAAATATAAATCCTTAGTGTTAGTTTTACCATCAAGAGTTATAGATCCAATCTCTTTAACATGACATGCTACATTGTTTCCAACTTTGACAATACCTCCATCATGACTTTTGAAGTCAAAAAACTTGTTCATATCACCAGTCATATGATGTGAACAACCACTATCAATTATCCAATTAGATTTCTTTTCAACCTATGATACCAAAGCTATTTTCTTTGGACTTTCTTCTTTCATTGCTACAAATCCTATTTCATCATCACTAGCACTTACTGCTTGTTCATCAGAATCTTCTTCATTTGCATATAAACACTCTTTATCTCTTCTAGGTTTGAAATTTCCTTTATAATTTTTCTCTCTTTTAGGACACTTAGATGCATAATGACCAAATTTAGTACAAGTCCAACATTTAAAGATTTTCTTACCATCATTTTCTCTTCTTACCAGAAGGGCTACTCCTATCTTTTTGTCCTCATCAAATCTACTACTACTAGCAAAGTCTCCTCTAACACTTGTGCTCTTTGATAAACTAGGTTGAATATTTAAGGCATTGAAAGTTGTTTCTATTCTAGTCAATTCTCTAGATTGTCTAAGTTCATTCTCAACTGCTTCAAGTCTCCCAAGCAATGTCTCTTTTGTGAAATTTTTGGTACAAGATATCAACAACTATATCATTTGAACTACTTGCTTAAAATAGTGGTGTTAAGCTCTTTAATATCTTCCAGATCACCTCATTATCTTCTTTGGTTCCTCCTTGAGATCTAATACCTACAATAATTTGTGATATCCTACCTACATATGTTCTTATAGATTCATCTTCCATCATTTTAGCATCTTGAAATGCACAAATCCCACTTTGTAACCTCAATTTATTAGAATCTTCAACACCTTCAAAACTATTTTCCAAAGATTTCCAAGTCATATGAGAAGTATCAAGTGATTTTACCTGGTTGTACTCAATTTCGGGAAGTGCAGACAATAGTGCTTCTCTAGCTCTCATGTCACACATGAAAAGTTCTCTCTCTTCCTTGGTACAAGTTTCCAAATCATTTTCAACAATGATTGCTTTTGTTGATTTTTTCAAGATCCAATATCCTGGACCCATACACAACAGATGTGTCTTCATCTTTTCTTTCTAGTTGTCATAATTTGTTCCATCGAACTTTAGACTATCTTTCTTGAATATGTTTGCCATGGATCTCCCAAAGTTGTTAAACTTTATGCTTTATGTTGAAGGACCTGACACTTTGATACCACTTGTAATGTCCTTGATTAGGACATTAGATTTTTAAATCTAACCCTACATATAATTTCTATTTTCTTTCTCTAATGATCCCTTACCAATGTTATTATTCCACACACACACACACATATAGTAAGAGTCACGTCCTTTCATAATAATAATTATATTATATTAATAATAATATAATAATATTAATTATATATTTATATTAATAAGCTTAGTTATACTAATTAATACCATAAGAAATATTATATTAATAATTATATTATAACATATATTATTTTAATAATATATCAACTATATATATTATTATATTATTATACTTTATTAATATAGTGTTTCTATATTAAAATATATCTTAATCATCATAATAATATTATTTATTATATTATATTATTATGACATACTTTCATATTGCTATTATAATATGATATATATGATATGATATTATTATATGATTATAATATAATATTACTTTGTATATAATACTTATTTATTATTTAAATTATATGTCAAAATGGGGATATTGCATTAACCTTGTTGGGAACATGACCCAGGGTTATGAGAGAAGCCCCTCCACTTGTTTACCCTACATACCCATCCTTATCATACGATGAGTTCCCATAGGCAATGTAGTTTCTCAACCCAACACCAATGAACATAACCCAACCAACAAACAACTGGGAGCTCAGGTCTTGCAAGATCGACAAATGCATTCTCATGTGTGGGCACACTAACTACATGATGATCATAGCAACAAGGGCTAGATGAGAAACATAAAAAGCACAATAAAAAAAAATCTCTCAACCGACCTATATCTGGGAGTATGGATTCGACACAAATCCCAATGCAACAAAAATATAGCAAGGGTCAGATAGATATCCCTACGGATAATATGGATCCATGACCAATTTCCATGCCAAGAAAACCTGAGAAAACTAAGTAGTACGCAAATGGAGGCAAAAACCAAAAATGACAAACACCTCGAAATTAAAATTCATTATGTTGTTGGGTATAAAAGTCACAAATATCAAATAAAATTTGGGTTTGGAGTTTGCATACAAAAATGGCCAGCATAACAACAAAAAACCCCAAACCCTCAAGTCCAAAAAGGGATAAATTCTCGTACTTAGCCAACCGGGTAGAGCTAGCATGCAGAAATAGAGGGGAAGACTAGTTCTCAACCTCCAAACATTTTACTACAAAAAAAAACACTCTAAAAAAGAAAAAAAATAAAAAGGGAGAGACCTACCTAGCAGCCAAAAGAACTAAACATAAATGTGCACGATACAATAATCACCCTGTAGTCACAGCCAAAAATCTCATCAAACAAAGGTCTCCCCGAGTTGGATCCAACGAGCTCAACCTCATGACAATCTCACGCAGGTAGCTACTACAACGAACAGAACAATAAATCCTTCAATAAGGATTTTGGAATTTTCTCTCTAAATTCCTATTTCACAAGTCAAAAGTGAGGAATAATTCCCTTTTGGGATATATATTCACTTTTAAAAGTGGAATATAATATTAAGAAATTAATTAGCTCACTAAAAAAACCCTTTTCAACCTAGATAAACTAGGGCAATTCCAATTAAATGGAATTCACCTACGTCAAAGTTGTCGAGAATTAAAATAAATAAATCAAATATAAATTCCCAAAAACTAATAAATTGCAATATTCCAAAATAACTTTCGTGATAAATGCGAGCCTCTAATTGCACAAACACACTCACTGGTCTAATCACATAATGCAAATGAGGCTGGATTTATTAAATCATCGAAGGGTTTAATTAAACAATTAAATATGATATATCGACCATACAAGGATGACATTGGCTAGGTAAGAACAACTGAATCACTAATTCCATGTGCCACTATCGGGGATATAAATCTTGCACACTGGACAACACAATCAAGTGCAATTACATATAATAATATAGCCAAAGTGATAAAGGAATTAAATCGCATTAAAATAATCTATTTAAATCACTCACTACACTATAAAACATCTCAAAGCAAGAATCAAGTAAATAGTCGTAGCATCAAATAAAAGTATCCAGAATCCAATAAGTCCATCATATAATCATAAACATAATATATATCCAAATACAAAATAACTAGATATCATCATAAAACATCATGTCACATCAATAAATATCATCATGCATATATAATCAAACTGAATAGCATAGCATCTAACATCCATGATACTGGTAAATCAAAATATAGTATCTGACCATTAGGTCATCTCGAATGTCCTCAAACACGAGTGTCAAATGATCTCTCAAAACAAAACATAACAAAGTACAAAATGCAAACATGGGAGGTACTATAATATAATTATCAAAATTAGACATCTCAAAAGTAGTAAGCCTACCAATTACACCTTCCATAGTTAGGTCATTACCTAGTGTACATCACAATTCTTGTATTATGGAAACCCTATTTGCATAGATATGAAGTAGAGTTATCAATACCTTGCTTATTACTTTCTCATCGTTAATATTTCCATTAACGCCTCAAATAGCATTGACAACCTCTTTGATTCTTTTATAGTATTGAACCATGTTCTCACCTTCTTTCATTCTCATTTCATTAGACTTTCCTCTCAAACTTTTTGATTTGGCTCTTAGGACATTATCATCTCCTCCATAGATGATCTTTAGTTTATCCCACATTTCTTTTGAATTCTTGCACCCTTTTATGTCATCAAACTCAGCATAGCTTAGGGTTGAAGCATTCTCCAACATTGATTGATTGTGTTCTTTCTTTTCTTTTAGTTGTTGAGCAATCAAAGGGACTATTGTTATGTTCACATATGCATTGTCCAGAAAATCTAATACAACATCACCAAAACTAGCTATATGTAACCTCATCAACATTTGTCATGTAGAAATTTTTTCCTTGTTCAACTTTGGTACCTCCATTTTGTATGCCATGATCTTTATCTTTGAGTACCTTCAAACTTCTCTCTACCAGCACCAATGCTCTGATACCAATTATTAGAATATTTAGATTAACTAAGAGGGGGGTGAATCAGTTATCCAAGGTCCAAATGTACCAATTGAACAAACAAACAATTACTTAAACAACTTCAGATATTATCATTTCATTGTCCGGTCTCTACTATAAACTATTATCAACATCAACTAGTTGTCCACTATTCTAAATAATAGACTTGCAGAATGTAAACATTACTTAGTAAAACACTATAATAACATCCACACAAGTTTAACACTATGATTTAACATGGAAACCCAATTTGGGAAAAACCACTAGCAACATGTCAGTAATTTTCACTCTTTTGAAGTGAGATCTATTAGGAGCCAACAATTAATTTCTAGGATCATTTCTGCAAATGTAGAATCATGGCCATTGTTATTGATGCTTTCCAAATGTAGATTTGTGGACTCATAAATATGAGAGGAGGAGACATGTCTCTAAATTTAATCACCATTAGTTAGAATATTAATAATATAAATAACTATATGTATAATATATATTATTATATATAATATAATATATGTAATATAATAATAATAATAATATAGACTATTTATCTAAAGATAATTTATCATCAAGAATGAATCTCGTGATCATATCAATCTGGCTAAACTACAAACTTAACACTCCCTCTTAGTTAGGGAGGATTGATATAGAACACATTATGCTCTTGAGTATATGAAGAGATATCAACATAAATCCATCAGCACACACATAATATAACATATATTACATATGGAATTTCGTTTAATTCACAATGAGGCTAAATTTCTCAACACCCCCTCTTTAGCAAGGAGGGAATTTAAGCACAAGATTAAATACCACCTTAAGTGAAGTTTAAAATAGATTTATGTCATGGTGTCTAGCAAGATACGACCCAAAGAACCATCATGGTTTGATTTTCATGGTGTCCAAAAAAATCTAACTCGAAGAACCATGATGAGTAGGTTATGAAGGTGTCTAGCAAAATTCAACCTAAAGAACCATGATAATGTAAGGAAACTCAGGTGTGGAAACAACTTCCTACACTAATCCCTTAAGGAAAGTATTGTGCAAATTCTTATTAAATCCTTACAATTTTAGATTCGATATTATGTAAACAATAATATTGTAGTCAACCATGAATACTAAAAACATATAGAGATATAAAACACATAAACACAAAGATATGCCAGTGGAGAAAAACCTTTCGGTAAAAAAACCCCACCCCTCCAAAACCTGCACAATGTATTATCTTCAACAAAAAAGTTTACAACACACTTGTAATGCAAGTTCTTTTAGGACATGAAAGACAAATCCAGTAGCTACATATCGTACCAACAATACACTTTTTACTCTCTCGTATCTACAACCCTAAAAATACTTATATCATGTGCTTTCCATTTTTTTAGGGCAACTTCTAAAGAATAATCATATTAGGGTTTTACCATTCTCTAGAAAAGTAGGAACCCAAACAATTTTTTGGGGCAATGCCCTAAACCCCACATGCTAGATAGAGACTCGAGTGTACAGTACTCAATGATCAATTGTCACATGTCTTCACATTTTCACCCATCATCAAATCTTCCAGAGATAGCTCTTATGTGTCATAGGAATCCATCATAACCATGTCAGCCATGATCTCCTTACACACAATTCAAGATGTCGACACATACAAGTGGAGTGACACATCAAAATGCCAACTAGACATGTACACTCCCACTTCATTACATTATTTGCAAAAGATACATTTACAAAACAAATAATAAGAATAGGAATTATCCAAGGTTGAGACACCTTATTCCTAACAGATAACACTTGCTCCTAGACATCCAACACATTTTGGTGCTTCAGATTAATGTAGCATATCTAGGAGATAGGTCAAACTATTGATACGATTGTCACATTACAATAGTTACCTTATGTATGAAACTTCTGTTATCATAACTTTTGGTACTCTTAGACAACAAATTAATGTAGTCTATTATGATAATAGGTCTAGCTATTGATAAGATCACCACCTTTCAATAGATCCCCTCTAAATATATATACATCAATGAAAAATCATCATTTTTCATGACATAATCACAACAACATAATGTAGTAACTCACATGATATCCACCATGAACCAAGTCAGAGGGTAAACCCACCATAGCTATTACTAGAGGGCAAAACAAGGGTTTTCACCTCAGATTTCTCTCTCATAGAGGAGAGCACATTAAAAAAACATTCACTTAGAACCTATCCTCATATTAATATATCATTCACAAAGGATTTCATCTCAAAATTTCTCCCTCTGAACAATGATCTTGGGAAGTCGGGTTTCGTAGTTACTCCCTTTGAGACTTGCTTCACTCAAGGTTGCCTCTCAAACTCTCTCTAAATTTGATATTAATATTTCAACCTTCAGTGATAAGTTGTTATTTCCTTATGATGTATATAGGGGTAGGCCCATCAAAATCATGCAGTCACATACATGTATTTTTAGACTCCCTCTAAGTATCAATTTTCTGAGCTCCTTGTATAAGGTTGTCTCTGATGAAGTATCAAACCCCCTCTTGATATGAAAGGATACTCATAATCTCAATCATCAAGTATATTCACTTCATGAGCCTCACTTTATCCAGCCAAATCATCAGATGACTAATGAAATGTAGATCACAACTTCTTAGAAGCTATTATCATAAGATTGAGTTTTGCACAATATGCCCAATTTACCATTTTTTCCCTACAAAATCATCTTCAGATACAAAGGAAAAGATTTTAAAAAAATTATATAGTATGTGTAAAATTACAAATAAGAGAGAGACTATAGTGAGTAGATAAATGTAAAAGATAAGAATACTTATATAGACACAAGGGTTCATAGATATTTGAAAATGGAACATGTCCTATCTAGAGATAGTTCAAGTGGTAATGAAACATTGGTTATTATTCCCCCCACAATGTAAAATTCCCACTCGAATCATTTTATAGAGTTTTCAGTTACTATAAAGTCCAATGCATGAATGTTGTCAACCCTCTATTTTGAATTGATCACAAGATGCTTCAATTTCCCAATCAACCCTAAGTATATGTAGATCTAAATTATTTTCTCTCAATAATACATAATGCATTCAATTAGCCTATTCCAAATCCTATTGTCTTGTACATTCTAGTATCTACTTCCTTTCATGTGTAATACAATGATGACTTCAAGTCGAGCAAGTCTAAGGTTATTGAACACCCTAGTATGGACTGAGTCTTAGTATATGCTGAGTAAAGACAAGGAAGCCAAGAAGATCAGAGATAGTATATGTCAAGTGATTTAACTAATTCCAAGCTTACGGAAGTTGAGGGACAACATGAACATCAGTTATGATCGAGCATCAGGATATTCAAGTTTCGAGTTAACTAGTCTTGACATATGTACTTGTGTTAGCACAAACACTTATGTAAATCATTTTGGACAACTTCTATGAGAGATTTTTGGATTGAGGAAACAACTAAGGACGTAATTATGTATTTTCTTCAGAGGATATCAATCCCTAGGAATGAACAGTAACCAATCAAAAAATTAGAAGGACTAAACAACAAAAGGGAGAACTTTGGATCATTGATCATGATCTAGAACCTTCTCCAGTTGTCTATTTAAGAAGAGTTCAAGCCCTAAATCATGGGGATGATTGTGTATGTGTGAGAAGGTTAGGGATAGATAAAAAGAGGAATAGGATTGATGATCAGAAGCAAAGATCAGATAGAGCAACCCAACAATGTGTTAGGATTAAACCTCAGACATAAATAACAATTACATGCAAATATAAGCAAATATCAAAAAATAATAGTTCATACAAAAGAACACAAGACAACAAGATTTAATGTGGTTCACCTAATCCGTGGGCTACATCAACCAAACAACAAGTCTGATATTATTATGATCTAGTGATGACAACCTGATTACAATTTGTAATCCCTTACAACTCAATACCACTGCAAGAACCAATTTTCGTATCACTCACAATGAAACAATCCCTAACCCTAAGCCTTTTTATACAAGTAGTTTTTTCCACTTTAGGGTTATAATATGTCAGCCATAAATTGGTGACTACTAGCCCAAACTTTAGCTATGAATTGGCAGATAAAAATTTATGAAGTATGTACAGTACTTCCCTGATCAATCACCACAAACTAACAATCTCCCACTTGGGGACTGATCAGAGTCCACAAGAGACAACAATCTTCCACTTGGACACTAATCCTATAGCTATGCCACTACTCCATGAGGCTTCCACTAGATCAAACCACCCTAGACTCTAATGTTATTTTATTCTTGTTCAGCCTAGAAGACCAACCAAAGCGAAAGAGGAATTCAGCTTCTCCCATGTCACTACCTTTGTAAACATATCTACTAGATTTTCATTTGTATATATCTTATCCAACTTTAATTGTCCATCATCCAAAATTGACTTAATTAAATGGTACCGCAACTAAATATGTTTAGTCTTTAAATGTAGAGTTGAATTCTTTACAAGATGAATGGCACTTTGACTATCTATAAACAAATAATTATCCCTCTAAGGGTGTCCCAATTCTTCCAAGAACTGAAGCCATATCATCTCCTTCATTGCCTTTGTAGCAGCAACATACTCTATCTCTGTAGCGGATAAAGCATTAACCTTCTATAACTTAAAAACCTAGCTCAAGGTTGCCCCAACAAAAGTAAATACATAACTTGTAGTACTCCTCCTGGTATCAATATCTCCTGCCAAATTCGAGTCAACATAGCGTTGTAAGTTAATAGTAGAGCCCCCAAAGTGTAAATACTTACTGGATGTTCCTCTCAAATATTTGAGAATCCATTTTATTGCATTCAATGCTCAATTCCTAGATGACTCATATATCTACTAACAAATCTCATTGCATGTGCAATATCGAGCCTTGTCCATACCATAGCATAAATCAAGCTTCTTACAACTAAAGCATAGGGTACCTTGGACATCTTATCCTCCTCTTTTAGTGTCTTAGGACACATCTCCTTAGTCAACTTCAAATGACTAAGTAAAGGTGTGCTGATAGCTTTAGCATTCTCTGTAGAGAAACGTTGCAATACTTTCTCAATGTAATCTCAACATAATTAGCCTGAGATAGCGTCAATTTCCTATTTTCCTATCTCGAAAAATCTTCATACCAAGGATTTCTTTTGCTGCCCCCAAATCTTTCATAGAAAATGCATGTGCTAACTAGCATTTATGCCCCTTAATGTAATCCATGTTAGACCCAGCTACAAGCATATCATCAACATATAAACATAAAATAATGTAGCTGTCATCAGCCAACCTCTTAAAATAAATACAATGATTTGAATGAAACCTGCTATATCCATGCTCATGCATAAAACTATCAAATTTTAAATACCATTAGTGAGGTGCTTGCTTCAAGCCATATAAACTTTTCTTCAATCTGCACACTAATTTCTCCTTACCTTTGACCTCAAATCCCCATGGCTGAGCCATATATATCTCTTCATCCAAATCACCATGAAGGAAGGTTGTTTTAACATCAAGTTACTCTAAATGCATATCTTTAGTAGCCACAATACGTAAAATAATGCAAATAGAAGTCATCTTAACAACAGGAGAAAATATCTCACCAAAATCAATGCTCTTTTTCTATGCAAATCCTTTTACCACCAACCTGGCTCTAAATCTTTTCTTACCTCCATCCTCTTCTTTTAACTTGTAAACCCATTTATTCTATAAAGCCCTTTTACCTACAGGCAACTTGCATAAATCCCAAGTCTTATTTTTCAGTAAAGAGTCCATTTCGTCTTTCACAGTAGACTCCCACTGAATCTTAGTATCCACCTACATAGCTTCATCATAATAGTTAGGTTCACTAGCATCTGTTAGTAAAATATAATACAAAGAGGGAGAAAATATTTCTGGAGGTCTAATTTACCTTGTTGACTATCTAACATTCACTGGTGTGAGTGGTATTTGTTGTTGCACATCATGAGAGATTGTTGGAACATCATTTTTTGGAGTATCATCTAGCACTACATAATCATCTTCCTTCTTCTCATTTTGTTGCAATAGATCTTTCTACAACACTTTCTCATTAAATATGACATGCTTCTTACAATTTTATGATATTCAAAATCTCAAAGCCTATAACCAAATTCATTAATATCATATCCAACAAATACACATTTCTTTGACTTAGCTTCCAGCTTGGTTCTATTTTCAGAGTCTATATGAGCAAATGCTTCACAATTGAAGGTTTTGATAAAAGAATAACTCACCTTCTTACCAGTCCATGCTTCCTCTGGAATACCACAACCCAAAGGAGTAGAGGGACCTATATTAATAAAATATATAATAGTACTGAAAGCCTCTGCCCACATCTGTAAGGGAAACCCAGCATGCAACCTCATGCTCCTTGCATGCTCCAAACTAGTCATGTTCATGCGTTCAGCCACTCCATCTTCCTGTGGGGTCCTTGGAATAGTTTTCTATCTATGAATACTATTAGTGGAGCAATAATCTTCAAATTCATGGCTACAATACTCACCACCATTATCATATCTGAGACATTTTAATTTCTTATCAGTCTCATTTTCAACCAAGCTTCTCCATTTATTAAAAGTTTGGAATACATCAGATTTCTATCTAAGGAAATAAATCCATACTTTTCTAGTTGCATCATCAATAAATGTAACATAATAATGATAGCCATCGACGAAAGATACTTGAGCCGGTCTATATACATCTGTATGCGCAAGCTATAATTTCTCCCTTTTATTTTCCTTCCCAGTCTTCACAAAACTCACTCTTTTTTGTTTTCCATACACACAACTTTCACAGAAATCCATATTAACCCATTTAAGACTTGGTAAAACTTTATTTGAATGAAGTACTTTCATACCTTTCTCACTCATGTGCCCAAGTCTCTTGTGCCACAACACTATATCAAAATCTATAGCAGCTACTTGTTCTCCCTGCTCAACTGCAACAACTATTCCTGAACATTCATTTTTCTCTAAAACAATTAAAGTAGAAGGAACAATATTACCTATACAAAGATATAAGGTGCCTAATTTCACACCTTTTTCTCCTAGAAGGGAACCTTTTGAAACCTTCCAATTTTTATCATTAAAAGTAACTACACAACCCTCATCACCAAGTTGCCCTATTCAAATTAAATTTTTGCTCAACTTTGGAACATGTCTTACCTCATGTAGTAGCCAATGATTCTCATTCTACAACTTAATCTTAACTTATCCCTTTCCAACAATTTGACAGGGTTCATTATCCCTCAAATAAACAAGCCCAAAATTCTCTTAGACATAATCAATGAAATTTAACCTCTATCAGGTGTAGCATGAAATGAAGCACCAAAATCTAAAATCCATGAATTATCAACACTTTCTAAAGACAAGAGCAAAGCATCCTCTTTAGATTTGTTACTTACCACGTTTTCCTCCTTGTCTCCATCTAGTTTATCTCCTTCATTTTTTTTTCGACTCCAACAATCTTTCTTTTTATGCCCTCGTTTTTCATAGTACTAGTAGTCGTTCAGTCCTCTCGATTGAGACCTCCTCCCTTTTGACTTTCCTCTTGATTTCCCATGCTTTCTAGAATTACTTCCTCTCTTAGTCATTCTAACTCGACTTTGTGCATTCAAAGCACTTCCTGATGTAGATCCACTTGAGGATTTCCTATGATTTTTTTGACTCAAAATAACATCGATCACATCATCAAATTTTAGGGTACTAGATCTAGAATTAGAATTACTCACAACCATTACCAAGCCATTTCATCTTTCAGGAAAAGAACAAAAAATCAAGAGAGCCCTAATTTCTTCATCAAAATTAATACCCACAAAAGATAACTGACTAGTAATAGTATTAAACTCATTTAAATGATCTGTAATAGATCCACCTTCTGCCATTTTCATATTAAATAAACGCTTCATGAGAAATACCTTGTTTGAAGTAGAGGGCTTTTCATACAGTTTTGTTGGGGTTTCCATCAACTCTTCTATCGTCTTCACTTTTGTAATGTTAAATGTCACTAATGGTGCCAAGCATAATTGAATGCTTCCAAGTGCCTTTCTGTCTAAAATCTCTCAGTCCTCATCTGACATAGTTCCTTGTTTCTTGGATTTTCCTTCCAATGACTTCCATAAATCCATCTGATAAAGATAGTCGTCCATTTGCATCTTCCATAACTGAAAGTTCTGCTCATTAAACTTCTCCACCTTTAGCTTACCCTCATCTGCCATTGTTCCCACTCAACTGTGAGACTTTCCTGTAGTGGATAACTGTAAAAAAACTAGGCTCTGATACCACTTGTTAGGATTACACCTCAGACAAAAATAACAATTACATTCAAATATAAACAATATCAGAAAATAATAGATCACAAAAAAGAACACAAGACACCAAGATTTAACATGGTTCACCTAATCCTTGGACTACGTCCACCAAACAAGTCTGATATTATTAAGATCCAGTGATTACAACTTAATTATAATCTGTAATCCCTTATAGCTCAATATCACTGCAAGAACCAATTTTTGCATCACTCAGAATGAAACAATCCCTAACTCTAAGCCCTTTTATACAAGTATTTTTACCACTTTAGGGTTACAACATGTCGATCATAAATTGGAGAATACTAGCCCATTTACTTTAGTTGTGAATTGGTGAATAGTACCAAAAAATTTTTTAGGGCGATGCCTCAAACCCCAAAGAATTTATGAAGTATGTAGAATACTTCTCTGACCAGTCACCACAAACTAACACAATGAAGGACAGAATAAGGTATATCAGATTAGGAGATTAAATCAATTAAGGAAAGAGAATATATGTAATCTCGAAATAGAGTGCCAACCGAAGGATTAGGTACTAAGTAATTTTAACAAGTGAATCAATATAAATCTCTTAACAGAGTGGTTTTAACAAACCTATTTAAATCTCCCAAAATAGTGCTTACTTATTTGTAAGTTTTAATCCTTAAATCAAGGTAGACTGAATAAGTCTTGTAAAGCTCCTAACATGACAAACCCCTCACAAGGTAGATGACCAAAAGTTATCAAACATTGTAGCCTTAACAGGCATAATTTATTACTATAGTAGTGAATATTTGTGGATTTTCATCCCCACCCCAAATTTACCTTCAGCTTGGAGAATTTTTGGGTAACCAAATCTTTGTGTTATGTGTTTACATTTATTTTCAAGTTGATGGATGTGATGTATACTTAGGTCTATTTTTGTTTTATAGTTTATGATTGTATGGTACATGATCTAAGATATGAGATGTCATCCATTCCTACCTTAGTTTTACCTTTCACCTTGGAGGGTATTTGGGTAACCAAATCCTTGTGTTATGTGTATACATTTATTTTCATTTTGATGGATGTGATGTATACCTAGATCTATTTTTGTTTTACAATTTATGGTTGTATGGTATATGATCTAAGATATGAGATGGGCAAATGGTGAATGTACTTGTTTTGTTTCAAGGAGTTATAAGTTTTTGTAGATCCTGATTCACCCCCCCTCTTAGTATTTTACTTTCCAATAATACTTCCAACAAATTTTGAGAAACTACAATTAGAAAATGCCATAGTTATATAAATGATCTTTTTTAAGAAAAGGTTTATAAATATTCATGGAAAAATACATAATGATCTGTATAAGAGGTTAAAGAAGAGAAAAAGGAGAGTTGGAGAAGAAAAAATAATCAGAGAGAGAATAGCTAGAAATCCATGTGAAATTGAAAATGAGGAACATTTTGAGAGGATCATGAAAAGTCTAGATCTATTGTTGAGGAACATGACAAGAGTAATCTTGATCATGAGAGCTAATTATGAGGAAGTGACTAAAGAAATAGAGAAAACAATTGTTAAGGTTATGAAAAAGTTTAAAGACACTTTAACCGAGCTACAAAAGACTTCAAAAGACAAAATTATATTAGATACTTTTGAACCTAGCAAAGACGAATCAAGTATGATGTTGGGGGGAGAATCTACTACAACCCCTACTACTACTACATCAGAAACAAAGGGAGATACATAGGTGAAAGAGGCAAAGGTAACAATATTAGAAATATCACATATCACAATTGCTACTAACACAATGAGCATTGACAATATTCATATTAATATTGATGAAACAAAGGATCCTTTTAAGGATTATGACACCATTGTTGACAATTTGGTTGATCATATGAGTTTTGATGAAGAGATGAGAGATGAAGGAGATAAAAAGAAAGAAGATGAAGAAAAAGAAGGAAAGAATAAGAAAGATGAAGAAGATTTGGCTACCTTGGCAGATGTACTTAAGAATGTTGATAAGAAGTTGCTAATTAATTGGAAAATAATTATTCAATAAACTTCTCATTTTACACCAAAATTGAGGCATGCAAAAATAGAAGAAGAAACTACTAATAGTCAACAAGTAGATGCAACAATGTAGCAAAAGGACAATACTAATGATGGGTTGACACTTCAGCCTTTGAAGTAGAACAATGATAGTCAGAATGTTGAAAAGAAACAATTAAACACCCAAACCAAGGTTAGAGGAAGAGAAGCACCCAGTTCTTCAAAGTCACCACTAGAACCATTGATTCCAAATAAGATGAGCAACATCCTAGCAACAACAAAGGATCCTGAAATAGATATGTTTAGACAATTATCAACCTTTTCCACCTATAGAATTATTGAAAAGAGTAAAGGAATAAATATCACTCAAGTGATTCTTGAGAAAATGACATTAAAGCTAGAAATTTTGATGAATGTGCAAATTAGTGAGAGCAATCCACAAAAGAACAAAGCTAAAGTGCTAGAAGAATTTGATAGTCATTTTAAAACTTTAGTTGAAGCTGTTATAGTCAAGTCACAAGATGAGCATGTTTCAAATCTATTCAGAAAGGTATGTTAAAATGTAAAGGATTAGTTAGAAAATTTGGATACTTTCATTAAGGAGTTGAGGGGATGTGTGCATGAGGGTAAAAAACTATATGAGAAATGTGCACTAGCACATGAATATATGCATACCTTCAAATCATAGATTAAGAGAAAGGGAGATGCATTGAAGAATGTAATCAATGAGTTGAAAAGTGCAGATGCTCAAGTGATTCACTTGGAGCAAAGGATAAGTAAGATTCATAATGAGAGGAGAATTCTAGAGGTTAACAAGGAAAAAACATTGTAGAGATTCTCTTTGTTAAGAGAGAATCTATCTTTAAATATTGACCTAGTATAGAAATAGTTGGATGATTGCTTGAAGGCGAAGACATCAGATAAGGAATTCATCTATCCAGACTTCCAAGCAATGGAGTTAGCATCTAATGGATTGTGGGGACTTCTCATAGTGTCAGATTTAGTCAAGGAAGCATGGAATGAAGGATTAATTAGCTTAAAGATCACTTTTGTTTATTACATCTCATTGCTAAAAACATTTAGCAGCATATAATGAAGTTAGATCCAAAATTTTACGTTGTAAATAGTTTTTGACTCACTTTTGTCATTGATGTCAAAGGGGGAGTGATGTATGGAATATTGTAAATGTACAATGAAGTATAAGGTAAAGTATAGTCAAAAGGAGAGCATTATATATATTGTAATAAGGAGATATAATTATGTAAAGACGATATGTAATAAAAATGATCAACATTTAAAAAAAATTGTATGGCCATGTGAAGAACTTCACAATTTTGAAATTTTGCATTTTGGTATTCAGCCTGTTTTTCCATATATTGCCATCAATGCCAAAGGGGGAGATTGTTGGAAATTTGAATAAGAGGAGAGTATTGAAATGCATTGAGGTTTTCATTCATGGAAACATATCATCTTTATTAAGTCATCACATCATTAAGATACAATTTTGATTTGATAACTTTAAAAAATTCAATGTATCATAGAGTTTAACTGTCAACACAAATGTGGTTTTGGCTTATGAAGATGATAGACAATGAATTAGTACATGCACACTTAACGGAAGAAAGAACGGGTTATGAGGATCTCGTATGCAAGAGCTTGAGTCATTATGATTAGTACGAACATAGTTATTAATGATTTAACAGGTGCAGGTATGAATAGGCAGAACATGACAGAGTTAAGAAAAGTGGTATTTTAAATTAAAGATTTTTTTTGTTAAGAAAAACAATTACTTAACCAATTAGGGATGACATCCTAGATGTTAACCCTAAGTGAGAAAAGTATAATTTTGTATTTTGGAACATGTGCAAAGATATGAAGGCCAACAAAATATAATTACTTGGTATAAAGGGCATAGTATTAGATGTGAAGTTGTGTAATGTTTTGTGATTATTATGCTATTATTTAGTGATGCAAACTTGATGTTAGAGTAGAGAAAGATCAGAATATGCAAAGATATGTACAGTGAACTTCAAATGACAAATAAGATATAGAAGATAGCAACATTGTCAAAATGTTTATGTATCTATTCCTTTTGTGTATAGAATAGCATTGTAATTGCATGTTTGGATAGTGAGCTCATTGTGCATGCATTTTGTAATGTATAATTATAAATCCTAACTAGGTTGAGGCTTCTATCAAGGTCAAGTCCTCTAACAAGGATCAAGACACTATACAAATGTAATACACTCCTAATAGGGTCAATTATAACTTTCACAAGATACTTTTGATTAGTGGATCGATTTGTGGGTACCATTTCCACCAGGGTTTCTCTAGTTAACAAATAATGGTGCTATGAGTTGCATTGAGTTAGTGCCATGTTTACTTTTTAGTATATTCACATGTTCATGTTGTAAGATTGTTAATGATATCCATAATTGGGCAAAAAGTTATGGAATAGTTAGGTAAAGAAATTAGAAAATGGCATCCAAAGCATATCAAATGATTTAAAAGTCTTGAATGTAATCTAGGAAGGATAGGAAATGCTTTCAAATTTACCTTGATCTAAATAGTTTTTGTTTTAATGGTGCAAAATCCTCAAAACTAGGGTGTTTTTGAGCAAAAAAGTGTCTTAGAAGGGTTGAGAAATGGAGAAAACACTAAAAAAAACTCCCTTTTTTACTAGCCCAATGTGTTCTTTGGGTGATTTTAGGGAAAAATAGCCTATAGATCATCAAAATGACCAAGTAATGCTCAAGATATGAGCATTTGAATGCTACAAAATCTATTTTTGATGAAGAATGCCCAAGAAATTGAAGTTATGACAACCAAAAATATGTGTTTTTGGGCTTAAAATGCCACTTTTGGGTGTTTGATAGAAAACCCTCATATTATGAAGTAAAAACACAAATTTTGGTTTCATTTACATGTTTAAAATATATGCAATGGCTAGATAAATCATCAATTTGAGTTTTACTGCACTACAAGTATTAAGAACAAGTTTTTAGAAGTCATTTACATGTTTAAATGATATACAAATGGGTCTAAATTCACCACTTTTTCTTAAACGCACTTTTAGAAGTGAAAAACATGTTTAAAATCACATTTTATTGTATGAAAAATCACCACTCTTGACCTTTGCATGAAAAACATATTTTTCTCATGCATATACACATTCTCTTTGGCTTTTAAAAACACTTGTAATGGGGTCAAAATTTGCCACTTCTAGTTTTGGCTTATACAAATGGGTTTTCTTTTACCAAAAAAAAATTCAGTGGGGTCAAAAAAATGCCACTTTTGATTTACTTATGTGAAAGCTCACTTAAAATATGTATTTACATGTTATAAACACATGTAAGTTGATCTCAAACTCCACTTAAGTGGCAATTTAAAAAAATGCATAGTAATAGTTATGAAAAACTCTACTTAGATGCATTAAAACATTCAAACTGAACTTATATATACAACAACATATGTAAATGGATCCAAAATCTCCACTTACGTAAATTTAATAAGATTTAAATATGCAAAAGTATTGGAAAAACTCACTATACACATGAAAATGTGCTATTGCATTTAAGAAATCCACTTTTATGATGTTGGGACTTGTATTTAATTGGAAATGGGTTTTCATATAGTGATTTACATGTTGATGTATGCAATGGATAATAAAAACCCCACTTAAATGTATTTAAAGTGTCTTATGTAATTCAATTTAATATTTACCTAAAAATTTCAATACAATAACTTGAAAATACACTTGAGATAGACTAATTTTCATAAAATGTAAAAAACTATGGTCAAATCAACTAAGAATGAGTTTAAACTTGAAAATGGATTGTATTTTTTCTTCTGGATCTGATTGTGTTTGTTTTTTTAGCATCAACGTTTTGGATCACACTCTGTGATCCACATTAGGATGAGAGAATGCAAGAATGAAATAGTATGTGGATTAGGCCAAACCAAGGGGATTAAAAGAGAAAAAGGTGCAAAAAATGAGGTGGACTAAAGAAAAAGAATAAAAAAGTAACCTATAGGGTAGGAACAGTGAGAGAAAGTAAACGAAAAACTAAAATAATAATAAGAGCAAAAAAATAACATCACACCTAGGAAATTGATGGGGATACAACCCACGAACAGAATGGACACAACAGAAAAGGGAAATTGTATTAACTGAAAAATAAGCTAGTACAAACAGTACAGAGAAAATAAACTTCAAAGCATGCCCTAAGGGCTTACAATAGCATAAATCTGGAGATAATTCCTCCTTTCAGTAGCTCCTCTCAAACTCCACTCCGAACTGCCTCTTACAATGCTAGAAATCTCCTTAAATAGACCCCGAAGGGTTAAGGACTAGGAGTACATTCTAGAAAGTGCTAGTAGGCATCCATCGACCAAATAGAAGGTTCTAGAAGCTGCGTTAGAAGTCGGTGCAAATCTAGAAGAATCCAGAAACGGTAACCGAACTTCCGGGAGGCATAACTTTTGAACCGTAGCTCCGATTGACGAACCGTTTACATTTTCGAAAAGCTCTCGAAGCACTCTATAGCCCTATGGACCAGCTTCACTTGTCTCCCATTTTTCGGCCCTTTTCGAGGTCATTTAATGCCCCTAATCTGACTTTGAAAGATTCTTAGGAGGTCTCCAAAACCCAAAAAACTGCAATAACTTTCAAACCGTGGGTCCTTTTGACCTGATTCTTTTTCTGGAATGCTCTAAATCATGATTAAATTCATCTAGCCAATTCACACCTTCTAGGTCACCAAAATGATGGCCAAATTGCATGCTCCTATTTTTTCGGGATTTTCTAGCACACTGATAGTTGAACTGTGAGAGTTGGAACCTTTATTTGACCCAAATGGGTATCCAAAAATGTAAAGACATGAAACAGAAACTAAGTCTAAGTACATTTTTTGGGTGACACAAGATTGCCCTTATACCTCTAGATGCTCCTGCATCAAAAATAAAAACTAAACTAGAGACAAAATGAAAGTAGTAAATAAAACTATGTGAAAGCAAGTGAAGAGCTATTTGAATAATAAGCCCATCAATGCATATCGGTGGTAATAATATATTTAAATTTAAAAAGGGGGAAATATTTTGTAAGGAGGACATCACATAGTTATGTATGTAATAATAATGAGAAATAAAAAATAAAAATAAAAATAAATAATAAATAAGTAATGAGAGTTAATAGCAAATATATATATATATATATAATGAAAAAGGCAAGAAAAACGTGGGGAATGGCCAGAGGCCACGACATAGAAATAAGAAATAAACAAGAATGAAACAAAAAACATGATAAATAAATATATATATATATATATATATATATATATATATATATATAAAGAAAGGAAAAAATAGCACCGAAACTCAAACCTAGAAACAAGAAATCAATGGAAGATAAAATAAAGAAATAAAAATAAAAATAAATAAGTAATAAAATATTAATAGAAAAAAATAATAATAATAATACCTGGAAATGTATGTATATATATGTAATAAAAATAATGATAAAAAACATAAATCCTAAAAAGCAAGAAAAACGAGGGAAATGGCCAGAAGCCACGATCTAGAGACATGAATGAACATATATATATATACATATGTATATATATATATATATATATATATATATATATATATATATATATATATATATATATATATACATATGTATATATATATATATATATATATATATATATATATATATATATATATATATATGTATGTATATATATATATATATGCGAGGTATGTATTTATATTATGCTACAATAATAATAGTAGCAGTATAAATATATAAATAAAGAGAGGAAAAAAGGTACAAAGCTATAACACTAAAAAAAGACAACAACACAAACGAACATAACTAATAATAATAACACTAAAAAAGACAAGGACGAAAATAAGAGGAAAAATAGCACAAAATCGAGAAAGGAAAGGACAAGGGGGGTGGAGGATGAGGAAAAGAACAAAAGCTGGGAGAGAGCCACGAAAAAAAGGAAGAAGACACAAGAAATAGAGGAGCGTGCATGACCAAGAAAGAAAACAAGGAAAAGAATAAAGGAACAACGAAGGTGGGGGGGGTAGGGGAAGTTCAAGGAAGGTGATGACTATCCAGCGAACTTAATAATGGTTGCCAAGACTGGCTCAAGGACCACCCATTGTCTTGATTGAGATTAAGGGGATGGTGGTTTATTTCAATAGCCTCCATTAACTTTCTCTTGAAATAGTTATCTTCTTTGAAAAGGATTTGGGTGCTCTCAAGACAAATATGGTGTTTGGGATTAAATGAGTGCTCTGCTAAAGCAGATTTTTGGATCCTATCATGTTTGATGTTTGCACCATGCTCCTTAATTCTAGTCTGGAATGAGCGACCCATTTCTCCTATGTAGGATACACCATAAGAGCACGTAATCTTGTAGACTTCTAAGTCTAGAAGAGCGTCCTTAGAGTCCTTAAGCGGGGGAACATAGTTTTGAACCCTAGAAAGGGGCTTAAAGGCAACCCTAAGGCCCTTTTTGGATAAGATTTTGGCAATCTTGTGGGATATACCATCAACAAAAGGAAGGGCAACATTTAGGGGAGGTGGAGACACGAGAGGTTTGGGGTTGGCACTAGCGAGAAAGTAAGACTTGGCTTGGTTAAGAGCCTTAGAAATTTTCTTATGAGAGTATCCATTTAGCTTGAAGACTTGGCGTATATGGGTCAACTCCTGGTTTAAGTTGTCATCATCGAAAATTCTAAGGGCTCTAAGAGCAAGGGTCTTAAGGATGCTGACCTTTTGGCATCAAACATGATAGGGTATTAAGGAGCATGGTGTAGACATCAAACATGACAAGATGTAAAAATTTTCTTTAGCGGAGCACTCATCTACTACCAAACACCATATTTCTCTTGAGAGCACCCAAATCCTTTTCAAGGAAGATAACTATTTCAAGAGAAAGTTAATGGAGGCTATGTAAATAAACCACCATCCCCTTAATCTCAATTGAGATGATGGGTGGTCCTTGAGCCAGTCTTGGCAACCATTATTAAGTTCGATGGATAGTCGTCACCTTCCTTGAACTTCCCCCACCCCCCCACCTTCATTGTTCCTTTATTCTTTTCCTTGTTGTCTTTCTTGGTCATGCACACTCCTCTATTTCTTGTGTCTCCTTCCTTTTTTGTCACGGCTCTCTCCTAGCTTATGTTCTCTTCCTCATCCTCCCCACCCCCCTTGTCCTTTCCTTTCTCGATTCTATGCTATTTTTCCTCTTATTTTCAACCTTGTCTTTTTTAGTGTTATTATTATTAGTTATGTTCATTTTTGTTGTTGTCTTTTTTTAGTGTTGTAGCTTTGTACCTTTTTTCCTCTCTTTATTTATATATTTATACTGCTACTATTAATATTGCAGCATAATATAAATACATCCCTCGCATGTGTGTGTGTGTGTGTGTGTGTGTGTGTGTGTGTGTGTGTGTGTGTGTGTGTGTGTGTGTGTGTGTGTGTGTGTGTGTGTGTGTGTGTGTGTGTGTGCATTCATGTCTCTAGATCGTGGCTTCTAGCCATTTCCCCCATTTTTCTTGCTTTTTAGGATTTATGTTTTTAATCATTATTTTTATTACATATATATAGATACATTTATAGGTATTTTTATTATTATTTTTTCTATTAATATTTTATCACTTATTACTTATTTATTTATTTTTCTATTTCTTTATGTTATCTTCTATTGATTTCTTGTTTCTAGGTTTGGGTTTTGGGGCTATTTTTTCCTTTCTTTATATATATATATATATATATATATATATATATATATATATATATATATATATATATATATATATATATATATATATATTATCATTATATATTATACATTCATACATTCATATATAGATATTTTCTTTTATTATAACATTTTATATATATATATATATTGCTAGTAACTCTCATTACTTATTTATTATTTTATATTTCTCATTATTATTGCATACATAACTATGTGATTTCCTCCTTACAAAATAATTCCCCGCTTTTTAAATTTAAATATATTATTACCACCGATATGCATTGATGGGCTTATTATTCAAATACCTATTCACTTGCTTTCACATAGTTTTATTTACTACTTTCATTTTGTCCCTAGCTTAGTTTTTATTTCCTAGGTGTGATGTTATTTTTTTGCTCTTATTATTTTTTTAGTTTTTCCTTTACTTTCTCTTACTATTCCTACCCCTATAGGTTACTTATTTATTCTTTTTCTTTAGTCCACCTCACTTTTTGCACCTTTTTCTCCTCTTTTAATCCCCCTGGTTTGACTTGATCTGCATACTATTTCATTCTTGCATTCTCTCATCCTAATAATGGATCACAAAGTGTGATCCAAAATGTTGATGCCAATAAAACAAACACAATCAAATCCAAAAGCAAAAATACAGTCTAATGGATTGTGGAAATCTAATAAGATTGATTGAAAATGGATTTCAAAATCCACTTTAAATATTAAATATAATTTTATATTATGTTATTTCTAATAAAAATCCCACTTTTATGAGGATTTTTTTCAAAATATATGCAATCGTCCTAAAAAACACAACCTTTTCCTTTATAGCTTGAGCTAGACAATTCCAATTTAGACCTAAGTTAGCTTGAAACAAGTGGAATTGCAAGGGCTATTAACCAAAGGCAAAAACAAGACTAAAATATATTTACAATACAAGTTTTAAAAAAAGATGCAAAAGTTTGCCAAAATTTGAACATTTATAGTCAAAGAAGAAAAAATCTTACTAGCAAAGAACTAGGGATTTAACTTGACAGAAACTTTCATAAAAATGCATAGATAGAGCAACATAAAGTACAATTCATAGATTAAAAAATTGTCTTTATGACACATTATCATTGTGTTAAAATAAAGAGGATGAACCTACGAATCTATTACAAAATTGCATAGGGTTGCCCCAATTTTGTGAAGCCAAAATTGAGGACAACAACCACAATAAAGGACAAAATCTCTGATACCAACTATTAGTCCTGAAGGATTTCAGCAATACAAATCCACAAATTCCATGCAAGAACTTGTCACAAAGAAGAAAATACAAAGAAGAGGCAAGGGATTTGCTCTAAAAATATGGAAAATTATATTATCAGTTTGAATAGAATAAAATAAATTTACAATTGATTAATCCTTATAAAAGGAGATCATAAAACCTAAAAGGGAAACCCTAAGAGATAAATGACATTTAATAATTAATATTTAGTTATTAAACATAAATACAAGTGCATAAAGTGAAAGCTTAAGAAGAGAGCAAAGGTACTTTAAATAATGAGATTAAATTAACCCTTTACTCTAATACCCCCCCTTAAGATGACCAACAATGTAGGTATAAACAATGCATGAAAAAGCAAGGAAACTACAATGCTGAAAGAAAAAACATGGGTCCTGGTGCAACAAGGCCTGATGAGGTACCCAATCACAACCAAATCTCTATGAAATTGAGAAATAGGGAAAACCACATGGGAAAAATCCTACTCCAAAAAGAGATAGAAAGAAAAAGTACAAATGATATGTCTCAAGAGACTGTCTCAAAACTATAAGTACAATGAAACCCCCCATGATAGAGGCTTGAGACTCCATAGCCCCCCCAAAATGGTAGAACTCTTGCGTCGATGAACATACCAATGTGGCTATAGTCTAAAAGAAAAAAAAGGCACTAGACAAGGAGGATGAAACCTCTGAATGTAAGGTGAAGCAGGAAGTCCTAGCTTATGCTCATAGGAGAATGCATGAGAATCCTGAAATGGAATCTCCAATGGAGGTGGGATAGTAGGTGTGTTGAATCTATCATCTAAGAGGAGATGTGTGTCCTCTGATATATCCTCAAAAGTTGCAATGGCAAACAATACTTAAGAGTAATCCTGTGCAGTGGATGAAATCTAAACAAGAGGTGGAGGTCTAAAAGTCACAATATTGGTCTCAAGAACAACACGTAAGTTCAAGTGACCTAACTTCACCTTAGTAGTCTCTCATGAAGAAGGAGAGTGAGTCTCCAATAGTGCAACTGGTGGACACAAATGAGAGAAAGAGTACAAGTGAGAAGAATAATCAATAGTCCCTGTAGCAACAATATTGCTTGTCTCACTATTTTTGATGTGCATTGAATCTTATGAAAACTCAATTGTCTTCCTTGTCCCACAGTGTGTAATTTGATAAATAGAGAGAAGGTTAGAGGACAAAGATGGAACACATAGTACATCATGAAATCTACCATCGTCAATGTCAATAGAATCTTTCCCACATATAGTCATAATAGTGTTGTTCCCTATCAAAATGTGTGGAGTAGGAGAAGCCTCAAAAGAAGAGAACAAATCTCGAGAAGATTTCATATGGTGTGAAGCACTTGAATCCAATAACCATCTAGAAGAATGTGGAGTAATAGTTGCACATAGTGAATGACCCTTTCTTGTATCTTGACCATCTAACTAAAATGATGACAATGAAGAAGATCTATGAGAAGTATAAGGAATATCAATGTTTCTCTTCTAAAGGAGAGCTATCAAATTTGAAACCTATTTGGCATAGCCATATAACTTCTTCTCATAGCAATGTGACTCCTCATGATTGGGTTTATTACAATAAGCATACTTCGGTCTATCTGGCTTTGGATTATCCCCCTTAGGAGGAGGTGGGCCTGATGTGATGTGAGAACTAGAATCAATCCTAGACTATGTAGGATGTGAGTTCTTTTTCCTCTCCTTGTTTCTAGAAGATGTTTGAGCTACCAATGCATAAGTCTAAGAGCCTGTGAGAGAATACAACTAAGAGAGATTAACTTTCACTTGATTCAAATGATCACAAAAAACCTTAAATGATGGCAAGGTAAATCTAGTACCCAAAGCATCCATGGTAGAATGGAAGGTAGAAGCAAAAATATGAAAGTTCTCATGAAGCTTAGAAAGAATTAGGTGCATGCACTCAGTGAAAGTCTTGGTTTTCCCACAACCCTACAATAAAGATCTTTGTTGTTTGAACTTCATCAAGAAGTCTTCAATGGAAGGACAATAATATGGTACAAGAGGTAAGCTCTGCCTCAATCAGAAGTTCTCTAAACTCATTCACTGCACCAAACAAGTCATCAAGCTTGGTCCACATAGCTAAAGGGGTATTGCATGCATCAAGATGAAATCGTAGACTGTCAAATACCTATAAAGTCATCAACCCTATTGCCTCATCCATCTTGTTCCTTTGTTGCATGACCTCAAAAGGTCTTTGTAAAACTAGTTGCATTGTGTCTAAATAAGTTTTGATTGCATAAGTCGTGTCATCAAGCACTTCCATGTATGATAGTTATGAGGGGTCAAAAGTTCTAGACAAGAAGAGGTCTTGGCCATTGTTTTAGAAGGTGTTGGATTATTTTTTGAAAAATTTCTGGTTTAATGATGTAAATAACAAAAACAATAATACAACCCCCCCGACAATGCAAAAAATTGAGCCATAGCTAGTAGAAGGAATGCATATATAAGAAAAGACAAAAAAAGATTCATTTTGAGAATCACATGTACCTTTGAAAAATAATAGTGAATCTTGATAGTGGTCAAGAAGAGCTTTTTGACACTTCTTTGAGATTGAAAAACAAAGCTAAAACGAGCAAGTTATGCCCCCCAAAAAGTAAAAAGCATCATCTGACTTTGAGAAAAAAAAGATGTACCAAAATGGAAAAAATGGAAAAAAATACCTTCACCATCATGTCTGTCTTGGAATCAACTTTCTGATGATACTTTATTTTCTAAAAAATGATACTGTATGCTCAATTTAGAGCCAAAAAATGAACTGTTGCTATTTTAACCAAAGAAGAAACTTGGTGACAAGTGCATGAACGTCAAGTTTCAATTTGGATTAGGATGACATCATCTCTACATGTGCAAACTTGCATTAGTACCTTGCTAACATGCTGATGTCAGTGTCTCATACACATGATTTTGGAAAAATGTTTTTTCATTTAAATAACTTTATAAAGTTTTGAAAAAAAACATTATTAAAGTTAGCTTTTTTTGAAAAAAAATGTAACGCCAATTTTTTTATTTTTCAAATTTTTTTAAATCATCTCGAGATTCGTGCAACTGGTCATACAATTCTGATATGCAAAAAAAGCCCAATTTTTTTGTCTCCAAAATTGAAATGCCTAATATGGATTTAGGGGTTTTTAGATGTTCTGAGCACAATAATGAGGTTTATTTTTGCTCAAAATGCTCCAAAAATTAGAGACCCTCTATTTTTACAAAAAAAAAAAAAAACCTAAAAATAGCCATATCTGATCCAACAAACCCTTGTTCCCGCTTTCTTCAAAAATTGAACAAGCTACAACAGGTCCGACTCTAATACCATGAAAGATTTGAGCAATACAAATCCACAAAACCTAAAGAACACTTGCATGCAAGAACTTGTCATAGAGAAGAAAAGACAAAGAAGAGGAAAATGTTCTCTAAAAATATGAAAAATATATTATCAAACTAAAAATTAAAAAAAAATTTACAATTGATCAATCATTGTAGAAGGAGATCATAAAACCTAAAAGGGAAACCCTAAGAGGTAAATGACATTTAATAATTAATATTTAATTATTAAATGTAAATGCAAGTGGATAAAGTGAAATCTTAAG
Organism: Cupressus sempervirens; assembly: GCA_028749045.1. Taxonomy (NCBI): domain Eukaryota; kingdom Viridiplantae; phylum Streptophyta; class Pinopsida; order Cupressales; family Cupressaceae; genus Cupressus; species Cupressus sempervirens. Next base: position 38,595,210 of record CM053783.1, on the reverse strand, counting down.
AAATGAGTAAAGGTAATTTAATAAATTAAGTTAAATTGACCCTTTACTCTAATAGGTCCTAAGTGATTAAATTATTGAGGTGGGGGTGAATCCATAATCAAAAAATCAAATGACTTTTTCACATTTTAAACCACTAACTACTAATCAAACTTAAAGCATTAAATGAATCATTCGCAATTTGACACAAATATTTTGGTTATGTAAAAATCCAACTTGGATCAAAACTATATTTGGGATTGGTACCAACAAATAAATTGCACTCTTTTGAAGTACACCCTATGAAGATCTTTACCCTATTATGAATTTACAAAGACACTATTAAGGACCACCTTGTTAGGGGATGTACCTCTAGCCCGGTTAGGAGCTTTACCCTTTTAGGAGTAGCCTAGTTAAAGGACTTGAAACACTAATTAATGTGTCACCCTGTTAAAGGATTTATGAGGACTTGTTAAGATCCACCTAGTTAAGTGATTTCACCTATTGTAACTATTAGGGAACAACATAAAGATTTATCTATGAAATTACACTGACCTTTGCATGTTTGCACTTGTTTAAGCTCTTTTACTCTTCTCAACTCACTTCTCTACTCTTTAGTTGGATTGTTCCTTCCACTTCTTCACACACCAACTGAACCATGATCAACAACATCAAACCTATCCTTCTTTCACTTGTTCCACTAGTTTGTCACTTCCATTAAGTTAACAAAACCCTAAATGTTTTAAAATTTTGAAATTCAAATATCACACTCAAATCCAACTTCCATAAGATGTTATCTTATGAACTATAATTAACTTTTAATGCTCACACCACTAATTTATAGTATTTTGTGCCAAAGGTTAAACACATTTTGACTTGTTATGATTCCTCTAAAATATTCTTGACAAACTCAATCTTGATCATTTTTTATGTTTGACATCACCTCCGCGTGTATATCTACATCACATGATTATAGCTAACTCATCCCAAGTCATTGTAATATTGAAACCTTTCACTAATTCCAGTTAATTGATCATTAGTTAAAAACTCATTCTTTGTTAACATGTTTGTCTCTTTTTCAATCTATCTATCACAGCTTCACTAGTCACCTACATCTAACATGAAACTATCTCGCCCATCATCTTTCCATCTTGGAAATTTTTTACTTGTCTTGATAATGAGTTTCTATCATAACTAAATCAAATTATTTTTCTAGTGAACATACTCATGTGATCATTCCATTCAACTCATCATGAATTTGAAAAAACAATCAAATTAATTATTGATTTTCACTATCTTTTCATAGTAGTTGCATTGTTACTTCGTCAATCATTCTATCAACCTCATCACTTATGCCAACAGTAACATTTTTTAGCATGGATTTTAAAGTGCGTGATTTTTTTCCTTCTTATAGTAATATGATCAAATTGATCTCAAAACATAGTATTTTGAGCTTGTGGCTTAATATGGTAAATTTTATTTACCTAGATATATAACACTTAGATGTCTTTGTCATGTGAAACTTATAATTACACTAGTTATAAATTGTTAAGCTTATATATTATTCGGTGGGGGGGTTGATTGATTAAGTAAATGTAGAGGGATTTGTGGTTGAATTCCCCTTGATTTATGAACTTTTTTTTATCATGTAACATCATTTATTTCCATTCCTAACACCTTACAACTATCGTAAACCAAAATTTAAAATGGAAAAATTTCTAAGAGTAAAAATATTGTATATGATAGTTCATATGTGTGAAATAAATGGTTGAATAGTTGTGATAAAAATAATTGGTTATCTATATTTGTTTGTCTCTCCCAAGTTATTTTTTCATATTGAAATCTTGGATACACCTATAGCTATGTAGACCAAATTGTTATATTGTTAGGATAATCAATTGGAATTCAAGGCATCAGAGAATGAATTAATAAGTCTCAGTCTATTTAACTATGTCAACACATATAACCTCATAACACATTTTGAGTCACTAAGATCACAATAGAAGGGTTGGATAACTAAGGATTAGATACACAGTTGTTACTCAGACTTATTTGAAAGCTAGGACCTGAATATCAATGTTTGTGCCTACTTTCGATGCTACAAAGAATGCCTTTGGGAGTAAGTTTGATATGCCTTCCTTTGAGTAATTTTCTATGCAACTAATTAAGGAGTAAGGTAAACTTAATCAAATGAGAATCATGAAGTCTTAAAAAATTAAACACCTTGATTGCAAAGGGCAGAAAGTATTTGAGTGACACAATGCAAGGAGTACAGGTCCTGGTCAGACACTCAATAGGCTACTATGTAGGGACTAACATCATGGAGAGCCGCTTGGCATCAAAAAGCCCAAGCTAGGATTTGCGCAGATTCAACATTCCTCAACGGAAAGGCTATTGCACCCCAAACCTTTTTATTATCTTAAGTTTTATTATCATTACACATTTTATTTAATTTTCACTTAATTAAAGCTTCCTTCGCCAACCCTCTGGGCATAATGATCACCAGGCTGCGAGGTAGAAGCCCCCTCCATATGCTCCCCTACCCTACCCATGCTCATCCTACGACAAGTGCCCGTGGGCATGCATACTCCCATCCCAACCCCAATGATCATAACTTCCGAAAAATCCACGGAAGATCAGGCCTCGCAAGTCACCCAACAAATGTACATGTATGTACTTGTGTGTGGCGCACCACCATCACGAAGATCATAACACAAGGACAGGAATGAGAACACAATGCAAAGAAAACACCCAACTGAAAGCAACACGGGAAGGACGGATTCTACACGAATCCCAAAGCCAATAAAATCATACATCATGAAATCACTCAACCGGCCTCAATCCGAGAGTATGGATTCTACAAAAATCCCAATGATGTAACAAGACCAAACATCGTGAACTCACTCAACCGGCCTCAATCCGAGAGTATGGATTCTACACAAATCCCAATGATGTAAAAAGACCAAACATCGTGAACTCACTCAATCGGCCTCAATCCGAGAGTATGGATTCTACATGAATTTTAGTGTTCACGAAACAAAAGCAAAGGTCCAACAAAAACCATAACAAGTAACAAATCACTCAACCGAACACAAAGTCAGGAGTACGGGTGTGACATGCATCCCAATGCAACATAAAAGTGCAAAAGTGGTCTGACTGATATCCAAATGGATCATCAAGGTCCACAACCCACATTGTGCCAAGAAAACTTGAAAAAAATAGGGCGGCATGCAAAACGAGGTAAAAACTCCAAAAATTTGAAAAACTTCAAAATTAAAACCCATTTGGCCTTTGGGTTCAAAAACCCCAAAAATCCAAAAATAAATGGAATTGGACAGCGTATGCAAAAGCGGCCAGCATAACGACGTAAAATCCCAAACCCTCATCCCAAAAAATAAGGAAACGTTCATACCCACCCAACCGGGTAGAACTAACATACAGAAACAGAGGGGAACACTAGTTCTCAGCCTCCAAACAAACGGCTACCAAAAATAGAAGCAGAAACGGAGTAGAAATAATAAAATGGGAAAGCCTTACCTCACAGCCAAAAGGGCAAAACGAAAAACTGAACCAAAAAATAAAACGCCCGCAGAAGTGGCTAAAAATCGCAGCAATCCAAAGTTTCCCCGAGCTGGATCCAACGAACCCAACCTCACGACGATTCCACACTCGTAGCTCCCACAACGAACAAAACAGTAAATCCTTATGAAGAGGATTTTGGGTTTTACTCTCCAACTTTCTAATTTGAAAGTGAGAAGTGAGGAATTAAATTCCTCTTTGGATACTTATTCACTTTTCGGGTGAAAAATTGATTAGGGCATTTAACTAGCCAATCTAGTTAAACCCCGAATCGACCCAAATGAAAATAGGCTATTCCTATAAATAGAAATTCATCTATGGAAAAGCTGCCAGAAATTAAAATAAATCAATTAAAAAGCCCGAAAACCCAAAAACACATAAATCTCCTTAAACAACTTTCGCGACAATGCGAACCTCTAAATGCACAAACACGCTTACTGGTCTAATCACATAATGCAATGAGTTCGGATTTAATAATCACTGAAAGGTTTAAATTAAACATTTTAATAAAGGATACGTCGACCATACAAGGATGACATTGGTAAAATATGAAAGGTTGAATCACTAACTCCATGTGCCATTGCCAGGGATATAAATCCTGCACACTAAACAACACAATCAAGTGCAATTGCATATAATAACATAGTCGAAGCAATAAATACATTAAATCACCTAATTTAGCCATTTAATTAATTATATTAAAATAATCTATTTACATCACTCACGTTCGCATAAAGCATAACAACGTAGGAATGAAGTACATAACCATAGCATTAAATCCATCACATAACATAATCAGAGGTATGTCCAAATACCAGATAACCAGATATCATCATAAAACACACTGTCATCGCAAAATGGCATCATCATGCAATATGATTAACTGAACAGCATAGTCGTCTAATATCTATGATACTGGAATCAAAGAGTAACATTTGACCCTCAGGTCATCTCAAATGTAAAACATCACATAAGAACAGATATCTCTCAGATCAAAATAAAACAAGGTAAATGTCCGCAACACATAACCAAATAATCCAACAAGAACAATCCATTCTAATTACTTAAGCATTTAATAATGATTGATTACTCTACATTAAAAAGGCATTTAAAAAACATAAGCAAACACAGTCATAAACATTACTAACCACTGCTACAGGAACCTAGTCCAGTGTAGCATGGTAAAAGAACATAGTGCAATCTCTGCACACACCTCAGGGTAATCACGGAACAACCTCATGATACCACATCAATCCTGGTAACCACTGGCACAAACCTCAGTGAACCAAAAATCACATCATAATCTCAAAGATCAGTCAAAAGCATAATCAAAGCAACTGATACAGAAACATAAATCCAAACACCTCAACGGTGTAGACCACTTAGGTCACAATCATGATCCATCATAACAAAAGATTAGCAAGGTTGCATCCATCAAGATGACTAACAAAAGTCAAATGGGAGAGGCACTACATCATCCCCCCCAAAGACTAGGCTTACTCCTGGAAGCTTGCAATCCAAGAATAGAAACCAAAACACACAAGAACCAAAATCAAAAGCGAGCAATAGGAATGACTCAACAACTCTCCACAAGTCAAACCAAATCACTCCCACATCCTCAAACCATCACATTAACCCCCAAATAGGTTAACCACGGGAGAATGGGTGTCACACAGACACAAGGTCCTCCAACAAGGAACCTTCTATGCGCTAGGAAGAACCCAACTAGCCATAGAGTCAACAATACAAGGTAAGGAAAATCCCTCTCTACCTCGTCAACAGGTGCCCAACTACAACATGCACCAACCACATGACCACAAAACCAGGTCAAAAAATTAAGCACTTCCAACAAAAGTTGGAATCATGGGGAATAACCATCCCAAAATTCCCAGGAATATTATCATGTCACACATGATCATTCTGGAATCCACGTAAACTCACCCTTAGAACAAAGAGAAAGGAAGTTTACCAACAAAAGGACACACTACAAAAGACTACTCACCACCAAGCGTAGGAGCACAACACCTCACCAAGGCACAAAAGCTCAACTACCACTGGAAACTAGGGTAACATAACCCAACCAGACAAGATATCACCTTTCCACAAGGTTGTACAGACTTTCTTCAGTGGACACAATCATCAAATGTCTGCATACCAACTCACAAGATGGTAACATGTGTCCAACGATACCATGTCCCTCTAGCACCATGCTAGGAAAACTACACCCAATCTACCGCTAAACTCAATCTCTAGCCTCAAGTCAACAGTTAAAGAGAAAACTTGACTGAGACAATCCACATGAAGATAGAAGCTTAGGGAGAAGGATACTACAGAGTATTAGGACTGAGCGGGAGTCTCTCTCTCAAGCTCTACACTAACCAGTCCATGATGCATTAGGAAACTCACAATTTCACCAACCATCAACATACTCACCTGAAAACACTAACTGAGCTAGTGGCATAACCATACTAGCCTACTCTCACAAGAAAGAAAAGGATACATAGGTGCACCCAAGACAACGTCCAAGAAGGAGAATCTAGACTCATCAAAGAACTGAGTCACTCCCAAAAGACAAGGCAACATCAACCCTGAGCAAGGAACGCTCACAAACCACACTACACCTCACAAGGGTGGGTCAGTGCAATAGGAAACACAAAAAACCCAAGCACGAACCCCAACAGGTACCTAGTAGATTATGAAGACAAGATAACTCTTCCGTTATGAATAACATGAGGAGTTAAACTTCTCCAATGGCCATAAATACGATATGTCATGATTGAATTGGTCTCTACTCGAAAAGGTACTCAGAACATCAATCAACAACTCCAGAAGCCATAGCCTCACTGTCGGACTTGGATTGAATCCATCAGAAAAGCGCAAGAAAGACAACGACAAAAACTACAACAAGATGGAGCTTTGAGAGACCAAGACCTACGATTTGAGCCACCACTCAAATCAAAACAACAAAGACAAAACCAACTGCCTTGGTCACCAAGACAAGCAACGGACGAAATGTCCAAATCCACACAAGAGCACACATGCCCAAAACAACATAAGGCATGGAATGCAAGGTAAATCACACATTGAAACCATCATTACTTTTCTTTCATAAATTCATTAATTAAGCATAACATAAGCACTAATGCATAATGAACTGAAAGATTTTCAAGCAAAGGTCCAAGAGTCACTATAGAACAAGTACATACCTTTCAATTTCTTTCAAAAATAACATTAAGTTCAATCACCATTTAAACCATTCAGTTACAATAACAACTTTAGATCTAACAAAGATACACTAGCATGTTCTCCATGATATTATCCCTTATACGTACTACTAGAGGTTCGAGATGAACACGATAGAGTCAAAACACACAATAGGGCAGCAGTTAAAACACATCCAGAATAGTCATTATGAACAAAATAAAAAGCCCAAATGGGAGAATTGCCGATTCCAACAGTAAGTACCAAAAAGGCTCATTTCAACAATAAGTCAAATGTGACAACTGTCACAAAGAGAGCGATAGATAAAATTTGATGACTACTCCAAGAGAGGAAAATACTGAAAACCAATGCTAGCCCAACAACATGAGGAAAGTACCTCCAGCCAAAAGAAATAAGGCATCAAACAAATCACATTACAGGTGATGACTGAGTACAGTCACACAAGAGGGATAAATCACCACCCAATGCTAAGGAATACATCCTCTTAGCAATGTTGGAGAACACACTCACGCACATCAAGCAGTATACCATCAGTAACCTCATGCATATGCAGACAAGAATACTTTCCATGCAATGCAACATTTAGATCTTCATCCAATTAATACAAATTTCCATAAGCTTAAGAAGTAATCAGATTGGGGACTTAAGTCATTAACCCAAAGATATAATGCAAAACTACTACTTTGCAATGATTCACAATAAACACTCATTTTCAATGAAAGGAACCATTTCATCATTATAACAACAAAATAAAGAATCACAAATAAGATTCATTCATCAACTTACAATCAGGAGAAAATAGGGAAACAATGCACCTAACCCCACAAGGAGAAACAAGAAGAGGTACACAAGCCAACACATGGAAACCAATCAGTGGCTCCATCCAAAAAGGGTCACACACGCAACCAACCAAACAAGGCACATCGATCCCACCTACAAGGCCAGGAAGACTCACTTCCTTCTCCACGCACTGCTCTAGTTGCATCTACTGGACAAGCAAGTCCATCACGAGTAGATACCAAAGCAACAAAGATCACGAGTTCTCACCAAGACACTCGCACTCAACCAACGCAACAACAACTACATGGGCAACATAAACACAGAGATCCCAATGTTTGAACATGGGCTCTGATACCAGATGTAATGCCTCACCCGGAGATCCTTGGAAACAAGGATTCAAATCAAACCAAGATTTTTTTTTTTACAAGTATGAACGCACAAGACAAAATCATACAGGGATCACAAAGATCGCAACGGAAGACTTCAACACAATCTCGGCAACCAACGAATCTCCGAACGCTGGAATCAAAGAGTAACATTTGACCCTCAGGTCATCTCAAATGTAAAACATCACATAAGAACAGATATCTCTCAGATCAAAATAAAACAAGGTAAATGTCCGCAGCACATAACCAAATAATCCAACAAGAACAATCCATTCTAATTACTTAAGCATTTAATAATGATTGATTACTCTACATTAAAAAGGCATTTAAAACACATAAGCAAACACAGTCATAAACATTACTAACCACTACTACAGGAACCTAGTCCAGTGTAGCATGGTAAAAGAACATAGTGCAATCTCTACACACGTCTCAAGGTAATCACGGAACAACCTCATGATACCACATCGATCCTGGTAACCACTGGCACAAACCTCAGTGAACCAAAAATCACATCATAATCTCAAAGATCAGTCAAAAGCATAATCAACGCAACTAATACAGAAACATAAATCCAAACACCTCAATGGTGTAGACCACTCAGGGTCACAATCATAATCCATCACAACAAAAGATTAGCAAGGTTGCATCCATCAGGATGACTAACAAAAGTCAAATGGGAGAGGCACTACAAAGAACATTATTGTTGTAAGAAGAATATAGACAAATTGAAACATATTCTTGAGAAGAATGCACCTATTTTTCATTCTAGAATGTCTACTTTAGTTTCTCAATCTATTAGTGTATCCAACTTATTATCTAGTATCTCAAAGAAGTAGCTATCTATAGTCCTTTTGCTTATCATATAATACCAATGAACAAGAAATGAAATCTTGTTTTCCTTTTTACTTTAGGTTTTGATAGACCTAAAGGGGTATCCCTTATAGTAATATGTAAAATATTGATACTCATATATTGAGAAATATACCAAAGAAATTTTTTTGCATCATTTTAATTAAGGTCTAAATGATTTTATATTGGATTAGTTGGTCTTAATAGCTTATTCACTTCATTGAACTTGACAACATGAAATTCTTTGAGTGCACTACAAGTAAATAAGATATTTCTTTTTGTGTTTAAGGGTTTTGAAGTTCTAGTTTTTGGATAAACAATATGGTTATATTTCTGTCTATCTAGAGCTACAAAGTCGAAATATTGCATGAAACTACTTTTTGCTGACAACAAAATTATTACTTAAACATATGAGTAAGCTATCAATGCCTTACAATAATATGCCCACTTAAAACTATAATTTGAAACTCTATTCAAGGATCCCCTAAAACAACACATATTCCCCAATATCTTAAATATAGAAGTTTAGTCAATTACTTAAACAGTAGTAGCAAAGAAGATACACCATATAGAAAATGTATATTGATAACCTTAAAAATCTTTTTTTTCTTTACTGAAAAGGAAAATGCTTGCATTAAAGGAGATAGTTGCAAAGATCACGCACAAAAAATATTTTTTATATGTTGCAATGTAAATGAAAAAATGACATAAAAGTGTTCCATTTACATGGAAAATTTGTTTTTACAACAATAAGCAATACTTCTCTTATTGAAAATCGTAAAAAATAAAAAAGTTTAAGGTAGTTCCAACTTGACTATCTATCTAATAATATTTAAGATCCTTATACAATATTACAAGCTTATTTTTATACAAAAAGACAAAACATGTTGGCCTAAGACCTAATAACAACTTTTTAGAATATTTGGACTTTGTTTTGTTACAAAATAGACTTGGGAACTTGTGCCCATTACAATATTTGATTTTACATTTTAGAAAAACTCAAGAAAACATGGTTTTTGATGAAGCGACCCAATCTTGATGTTTGAACAATTTGCAAAGTTAAAAAATGTTACACCTATCCAAAATTACCAAAATATTGCCATTAGTTAAGTTGGATTTCATTTGGGGAAATTTGATCACCAATTTTTGAAGACACTTAGGGTTTGATGGTTGCAACAAGTAAAGAGACTCCATGATACTACTTTCTCCTATCATAATTCTTGCATATTATGTATTCTTTCTTATCTTTTCAAATGTGTATGATAACCTTTTGGTTCCTTTCAATAATAAAATCATTTTCTCCAGGGTCTTTTTTTCTACTTTCATTTTCCTACTTTCTAGCAACACCCGCATCGACATGCTCAACAACATCACCAATAACACACTCTAACCTCAACTATATTGTCATTTGCATCCTTCTTTGATGTTTCCTCTTTCTCTCATTAATTTTATGTCTTATCTCTTTGTTTTAGGCTAGCATTGTTCCTTTTCTCTCAAGGTTATTTTTTTATTAATCACCCTTGAATTTATTGTGATCTCATTTGGATGTGGGTGTCTTTGTTTAGGTCAAGCCCTAAGAGTAGATTTGTACCATGTATCACAATTTAAGGAGACCAGCAATTAATCTAGTTTAACCTAAAAGAGGTAATCTCTCTTTTGATGATAGGACCAAGTGAAAAGTTGATTTAGCAATTCAATGTCAACAGGGTCCATTTTATTAATAAAGTCAACCAAATCATCCCTGGTTTCAGTGTATTCCACCAATCATCCCAACTTTTCAGGGGGGAATATGGGGAATTGAACTCCCCAAAAAACATTAAATGATTCTCTTCTTCAACCAAGATTTTCTTAGATATCTCCTCCCTTACAATCTTATGGAGAAAATGAATGTTGGGAGCACAAAAATAAACCAAACACCTTGAGCTTGAGGATAAGAAAACTTCATTGTAATACTTTTTGCAGGGCTAGAGAGAAGATTTCCCACAAATTTTCTTGTGTCCCACATAGTGACCACACTACCTAAAGCACTAGTAGCTCACTAATTTGGAAGAAAGAAATCAACCAAATATAATAAAAAAATGTTTTTAAAAGTATTAGTAGTCATTTTTCAAATTTTTGTACTAACAAAGCATCTATTTTGTTGAAAGTGTAGCTTGACTCAAAAGCTACATAGTAAAACTTGATAGCAATATCATAATATATTTTCTTTGAAAGAATTATGCTTTTAGGGCTATTGAGACCTCTCAGATTCTAATAAAGGAATTTCATTTCCAAAAATTTGAAGCTGATTTGAGCTTTTTCTTCATTCCATTACTTCTCTCCCCTATAAATTATTTATGTCTCTTCAATCTTGAGGAAGGGTGGCAAGTCTTTGTTTCAATCCCTACATCAATCCTCTTGTTTTTGTTGGGATAAGGTGACTCAGCCTTACCACAATTTATTGCTTTATTTGTACTTTCCTGAAAAGTTGCTAAATGAAGCTAGATTCTTCCACAAGAAAAGACTTGGAGTAGAAAAATAGGAAGCTTCTATTTTTTGGTGATTTATTCTCTCATGATTTTTTTTTATGCAATGGTTGTGCATAAGGAAGTTTCTAAAATAATTTGTAGATGCATTGAATATAGATGCTTTAGAAACTATTTCCTCTTGTATGAAAACTCTATAAGTACAAAGCATTGTTGTACAGAATTAAGAGAGAGATGAGAATTTATTTGCATAGGGTTATGTTGTCAAATTTTCTCTAGAATGGAGCAATATGTAAAGCTCCATGTGAAGGCTAAAAATGTATTGTAACTTTTTGTTGAATAATAGATTAGCTTGATGGTTTGGAGGGTGGGGTTTTTTACTTGGAAAGGTTTTCCCCATGTATATCTGTGTTATCTATTCTGTCTCATTCTTCTAGTTGTATGATTGTAGAATAATAATCTATGCTACTAAAATTTATTTAGATCGATAAATTGCAATCATTTTCCTTTAAGGTTTTAATTGTGGGAAATCAACTATTTATGTTTCCACTTTTATGGCATAGTAGTATGCACTTGTACTTGCTTATTAGAAGTTGTTCAAGGAACTATTGGATATTGGATATGCATACTGATCTCAGATGACTTTTTGAGGTGCTCTCATTTCCCTTCAATTGGTATCAGAGCTCAGTTTTGTGAATTGCATATTGCTTGCATGTGAGGATTCACAAAGTTTCCAGTTTTGGGTATTTCTTCTATTAAGATTTCTTAGCTTGAATAAATTGACTAATAATTAATCCTTTGATCAGTGGAAGTCTTGCAGTTTATTTATTCTTTTAGGAGATAGTAGACATTTCTTGAAGGATGGTGAAGACAAAGAAAATAGAGTTGGTCATGTTAAAATGACATTGATTTGAAGCTCTTGGTTGATAGCAGAATAATTCCTAATGCATGGGTATTTGAAGATGTCCCTTTTGTTACCTAAAATGCATAGAGGTTATGGAGTTGATCATTGGATGATCTGGAAGCTTCTAGCTAGTCTATCTCTCTTAGATGCATGTACTAGTTGTGGTTGTGGAATTGATCTATAAGTGGACCTGGAGTTCCTGAACTATGTTTTCTTCTTGGATGATTGTACTTGCATGTCTTGGATTCTTGTTCATTGGATCTAAGGGGTTTATATATTTTTCTCAAAAAAATCTATGATGATGCTCATCAATGAAAATCCATTATTCTGGGTTGAATTGTTTGGTGTTTTTTAGACTTTTGAATCTTTCAGATGAGAAGTGGGTGTAGATGTGCAAGTTGTTCTTAAACACAATGTTTTTGCAAGTTTTGCATGCTGAAATAAAAACTTGTGATTTTTTGTGGATCTACTGAAGAGCTATTTTCTTGACTCTTGTTCCTTTAGAGTGGTACCAAATAAGATAGTTGTAGTTCTACATGCGTGCATTCTTTGTGCATGATGAGAGGAGGTGTTTTTCTTTCTCTGCATGGAGATGTTGGTACGTGATCAGTCACTCAACATTTCTATTGTGATGCTTTTTTGGATTCCTGGACTATGGTGTTTGATGTGGACATGATTGCCAAATTAGATTTATGCTTGATTTGGTATTTGAGTCATGTTGTCTACATGATTATTCTATTTGATCTCATTTGTACATGTCACTAATGTGATAGTGGGCTTATGTGTTGCAATGATTGGATCAACAAGTTATGTAGTCAGGTGGGTAGGCCACTCATTTAATTGCAGTGGAATAACTTGGATGTGGACTATCTATATCCACTAGATTTGATCCAGTGTTGGTGCAAACTTGTTAGCTGGCCTTGTTTGTGGTCACATGTTCATTTGTGTGGTTGCTTTAGGATGAGAGGATGGATGATATTTGAGTACTTGGATAGTCAGTTATGGAGTCCTATAGCATGGTGAACTTCCTTACTGTGGAGATCTTGGTTTCACTCAGTGTGATGTGTGGGCCTGGATGATTTTTCAGATCTAGAGGATGGTGTGTCATATGCTTAGATAGCTCAATATCATGTTTCAGTGGGAGCTTTGGCAGTGGCTGTATTTTTCCATCATATGGTGATGGATGATCTTCTTTAGTGTTGCAAATGTTGGAGGATGCCTTAGATCCTGTTGCTGTAGAAGGGTCTTTCACATTTGTTGGTTCACCAGTTGGAGATGGTATCTTCATGTGATTGGAGATGTTGACATCTTTAGGATTCAAGGGGTCCTTAGTAGAGATGTTGTTTATGCTTTTATTTAATATGTTATCATGGTGGCTTTTATGTCATGTTTTTCTCTTTATTACTAGTTTAGAGTTGTGACATCATATAGTTATTTGATATAATCACATTAATCATGTTATCTCTTTGGAGGAGATGGTTTAGATCATAATTTCATGTTTATGTTCCTGATTCCATTGTTGGAGCTTTGACATTGATCTTGGTTTAGATTTTTGGTATTGAGTACTTTGATCATTTGGTTGATACTTCATGACAATACTATGTTGCAATGGAGTTTTGCATGGAGTGATTGATTGCAGGTGCTTGTGGATACTTGGAGAATTAGGTGAGGCAAGAGTTCTCTTGAGATGAGAGACGTGTTGTTGAGATGTATAATCTTGATAAGATTTCAACACGAAGTCCAAGGAGCCTACACCTTTGTTGGATGTGAGTTTAGTATAGACCTATGGGGAGATTGTTCTTGGATAAGTCACACAGTGACTTGCATATCTTAGAGGAGCATTCTCATTCCCCGCTCTTGGTCTACTCGATAGTTTATCACTTGAGAGGTATTTCCCAATGTTATTTTCAGGTGCTTTATCTTTTCTTTCATATTCATGGATCTTTAGTTGCATTTAGATGGTTCTGGAGGATTCATTATGAGAGATGGATAACATGATTATATCCTTGAGGTGTACTTTTATTTATGATGACAATAGGAGATGGCAGTGGGCTGATTTCCTAAAATGGGAAATGGAGTTGTTTGATCTTCTTTGAGAGGCTTACATCCATGTAGATTCATGATATCATGTTATGTTTGATCTCTTGCCGTTGAATAGTTTTGGATGTTGTTGTGGCTTTTCTCTTGATTTTGTGAAGGAGATCATACTTGGCACAATTGACATTTAGAAGTGCTTGTAGAAGGACACTCTACATGCTTATGATTTGTAGTTTCTTTGTTTGGTCTTAGTTATCTTCTTAGATGTTTTGGTTCACATAACATTTTTTTGAGATCTGTTGGAGCTATGGTGGTCACTCTTTTGTGGTCATTTGTTATCATTTGTACTTCATTGTTTTTTGTGATGACAAGGTGGTTCATTTATCTCTTTTCTTTGTTGGATGTGGAGAACACAAGAGAGTTGTGGAGATTGGATAAGAGAGATGTTTCTTGTACTGTTTTTGCTACAAGATTTGCATGTCTTTGTGGATGATCCTTGGTACTACATGGTTGCACTTTCTTTACATTGTTATCAATAGACTCAGTATATTTTTTATGTTTCAGATTCAACATGACCCATGCAGTGGGAGTTCTTGTATGTGTTTGGTCTTCATTGACTAGTTTGCACATAGAACTTGAGGTTGCAGTTTATGGGTTGGTTATGTTGTTGGCATGAGTTTTATGGTGTTGGATACCTTTGAGGTATGGGTGATTGGATGGGTTATCATTTATGGTGGATGTTATTTTCAATCTCGTGAGTTTATTAGTTGGATTGGACAAATCACTTTGGTTGTTGTTTTGGCTAATGTTTTATCTTATTTTCTGGAGGATGACTTCATAATTTTGTTGGGCTAAGAAGTTGATGTTTTTGATGCTTTTGTGTAGCTCGTGAGCGTAGTGGAGTGGTGGCAATGTTGTGTAGCCTTTTCTATCACTACGGTCTTATGCTTGTGTTATTTGGACAGGTGTCTAGTTGGAGCACAAGAGCATGTGTTAGGATTTATGTGGTTTCATAAATGGATGTGATGATATAGTTTCATCAGTTTGAATCTTGTAAGGTATTTGTCAAGTGGGAGATTGTTGGGATAAGGTGACTCAGCCTTACCACAATTTATTGCTTTATTTGTACTTTCTTGAAAAGTTGCTAAATGAAGTTGGATTCTTCCACAAGAAAAGACTTGGAGTAGAAAAACAAAAAGCTTCTATTTTTTGGTGATTTATTCTCTTATGATTTTTTTTTATGCAAGGGTTGTGCATAAAGAAGTTTCTAAAATAATTTGTAGATGCGTTGAATGTAGACGCTTTAGAAACTATTTCCTCTTGTATGAAAAATCTATAAGTACAAAGCATTGTTGTAGAGAATTAAGAGAGAGATGAGAAGTTATTTGCACAGGGTTATGCTATCAAATTTTCTCTAGAATGGAGCAAGATGTAAATCTCCATGTGAAGGTTGCTAATGTATTGTAACTTCTTGTTGAATAAAACATTAGCTTGATGGTTTGGAGGGTGGGGTTTTTTACCTAGAAATGTTTTCCCCACGTATATCTATGTTCTCTATTATGTCTCATTCTTCTAGTTTTATGATTGTAGAATAATAATCTGTATGTCGTAATGATGCTGAAATTTATTAAGATCGATAAATTGCAATCATTTTCCTTTAAAGTTTTAATTGTGGGAAATCAACTATGTTTGTTTCAACATTTATGGCATAGTAATATGCACTTGTATTTGCTTATTAGAAGTTGTTCAAGGAACTATTGGATAATGGATGTGCATACTAATCTCAGATAACTTTTTGGGGTGCTCTCATTTCCCTTCAGTTTCTTCACTTCTTCTTGGTTGCCCAACCCTATACATTGATCTAAGCAAATGAGTTCACACTCATGAACATAATCTAACTACATTAGGTAGCACCAAGTGATAAGAAATAGTTTTATTGTTGAGAGGGGTGAGCTAGGGACATTGGGTGAGAGCACACCCTCAACTTGTTTTCATTTAAGAGATAAGTTTGAGTCTGGGTGGAAAGGATTGCAGTTTCCTCATCTTGCAAAAGTGTCCCCTTTATGAGAGCGTCCATCTTTAATCCTTCAAAGTTTTGACATCCTGTTTGAAGTTTAGACAAATTTTAGAATAGCCTCAATGAGGGGTTATTCATCACTTTATCTCCTCTCCTTGGGGCTTATGTGAACCCTTAGTTGCTTGTGTTGCCTCACCATCTAAAGAAATGTGTCATTCTTTTAGTTTTTAAGGTTTTTTTGAAGGGGCTTTATATTGAGAAATTAGATGTCTAATTTGGACCAACTTTAACAAAAAACAATAGTGTTTTCATTCATCATAGCTTGGGTCCATTTCCCTTATTACAGTGTTATAAAATTAGGAAGTGTCTTGTTAATATCCACATACATGCAAAAGCATGTAACTACTAACCTAAATTTAAACTTGGTCACTTAATCAATGGAAACATAGTGCCAAAAAGTGTTGCCAATCCATTTGAAAATTTGTTAACCCCAAAACTTAATCAAGAAGCCCATGAGGCGCACCCAAACATGCATTATTTTATTTAGTTCTTTACATCAAAAGAGTGACAAATGGTGTTTGTCATAAGGCTATGAACCTAGAGTGAGAAAAATAATGAGGTCCTCCTCAATCATGAACTTACTTGACATGATATTAGCAGTAACACTCCCCTTTAGCTTCCATTTTTGATGCAGTACAATGCAGGAGAATCCCCAAAGGAGATGTCCTAGCCCCCAACAAAGGACCACACATTGGAATATAAACAATAACACAAAGATTTAGATCCAAAACAACACCAAATCTCATAATAGAATCATAAGATTTACATCCAACATTCCTAACTGTAAGGCCTTTCGAGTTATGGCTAAATACATAAACAAATACAAAAATAATTTTGTAAAACCTTACAAGATCCAACTCCTAGATAGCACAAAACCACAATCTGGTAGAAAACTTCAAGAAGAATCTAAACTTGTGCTCACAAGCCACCAAGAAACCTTCTTGTTTCCCAAGCCCACACTTAGCTAATAGCTCTGCTACTTCACTAATCTCAGCTACTTCATGCTAAACTCCTTGCTTCATCATGAATCAAGACTTCACAAGACCCTCTACTTATACTAAACCAAGCCAAGTGTCAACCTAGAAAGTTACATTAAATATACCCTCAAGCCACAAGTAACTTTGGAAACTGACATTAAGTACATGAAATAACAAAATACTTAGGACAAGCCCTAAGTTTACAATGCATAACTAACTCGTAAGACCAAATAAGAGCACACACTCTTAGACGTAGGTCCATGTGTCATCCAACTATCCAAATCCAAGAGCACATAATCCAACTTGTTCAGATCAAAGCTCGTGAATACAATCTCCAAAGTCTGTCAAGAAATCAGGAACACACTACTAGCAACCACCAAAATGGCTCTAACTCCAATCCTTATGCGTACTTAGGAAATGTTCCCCTATATGCCTTAAACACATCCCAAACAATGCAAATCATAAGTCCACAAATCTGAGCTCAATGATCACAGGATTTTTGACTACCCCAAGATTCTCTTGCATCAAACACCCCAGGAGCAAAGAAAATATGTTTTCAATAGCTAGAAGAACATCTTTTAGGGTTCATGAAGAAAACCCTGAACTAATTCTTCACATACATGTCCTCCATCACATCAAATCACACACTCTTTCCTTTGTCCCACTTCTGCAACTCCTTTCTTGCAACTATCAACTTCACATTTATACTCGATGTGTCACATGTGTGTTTCCCACGTTGATCTCTGACCCTTTGAGAATCCTTGAACTCAACTTGAATACCAAAACTCAGGTTCCTATTACCAAGCTCTACATTTCATAAAGGAATCAAGGAATGCTTCCTACCTGTTAGTGTAGTTTTTTATTTTTCCTATTTTGCTAGGTTTTTCCTACACTTTTAGTAATCTTGCTTAGGTTAATAAAGCATGTCTTATTAGGTGAATAGTTGTGAGGTGTCACCTTCCTACATGTGAGCATCCATTAGCTATCTGGGAAGATACTTTTCTATCTTTAGTTCGACAAATGGTTGCTCCTCATTGGTTGGTGTTGCCACCTCCTCCTTTTTCCTAGCCTATATAAGCATGCTACCTAGCTTGTATTTGTATCTCTTATTTTTGCATCCTCTTAATGCTATTTTGCTTCCAACATTTGCATTATTCTCTTGGAGACTAACTCTATGATGCTATTTTGATTTTGTATCATTTGCATTCATAGTTTAGATATTTACTCTTTGCACTAGTTTTCTAGGTTATTAATCTTTTCAGATTCTAACATGGTATTAGAGTTTTTCTATGTGCAAGACTAGATTTTAGTTTCCTTATTTGAGAGATTCGGGGGGGGGGGGGGGGGCAAATAAACTTTATTGTAGTTTTTTGAAAAATGAAGTATGCTCTTCTCTTGCATCTTTGGATGATCTTGAGAATTAGAAAAGTTTTGACAAAAACGATTTTTCTCTGGGGTTTCAATCTCAAATCTGACAACCAACTTGCATATTTGGAGTTTTCAATCAGTATTGCAGGTTCCAGCATGTCATTGATGGACTTAAGAAGCTGATCCAGCATTTGCATGTCATATTCTGGTTGCTGGGGTCATTTTTTGATTTTTGGAGCCATTTTTTTACTGTTAAAGGCGTCTGATTTACACTACAGCAATATCTTCTATACATCAGCAAGAAAAACGCTTTCTGAGTTTTGTTCGCAGCCCCGTAAAACCATCTGATTATCTTTTAGATTTTGCATGCAAGTTGTACGCTTTCCAAAATCGAGCATGCAAAGCTACAGCCATACCCCTCTCCATTGGCAGTCGCAGATTTGAACGCAGTTTTCAAATGTCTCGTTCTTGCTCATACGGACTCCGATTTTGATGATTCTTGTTATGAACTTGGCCATTTTTTTGTGCTCTATCCACTAGTGGAGTTGTTTTTTGATTTTCATGCATGAATTCTTCAGAAATTGTAGATTCTCGGATGTGACTATGCACAGTTCTCGTTTTGGAAACTTTGGAGGATCATAACTTTCTCATACGACCTCATATCGAGGCGATTCTTTTTTTGAAAGTGTATTTTTTTTTTCAAGTAGATCATAGTGGTGCTATTTGTTTCCTTGATTATTGTGCCCAAGTTTCAGTTTTAGCATATACTCTTCATGAGGGTTTGTAATGCATTGGAATCAAGACCACTAAGTATTTCTTTCTAGTGGTAGTTGTAAACGCACTAAAATAAAGTGCCAAATCATATTTCTTTGGGGGGGGGGGGGTTCTTTGATTGAGTAAAAAGTGGGGGGCATTGTTGTGGCTGGGTTCTCTTCTTTTTTGCATTTCTTCATCATGGATCAAACAAATATGCCCATCCTAACTCCATACAATTACTTTGAGTGGAAATCATGCATGACAATTCAGTTAAGGAAAGTTAGATTAAATAGGATAACTATGGGACTTGAAACTGAACCTGCTAAAGATGAAGACAAGCCTAAGTGGTTTAACAAATGTGATGAGGCATATGGAACATTGTGTTTGTCTATTTCTCCTGACTTGCTATTTCACATTGAGTCTTTGGATACACCAAATGAAGTATGGACAAAGCTAGAAACATTATTTGGCACACAAGATTCAATGAGGGGTCATATGTTGGAAAATGAATTAATTAGTTTGAGTCCAGGCAATTTCAACACAATCCAAGATTTCTTCACCAAATTGAAATCACTAAGGTTGCAGTTAAAACAATGTGGAATTGAAAAGAAAGATGAACAACTGATTCTTAGTATTCTCTCTAAGCTAAGTTCAGAATATTCGGTGTTTGTCTCTACTTTCTATGCTACTAAGGGTGCACTTGGTACTCAATTTACCATGCCATCTTTAGATGATTTTTCTATCAATCTCACTCGAGAATACGACAAGCTAATCCAGATAGGCATTCTTAAGTCCTCTAAGTC
Source organism: Cupressus sempervirens (assembly GCA_028749045.1). Taxonomy (NCBI): domain Eukaryota; kingdom Viridiplantae; phylum Streptophyta; class Pinopsida; order Cupressales; family Cupressaceae; genus Cupressus; species Cupressus sempervirens. The sequence goes on along the minus strand of CM053783.1, from coordinate 38,575,028 downwards.
ACATGCCTTGGCTGCCAACCAAGGCACAAAAGAACAACAAGGACAAAGTAGTAACAACAATAGTAAGGACAAGAAACAAAAGAATAACGAGGAGAAGAAGGATCAGATGCTGGTTTCTTCAAAAGCAACTATTGATACACCATCTTCCAAGGGTGATAAGCCTAAGAAAGAAAAGGTCAAATGTGCCTATTGTAAAAGACCTGGTCATGATGAATATAAATGTTTGCAGAAACAACTTGATCACTTAACATACATTCTTGAGAAGAATAATATCAGTGTTCCTGAGTCTATCAAACAAAGTTCTAATGAAGGGTCTAACAAAGAAAAAGAAAATAGCAAGGGGAAAGGAAAGGGCAAGGCCCTTTTTGCAGTTGCTTCCTCACCATCCACTTGGGTTCTTGATTCGGGTGCTTCACACCACATGGCTTCATCTAAGGAAGAACTTGCATCCTTGGAGCCATGTACTATGCCTTCTATTTTGATGGGTGATAACACTCTTGTTGAGGTGTGTGGGAGAGGGTCTATTGATGTGGGGAATGACACATTCCATTATGTACCTTATGTACCCTCATTGTCAACTAATCTCCTATTGGTACACCAGATCACTCACACAGGTTTAGGCAAGCGGGTTGAGTTCACTCCTGATTCAGTGGAGATACGTGAGTTGCACAATGATTCTACAGTTGCAATTGGGAGAGTGGATCATCAGTCACGACTCTATATGTTTTCTCACTTTGTTTCTGATCCTCCTTTGACTGTTTTTCTCACTCACTTTAATGATGTGAGCAAATTATGGCATGAGCGGTTTGGCCATCTTAACTTTCACTACTTGCATTAGCTTAACCAGTAGAGCATTGTCACAGGGTTGCCTTCTACTTTGACATTGGAGTCACTTGAAATACATGATAGATCTTCTGATGGGTTAGATTCACTTGAGCAGTCTTCTACCTCCACTTTTGATGCAGAGAGTGATTCAGAGGACTCACCTCCTTCCTCTCCTAGTCATCATTCACAGGTTGATGATTCTCCTCTAGATTCTCCATCTTTTAGTCCAGTTTGGGCTAGACAAACCTTGCAATTTGTAGGTGATTGGGTTGGGGATCCATCAGACACCAAGCAGACTAGTTCACAATTCCAAGATGCTCTACATATCTTCATTGCTACTGCCTCAAATCCACAGTCCTTTCATGAGGCTTCTGGTATTTCTGAGTGGGATACAGCTATGCAGGAAGAGTATAGTTCCTTGATGAGGAACCACACTTGGGATCTTGTCCCTTTTCCTAAGGAAAGAAAACTTGTTCGATGTAAGTGGATCTACCGAACAAAATTTGCAAGCTTTGTTGGAGGTGTAGGATGCTTCATCTTTTGGGGGGCCCTCTTCCTCTCACTTGGAGTCCTAATTTTTTTTGGGGAGTCTCTTTTCTCTCTCTTTTGGGGGAATTTTATGTACATGGGTACCTCATCAGGCTTGACTTGTCGGGACCCATTTCTACATCCACCTAAGCTTCGCTTATGGGGGGGTGTTAGTGTAGTTTTTTATTTTTCCTATTTTGCTAGGTTTTTCCTACACTTTTAGTAATCTTTCTTAGGTTAATAAAGCATGTCTTATTAGGTGAATAGTTGTGAGGTGTCACCTTCCTACATGTGAGCATCCATTAGCTATCTTGGGAAGATACTTTTCTATCTTTAGTCCGACAAATGGTTGCTCCTCATTGGTTGGTGTTGCCACCTCCTCCCTCTTCCAAGCCTATATAAGCATGCTACCTGGCTTGTATTTGTATCTCTTATTTTTGCATCCTCTTAATGCTATTTTCCTTCCAGCATTTGCATTACTCTCTTGGAGACTAACTCTATGAAGTTATTTTGATTTTGTATCATTTGCATTCATAGTTTAGATATTTACTCTTTGCACTAGTTTTCTGGGTTATTAATCTTTTCAGATTCTAACACTACCACCCTTCTCAATAGTAAACACATTCTTGACATAATCATGCACTGGCCTGCAATCATACTGCCAAGGTCTACCAAGTAATATGTGACAAGAACTCATGTCTAGAATATCACACAACACTTGATCAACATACTGCCCAATAAAAATTAAGAAGACATCACTTCCTCACTTCCAAAGCATATTCATCTTGCAACCAATTGATCCTATATGGATAAGGATGTCCTATTCTCTTCAAACCAAGTTTCTCAACCATTTCCACAACAACTAGGTTATCAGTATTACCAGCATCCAAAATTACATTCAAGTATTTAGCTCTAGACTTACAATGAGTCCTAAACAAAATCCACCTTTGACAAGGTTCCAACACCTTCTTACCTAGCAATACTCATCAAACTAGCAAGTTCTCCTGCTCCTACTCGAGCTCATTCACTAAATCAAAATTTTCATGCACCATAGTGTCTCTTCTATCTCCAACCTTCCTATCAACACTGGGACATTCAAAATATTTATGTCCTTCACCACACTTGAAACAAGTACCTTTAAATGCACCTCTACTTGTTCTTCTCTTCTATTCAACAAGTTTTTGGTTCATCCTCATCCATTTTCTTAAGCTTTATAGAGTGTTCCTTCTTTTTCTTCCCTTGAGAATTACCTTGATGTCTTCTCTTCAACTATCTTCTACCCTTAGAGCACATTGATAAGCACCCTCAAATAAATCAATCTTCAGCATACCAATTTGATCTTGGATATTGAAACTCAAACCATTAATATACCTTGCCACCTTTTTTAAAGAAAGTTCTCTATGCCCAGACCGAATAGTCAACTTATATAATTGCTTAGTATAAACTTTTATTGTCATATCCTTTTGTTTCAAGTTCTACAAACTCTTAAACAACTCAAGTTCATAATCAACAAGAATAAACATAGCCTTCAATTTTGTTACCATCAATCTCCACCTAGTGATCTTCATTGCATCTTCCTTTTCTCTATTTCTTTCCAATTATTTCTACCATAAAGAAACATGTCCTTTTAACTTAGTTTGTGTCAACCTCACTCTAAGAGGATCTCCAATATCCTCTAACTCAAAGTAGTCTTCCAACTCACCAATCTAGTCAATTAGTCTTCAAGATTCAAAGTACTAGAGAAGTTCAAAACATCCATCTTATGCTTCAATTTCAACTTAGCTCTAGATCTATTTAGTTGACCAATTTTGTCTTCCACAAATCTCTCCATGTGATCAATTTCATCTTCGCCACTAGTACAACAGCTTTGAAGTCTTCAACAACTTCTTCATATCCATTATCAATACCCACATTCCTATGGTAGACTACAAATAACTCTCATGATATCAAAAACCATATCATTCTTCATCAACTCCATCTCAAATCTGAAATCGACTTTAACCTTCTCTGAAATCTTAGTCTCCACAACATCACAAAAATTTGTGATTTCCGTAGGGTCCAATCTTCTTGGAGGCATCTTCCAAGATCTTCGAAAACCAAAAGCAACAAATTGACAAGATCAACCATCTCTGATACCACTTGATGCAGTGCAAGGTAGGAGAATCCCCAAAGCAGATTTCCTAGCGCCTAACAAAGAACCACACATCAAAATATAAATAATAAAACAAAGATTTAGATCCAAATCAACACAAATTATCATAATATTTACATCCAACATGCCCGATCATAAGGCATTCTGAGTTATGGCCAAATACATTAGAAAATATGAAAACAATTCAGCAGGAACTCGCAAGATCCAACTCCTAGCTATCTCAAACCCACAATCTTGTAGAAAACCTCAACAAGAATATAAACTTGTGCTCGCAAGCCACCAAGAAACCTTCTTGTTTCCCAACTCCACACTTACCTACTAGCTCTGTTACTTCGCTCCTCTCAGCTACTTCATATTGAACTCCTTGCTCTATTATGACTCAAGAATTCACAAGACCCTCTACTTATACTAAACCAAGCCATAGTTTAGCCTAAAGAGTTTCATTAAATATACCCTCAAGCCACAAGTCATCTAGGAAACATACATTTAATACATGAAATAACTAAATACTTAAGACAAGCCCTAAGTTTACAATGCATAACTAAATCATAAAACCAACTAAGAGCAGGTGCTCTTAGACATGGTTCCATGTGCCATCTAACTATCCAAATCCAAGAGTGCTTAAGCCAAATCGCTCAGATCAAATCTCATGAATACAATCTACAAAGTCTATCCTAAAATCAGGAAGACACTACTAGCAACCACAAAAATAGTTCTAGCTCCAACACGATAACTCCAATCACTATATGCCCTTAGGACAAAGTTCCCCAATATGCTTCAAACACATGCCCTACTATGCGAACCATAAGTCCACAAATCCGAGCTCAATGCTCCCACATATAGGATTTTTGACTACCCTAGGATGCTCCTACATCAATTTTCCAATAGTCTAACAATGTACCATGTCAATGGTTGTGTGCAAAGGGGACAAATTACCCACCAATTTAATATTCATGGAGGAAGCAATTATGTCCACTACAAGGTTAGGAAACTTAATTTTCATTCCTTTCTTTGTTTGCAAATACTTAGCGGCTATTTTAGGAGTCCTTGACTTGCTTCACTGCTAAGGATCATGCTTTTCTAACCCTTGGATTTTAAGCTTCCTTTCATGGGCACATCCGCAATATTCTCAGTCCACACAAATATACGATAATTATATGTCATGGATAGGTCGACAAGTTGCATAGAGGATTTGAATCTTTAAGCTTTGGCTATGGAGGTAGCTACTCAACATCTAAAAGCAAAATGTAGAGCACAATATCAAGATAGAAACAATATAATAGGAATACATTGTATTTTCACCAAGTATGCAATATAAACAATATAATGGATGGATAGTACATAGGAGAGCCCTTAGTTATATAGCCAAGATAAGTACAAAGGAGTGAATGAGACAAAGGCAACTAAAATTGTCTCACTACATGATAATTTAACATGAAAAGTTATTACCCTATGAAAGATAGGTGATAGTGTGATATGAGCACAAAATGGGGATCACCTACCAAAGGTGGAGTCATGTGTTTGCAAGGTTGATCAACCTCCAAAGCGGAAAAGTTCATTCACTATAAGTAGATATGATAAAATAATTTGATAAGCCTGCCTAAAGTGAAAATGCTCCATCCATTCCTATATAATTCCCAGGAAATAACCAAGGTAATTGTCTTAACTACACTAACAAAGTCCCATCTTTACATGTGTCTTAGAGACGGAAACGGAATAATCTATATGGTACCACAACTTCTTCCATAGTAAAACCCTCAAAATACAATATGAGGGTTGCAAAAAAGATAGAAGGACAATTGATGAGTCCAATCTAAGGCTTATTTAGTTCATGTTTTTATATGTTTTGATGGTTAAAGACTTTAGAAATTTCTGAGCTTTTGATAAACTTATCCAAAATACTTATAATTATGTTGTTATATGCATGAATTTTGATGGGATTAATATGGTGTGTGTGTGTGTGTGTGTGTGTGTGCATGTCTCTGTGTGTGTGTGTGGTTATATAGAATGAAATGATGTATCTTATTGTCTTGCATTAATTGGGTAATTTCTCATGTAGCCATTGATGAGAGAAAAGCCGATATGAGTAACTTATTAATTTTGTCTTTGATATGTATTGTTGTTGTTGCATGTACACACTAATCTTTTGCAGGAAAATGGCTAGTCAACAATGGAAGGAGAAGTCAGCATTGAAGATAAAGCGTTGATAATGAAGTGGTTGATTGTTTTGAATTCATAATGACTCCATGACCTTTCAATTATTAGATATTGTTGCAGCTTGGGTCAAGTTGGTTGCAAATCATTATGGAGTGGATCTAGAAGCCATGGACTCAAGAGTTCATGTGCAAGAAAAGCGCAACTTATTTATGAACTAAATGATGTTGTTTGATGTCAATCTTGTCATATTCCTAGTGTTGAACGACCCTAGATCTTAGGAGTTTTGTTTTATGTCAGTATGTTAAATAAGTTGAAAGTTTAGATTTTGATGTTAAGAAGAATTAGTAAGACACTCTCTTGTAATCCAGCAGTTGAGATAAATACAACTTTGTTTCATTCAGCTTATGTACTTATGAAAGACTCATGAATGAAAATGATATTTACAATTCTTAATCTCTGAGTTGTTCATTATTCATTCTTCTGCGGGGGCCCACACGAGAGGTTAATGTAACTTGTAGTCAGGTAGAGATTAGTTTCTCATTCCATAAAATAGAAGCACAAGTTTTAGAGCTCTATTGTTCCTATAGCCATAGGGTAACAAAACTGTTGGTTGTTTCCTACAACATAAGTAAATAGTTTAGTTTCATGTTTGTAATTTCATTTTTGAGTGTAGGCTAAGTTGTCATTTCATTTCTTACCTTAGTTTCTATTCCAACAATGACATGTCAGGAGAATTAGAGCATATACTTTGTAGGCTTTGTTTCAAGTTTACGTTCCCTAGTCGATAATTTAATGAGCTCAGTATGACATTCTAGTACATTACTCAGTGTTGATCTTATGTAGAACCAATGTAACGAGGGTGTCCAATCCTTAGATACAAAGCCATTGTATTGACCAACCAACAACCCCTTTTAAAGTAGGCACCGTGCATAGAAGAAATTCAAACCTCAAGCATGGAGAAGAGTATCAATAAGTAATTACACTTTTGCATATACACTATAGGAATTATAACTTATGAAAGTGGGAAATACTTAATTAAAGATAAAATTGAATATATAATACCTTTCTCTCTTTTTATTGGAAAAACACATATACTTATAGAAGAAAGAATGTATGATATAGATGCATCTTAAGATAAGGACCTTAAAATAAGCAACTTAAGAATGAGTCACTCTACAATTGAAAGATTTACAATGAGGAGTATTTTAACATAAATCATCTAAGCAAAATAATACACTTGTGCAAATTGTAGTATACAATAAGATAGATATCATTTTGTGTCCAAGTGCAAGAAGCACATGCTTTTCCACAATGATATTCATAGTTGTGGATTGATATCCATTGTGGTCTTTAGAAATAGCTATTAGTAACCCTCAATCTTTTCTATTTGTGTCTTGTGTTAGTTTGGTTAGCTTGGACAACTATTCATCCACATGTATTATTTAGTAAATAATTATTTTACTAACTAATTAGTTATAGTAGGGACAATTATTTGTTAAATAATTGACCACTTTTAGAAGCAACTAGAAACCATTTTTTTAATTGGTTATTGGGTTGTTTTTTTATCTCAACCATTGATTCAGAATAAATCTCGACCATTGATTTTTCAGCGAAAGTAGTATATAAGGGGGGCATGGGACATTTGGAGAACACAAGTTGAAGAAGCATTTGCAATGTTAGCAAATGAATTTGCAACGATAGCAAATAGTCTTGCAATGTTAGCAAGGGTGCAGTGATAGCGTTGGGGATAGCATAGGGGAATATTAGCGAGAGGAATCGGGAGGTTGCCATAGTTCAACTAGTAAGAGGCAAGAAATTTTGTATCTCTTAATTTTCTGAAGTTAATATAATTCCTCATCTGTAAAACTAGTTTTCCCTTGGGAGTTTTCCCAGGGACAATTTGTCTAAAAATATTGTGTCATTGTGTTGCTTATTTCTTTCTATATTTTATTGGTGAAGTTGTAGTTGTGTTATTTTTTTATATTAGTTGTGAATTAATTTTTGGCAGTTAAATAATCATTTAAGATAGGATATTAATAATCAATGACTGCAATAGTAATTTTCACATGGTATCAAATCACTGTTGAGAGTAGAAAAATTTTTTCCCTAGGAAAGAAACTAGGGGTTTATTAAACCTAGTTTGATCTCTTCAAATTTATTTTTGCTTTAATCCCTTGAGATGGCTTCACTTGGTTTGAGAGATCAGGACAGATTGGATGGTGCCTCAAATTTTGGTGTCTAAAAGGCTAGACTTACTTTATTATTGGAAGAGAATCGTATCAAGGATTATGTTACCAATGTTGTAGTTGTACCTACAAATGTGACATAGCTTGCAAGATGCAAGAAGGACAATGCCAAGGTGAGGAGGATAATCCTTGATGGTGTCAAGGATCATATTGTTCCATATAGATACAACAAAGAAAATATGGGATGTCATTTTAAATCTATACCAAAATGTTATAACCAAGGAAGATGATTCTCAAAGAGAAGTTGAGGAATACCAAGATGAACCAAGGAGAAGACGTCACAAGTTACCTCACCAAGCTTAGACTTGTCAAGGTGAGTTAGCAACTCTTGGAGATAGCCCTAGTGATGACGAGCTAGTGAGAATACCCCTAAATGGGTTTACTAAGCAGTGGAGTGTCTTTGTTCAAGTTGTTAGTGGATGAGACACCTAAACGAGGAAGTTTGAATCAACTATGGAGTGATTTCACTCACGAGGAGTTTAGACTAAGTCTTGTCAATGAGGCCAACAAGAGTTAGAAAAGTGAGTTGGATCAAGAGAACGTTGCCCTAGCGGGGAAAAAAAAAAGCAAAGAAGGGGTTTAGAAAAGGATCATCAAATTCACAAAGTGAGAAGAAGAAGAAGAAGGAACTTTCTAAGGTCAAGTGCTTTGGTTGTCAAGAGTATGGTCACTATGTCAGTGATTTCCTAGAAAGGAAGAAGGGAAAGAAGTAGGTGGTAGCTTCAGCTAGTGCAGAAAAACTCTCTAGTAGAATGGAAGATGAGTTTACACTCATAGCTTATATGGTTAGCTCAACCTCACAATATGTTTGGCATACAAATAGTGGGGCATCATTCCATATGATAAGAGTTAGAGAGTGCTTCTCTAGTTATAAGGAGGAGAACACCAGTATATAAATCTCTATGAGAAACTTTTCCAAACTCAACCCAGTTGGGAAATGGACTATTCAGTTTCAGAGAGAGAATGGAAATATAATTCCACTTCGAGTAAAAGCACAAACCTGTGTCACCCTTTTGTAAAGAAAAGGCTAACAAAAGTATAATTGTTCACCTTAAATGACATAAAACTGGTATTTTTATTTAGAATTTGAAAATGAAGTAAACTAATGAAATGTGTAGAAATGGATGAAGTTTAGGAATACAATTCTTAATAATTATTTGGAATAAGAATTGATATTTTTTCTTAATTTTTATAGATAATTTTTTAGTTGTTGAAAAACATTGAAAATTAGGGGTCTAATTCCCCCCACAAAATTATATGTAAATAAGCTTATTTAACTTTGATCTCAGACTATGTTATAGATAACATATATAGCTAGAACAATTAAAAATAAAAATTGGCTTTAGACCTATATTTTCTTTTTTTAAATGATTCAAATTACAACTCACTTGAAATCAATAGTTTTCATCTCCCACCACATTTTTCAAAACAAATCTATTGTAACTAGAAGAAAAATTATACATTTTGGAAGAGGACTCTCTCCTCTAGAATGTCATATAATTTTAATTTAATTTTTTTCTCCTTCTCAAAATCAACATCTATTCGAGTGTTAAAATGTGTGCTTGTAGAACTTTTTAATTACAATATACCATATCTAATTAAAACACAATAAAATCTATATGAGAATATTCTTGACTTTGAGCTCTATAAAATGGTGTTTAAATGTTATTAAAAAACTATCATAAAAATAGTAAGAGTTATTGAAACGTGAGTTTTCTGAAATAATTTTATTTTTTTAGTAATCAAATACAAACTAGTATAAAACATCCATTTAATAGACATTTCCAATTGGAAAAGTGTGAGAACATATATAAATTAGCTAGAATGAATTTATTTAGATCATAGGTTTGAACAAAATTGATTTTTTGATAGAAATATTCAAATTCAGTCGTTCTGATAAGTCAACCTGAAAGGTGACACAACTTTGTACTTTTACCCTTTCATGATATTTTGTATGTACTAGGTTTAGGTATGGATCTAATTTCTTTATCTATTCTTCAAGGTAGTGGGTATAATGTATTCTTTAGAGTGACATGTGTTGATCAAGCATAAGGATTGGAAGTCACCCATAACTATTGGAGTTAGGAGTTGTCCCATTTATAGGTTGTAGGTTGATACTCCTAAGGCACTCATGAGTAGCTATAATCCTAGAGATCTTGGAGAGCTAGGGCATAGGAGGATGGATCATATTCATCATGGAGCACTTAAATTGCTATATGAGATAGTGACGGGTGTTCTAAAGGGTGAGCACAGAGCATGATGATGTATGTAAAGGATGTGTGTTGGGGAAGTTTGCAAAAGCCTCATTTCCAAGGAGTGACACTAGATTTGAGGGTGTTCTTGATCTAGTACATTTAGATGTTTGTGGACCAATATTGAAAAAATCTCTCAAATGATATGAGTACTATGCTACTTTTATTGATGGTTTCTCCAATAAGACTTGGATATACTTCTTGAAGACCAAGGATGGTCTTTTTAGTCACTTCCAAGTGTTCAAGGCTCTTGTGATTAATTAGGAAGGAAGATAAAGGTTCTTCACTCAGGCAATGGAGGCAAGTACAAAGGAAATGTCTTCCTGGAGTTCTGTACAAGGGAAGGAATCAAGAGAGAGTGGATTGTTCTTTACAATCCACAATAGAATGGAGTTGCTGAGAGGAAGAACCATTCTTATTGGCAAAGGCATGTAGTACACCAATTTACATTTAGAACAAGGTTCCACACAAGGTGTTAGGGAAGATGACACCAGAGGAAGCTTTCACAGGTAAGAAGCCAAATGTTGGTCACTTCAGGATATTTGGGATTTTTGCATATTTTCATATTCCAAATGATACACATACGAAGTTAGATCAAACTACAGAGAGAGGGTATCTTGTTGGGTACCGTGAAACCTCAAAGGCATATAAGATTTTCATCCCCGAGACCAGAAGAATTATTGTCAAACGTGATGTCAAGTTCATGGAGGACAAGGCATTTGGAAGGTCCAGAGATTTGCCAGTAGGTGATCAAAGTGAGCAGCCAATAGAAGCTCCAAGACAAAGTCAAGGGAAGCAAAGCTCAAGTACAATTACCAATACAAGTGTAGGCTCATGTGGTGAAGATTCACTAAATATGGAGCAACTGGTGCAACAGGAAGTCCATCAAGAAGACATAGAGGTTGATATTTCACTCTACAATTGGTATTAGAAAGCATGAGGTTTAACGTACACATAGGGAGACTCAGGAGTTTGTTGGAGCTCTTAGGAAGAGTACTAGACAACAGAGACAACCAACCATGTTCAATGACTATGCGACACTAGTTAGCCAGTTGGTAGATAGTGAGCCTTCCAACTATCAAGAGGTTGCAAAGAATCAAGTATGGTGACATGCTATGGTTAAGGAATATTTCTCAATAATGTATAATGATGTGTAGGAGGTAGTGCCTAAATCAATACATAGAACAGTAGTTTGATCACGCTAGATCTATAAGATAAAACACAATGTCTATGGTTACATCGAGAAATGCAAGGCAAGGTTTGTGGAAAAGGGGTTCTCTCAAAAGGAGGGAATAAACTGTGAGGATACATTTTCTCTAGTGGCCAGGTATACTTCTATACGATGTGATCTCATTTGCAACACAGATGGGATAGAAAATCCATCAAATGGATGTCAAGACAACATTCCTTAATGGCGAGTTAAAGGAAGGGGTGTACATAGAGAAACCATAAGGCTTTGTAGCACACAATGAAGAGAACGACATGTTCGGATTGAAGAGAGCCTTGTATGGACTCAAGAAGGCTCCTAGAGCATGGTATGAGCACATTGATATATACTTGCAAGAAATGAGCTTTGTGAAGAGTGAAACAGATGCTAACCTCTACTCTACTTGGTGGTTGGGGGTGAGGTTCTAATTCTTGTTCTTTATGTGGATGACCTATTTCTTATAGGTTCACTAAGCCTTATAGAGGATTGCAAGAGGGACCTTGTAGAAGAGTTTGAGATGAAGGATTTGGGACTTATGCACTACTTTCTAGGCATGGAGGTGTGGCAGACATATGGAGAAATTATCCTTAGTCAAGGGAAATATTGCATTGAAATCTTGAAGAGATTCAAGATGGAGGATTGCAAAGCCATGTCTACACCCATGATCACAAATTAGAGGAAGGTAGATACATCTATGGAAAAGGATGTAGATCCCACCTTATATAGGCAGTTGATTGGTTTGCTTATGTATTTGGTCAACACTAGGCTAGATATACCATTTACCATAAACTCTCTTAGTCAATTCATGGTTGAACCAAAGAGAATGCATTGGATAGTAGTTAAGCATGGGTTGCATTACTTATGCAGTACAGTTGAGTATGGGATCAGATATGCTCGATGTGAAGGAATCAGGTTGATAGGTATACAAATACGTATTGGGAAAGTAATAGAATAGACAAAAAGAGCACTTCAGGGTGTTGTTTCTATTTGAGATCTGGAGTCGTATCTTGGTTCAATAGGAAGCAAAACTATGTGGCTCTGAGTTCAATAGAAGAAGAACACATAGCAACTAGCATGGTAACAGGTGAAGCTATATGACTTCCAAAGTTTTTAGTGGCCTTGTTTGCTCAGAAGGTTGAGTCTACTATGATACACTGTGATAATCATAATTACATCAAGTTGTCTAAGAATTCAGTATTTCCATATAGACATCATATATTGTGTACAACAAGGGGTTGTTAAGCTACAATATATACCTATAGAGAAGCAGGTAGCAAACATTCTGACTAAGGCATTGTGGAAGGCAAAAATTATCTTCTTCAGAGATAAGTTAGGTGTCATGCAGAATAGCCTCCTTGTGAAGGAGGAGTGTTGGTTTGGTTAGCTTGGACAACTATTCATCCACATGTATTATTTAGTAAATAATTGTTTTACTAACTAATTACTTAGAGTAGGGACAATTTTTTGTTAAAAAATTGGTTGCTTTTAGAAGCAACTAGAAACCAAATTTGTTATTGGTTGTTGGGTTGTTTTTAATCTCAACTGTTGATTTTTCAACGAGAGTGGTATATAAGGGGGTAGGGGGCATTTGGAGAACACAAGGTAGAGAAGCATTTGTAGTGTTAGCAAATGATTTTGCAGTGATAGAAAATAGTCTTGCAATGTTAGAAAGGGTGCAATGATAGCATTGGGATAGGTATTGGGAATATCAACAAGAGAAATTGGGAGGTTGCCAAAGTCCTAAATTGCCAAAGGTTGCCACCATTTAGAAGGTCAAGAGATTTGCCAGCAGATGATCATACTGAGTAGCCAACAAAAGCTCCAAGACCAAGTCAAGGGCAACAAAAGCTCAAGTACAGTTACGAATACAAGTATAGGCTGGGGTGGTGAAGATTAAATGAATATGGTGTAACTGGTGCAACATGAAATGCATCAAGACGACAGAGGTTGATATTCCATCCTCTATAGTTGGGAATAGGAACCATGAGATTCAAGATACACACATGGATACTCAAGAGTTTGTGGGAGCTCCTAAGAAGAGTACTAGACAACGAAGACAACCATCCAAGTTCAATGACTTTGTGGCATTAGTTAGTCATTTGGTAGATAGTGATCCTTCCAGCTAACATGAGGTTGTAGAGCATTATGTATGGCAAGATGCTAAGGTTGAGGAATATTCCTCAATAATGGAAAAAAGATGTGTGGGTTGTAGGAGGTAGTGCCTACACCAATAGATAGGGCATTAGTTGGATTACCCTAGATCTATAAGATAAATTATGGTGCAGATGGTAACATCAAGAAATGCAAGGCAAGGTTTGTGGCAAAGGGGTTCTCTCAAAAGGAGAGAATAAACTACGAGGAGACATTTTCTCTAGTGGCTAGGTATACTTCTATACAAGTTGTGACATGATTTTCAACACAAATGGGATGGCAAATTCATCAAATGGATGTCAAGACAACATTCCTTAATGGTGAGTTGAAGGAGGAGGTATACATAGAGAAACCATAAAGCTTTGTAGCACACAACAAAAAGACCGATGTGTACAAATTGAAGAGATCCTTGTACAGAATCAATTAGGCTCCCAAAGCATGGTATGAGTGCATTGATACATACTTTAAAACAAAATGATGAGTGGGAGGTAGTGCCTAGACCAATAGATAGAGTAGTAATTGGATCATATTGGATATATAAAATAAAACATGGTGCATATGGTAACATCAAGAAATACAAGGCAAGGTTTGTAGCAAAGGGGTTCTCTTAGGAGGGAATAGACTATGAGGAGATATTTTCTCTAGTGGCTAGGTATACTTCTATATGAGCTATGATCTCATCTGCAATACAAATGGGATGGCAAATCGATCAAATGGATGTCAAGAAAATAGTCCTTAATGGTGAGTTGAAGGAGGAGGTATACATAGAGAAACCAGAAGGCTTTGTAGCACACAACAAAGAGACCCACATGTGCAGATTGAAGAGAGCCTTGTACGGACTCAAGCATGCTCCTAGAGCATGGTATAAGCACATCGATACATACTTGCAAGAAATGGGCCTTGTGAAGAGTGAAGTGGATGCTAACCTCTACTACTTGGTAGTTGGGGGTGAGGTTCTCATTCTTGATCTTTATGTGGACGACCTATTCCTTATAGGTTCACTAGGCCTTATAGAGGATTGCAAGAGTGACCTTGTAGAAGAGTTTGAGATGAAGGATTTGGGACTTATGCACTACTTTCTAGGCATGGAGGTGTGGCAGACATATGGAGAAAATATTCTTGGTCAAGGGAAATATTGCATTTAAATCTTGAAGAGATTCGGAATGGAGGATCACAAAGCTATGTCTACACCCATGATCATGAATTGGAAGAAGGTAGATACATCCAGGGGAAAGGATGTAGATCCCATCTTATATAGATAGTTGGTTGGTTCGCTTATGTATATGGTCAACACCAAGCCAAATATAGCATTTGCAGTAAACTCTCTTAGTTAGTTCATGGTTGAACCAAAGAGAATACATTGGACAATGACTAAGCATGTGTTGCATTACTTAAATGGGATCAGATATGTTCAAGGTGAAGGAATCATATTGATAGGGTATACTGTCGCAGATTGGGCATGTAGTAGAACAGACAAATAAAGTACTTCAAGGTGTTGTTTCAATTTTGGGATAAGGAGTTGTATCTTGGTTCAACATGAAGTAGAATTTTGTGGCCCTGAGTTCAACAGAAGCATAATACATAGCAGCTAGCATGGTGACATGTGAAGCTATATGGCTTCGAAAGTTGTTAGTGGCCTTGTTTGGTTAGAAGATTGAGACTAGTGTGGTACACTATAACAATTAGGGTTGCATCAAGTTGTCAAAGAATCCAATATTTCATGATAGGTCTAAACAAATAGACATCCAATATCACTTCATCAGAGATTGTGTACAATAGGGTGGTTGTTCAACTACAATATATACCTATAGAGGAGCAGGCAACAAGCATTTTGGCTAAGGCGTTGGGGAAGGCAAAATTTATCTTCTTCAGAGATAAGTTAGGTGTCATGCAAAATTGTTTGTTAAATAATTGACCACTTTTAGAAGTAACTAGAAACCAATTTTGTTATTGGTTGTTGGCTTGTTTTTAATCTCAGTATTGAGAATCAATCTCAAACATTGATCTTTCAGTGAGAGTAGTATATAAGGAGGTTAGGGGGCATTTTGATGCAGTAAGGCTTTGGGTGTTCTTCAAAACTCCAACAATGGAGTTGTTAGGGTTATCTCAATCCTCTAAGGATTGGTTGGATATGAACTTCCAAAGACTCCTCCCTAGGTCCTTTCTCTCCTAGAGACAAGAACTCTTCAAATTAACCCTCCATTCAGTCTAGTCTTTAGGGCTCTCCAAGATACCCTAATGTCTCACCAACACCCCCACACCCCTGATACAGGATCTTTGCAATTCAAGGTGTCCAAAACCTTCTACAAACATCAATGAACTTGTTTGTCCATTCTCCAAATTGGGTTTCACTCTTTTCCCAATTCTTGTTCAACATTTCTATACTCTACCCAAAACAAACCTAGTAGAATTAGCCCTACAAATCAGGATTTTGTGAATTCCTCAAATTTGACTTGAACAAGGCCTTAAAAAATTTGATATTTGGATACCCTTTTGGAAAAACTATAAAATTCCAAAGAATCCCATTTGGGTTTCGTAAAGAGGTGCCATAATCACAAAACCCTCCTTTTTAGGCTTAAATCTAGGGTTTAAAATTAATCCATTTTGTTTCGCGGTAAAAACTCTTCATAAAAATTCCAATCTAGGTTCAAATCTTCCATACTAGTCTATATTGTTCATTTAAGGTGCCAAACCTTGTATCACAACTCACAAGGCTACCTTAGGCACGTTTTTCCTTCTTGTAATGACTCAACACTTCACTTGTTCAGCCATAAACTCACCATTTTGGCATCACAACCAAGGAGGAAAGGTTGGAGCACTTATTTACAATCATTTTACCCTCACCCCTAGCCATCCACAAAACCATATCTAGTTAGAGGTCGTGGATTGCTAGGAATTCATTGAAAGCTTCAAAGCCCAAGTCGCTAAGAAAACACAAAATGAAGAAAAATGAAGGCAACCTATTGATCTAATATACTCTATTGTTTTATATCAATGCCTTGAACATGTGAAAGCAATCTAGAGATTGGATTCAATCAGTTCATCACACAAAACCAAAAACTTTCTTGAAAAGTGTAGATCAACACTCTAGAAGGCACAAAATTTTGCTAAAAAACTTAACTCCTTGATTCCAACCTAATAAATTGGTGATCTCCAACATATACACTCCTCCAGGTCATTTGGTCGCTGACCAACCAACATTTCACTTGGTTATGCATTCTTGACAAGTTTTGCAAGAAATTGCAAAGTCACAACTTAGCAACTTTTTGCTTTATTATGCAATTTGACTTCATCTATGTATGAGATGATCCCAAATCATGTCTAAGGACTAAATATGACCAAAAAAAAATCAAATCCATCCTTGAGTCAACCTTTGACCAAAAGTTGACTATGTTTGACCAACCTAAAACAACCTAGAAAATAAATAATAGGTGTTCTTTTGGCCTCCAAATGAGTTCACCAACCTATCAAACATTAACACTAAGGTCTCTAGGCTCAACCTATCTAGGTTTGTTTTCCTTAGAGTTTATTACACCATAAATGATGATTTCACTACCTAGACCCCTTGTCTACATTGTGCTCCTACAACATGCTCCTGGCGTACAAAAGAACTCATGTCCCATGAGTTGTCAGATCAGTATCTGCCTTGTCATGCTTGATGATGTCCAACTCAATCATCCAAGTGGCTTCAGTTTCAGGAAAACTTGCCCACTTAACTAAGTAGTCTTTGTAGACTCCCTTGTCTTCTTCAACACTTTGGTGTCCAATATCCTTTCAAGTTGCATAGGCTAAGGAGTGGGCAAATACCCAATCATTCATCTGAGAGTCGTGCACTACTATTTTGTTAGCATCTAAAGATAATCCTTTGTAGCATACATATCACATACATTGAAGATAGGGGGCAGTCCCAAATCAGGGGTTAGTTCCAATTCATAGGCATTTGTACCATATTTGTGTAATATCTTTGAAGGGTCTTATCTTTTTCATAAGTAACTTGGTTGGTTTACCCAGGTAACCTCTCCTTCCTGAGATAAGCCATGACTAAGTCTCCCACCTTGAACTCGACTTCTCTTCTTGACCTGTCAGCTCTTTCCTTATATTTATCAGCACTCTTTTGGAGAGCATGTTTTACTTGATCATGAATGTCTTTAATATGTTCAACAAAGTTCTCCCCCAAGGCACTCCTCTTCTCCATATCTTTGGTGTCTCTTAGTTCTAGTACCCCTCTTGGATGGTAACCATAAACAATTTCAAAAGGACTTTTGCCAGTGCTCCTATTTACCGAATCATTGTGGGCATATTCTGCCTGCCCTATAATTAGATCCCAAACTTGGCCATGTTGTTTGGTAAGGGTCCTCAACAAATTTCCCAATGACCTGTTCACTACTTCAGTTTGACTATTTGATTGAGGATGATAAGCTGAAGAAAATGCAAGATTAGTACCAAGCTTTTTCCATAATGTCCTCTAGAAGTGACCAACAAACTTGGAGTCCCTATCACTAACAATACTAAATGATAAACCATGAATTTGGACAATTTCTTTAAAGAAAGGACCTGCAATATAGGAAGCATCGTTGGTGCTCTTGCATGGGATGAAATGGGCCATTTTGCTAAATCTATCCACTACAACATACACATTGCCATAACCCCTTACTGTTTTAAGTAGCCCCAATACAAAGTCCATACTAAGGCATTCCCAAGGCCTAGATGGTATGGTAAGAGGTTGATAGAGCCCAACTTTAGATGATGTTCCTTTACCTTTTTGGCAAATTCCACATTGTTCCACAAAATGCCGAACATCTTGATATATTTTAGGCTAAAAGTATATCATGTTTACCTGTTCCAATGTCTTGTCATATCCAAAGTGTCCTCCAAGACTACCTTGGTGTTTTTCTTTGACAATGTTGGTCCTCATAGACCTTTGTGGTATACACAACGGTGACCCTTTAAAAAGTTATCCATCTTACAACAAATAGTCAACATCATCCACATGGAATGCATTAGAAAAATCAGAGCAAACCTTATGTGCTTCTGCAGAATCTTTATCGGTGGCATATTGCTCCTTTAATGCCTCTAAACCCATACTTTGTAATTGGACTTCTTGGATTGCCAACACTCTTCTACTATGCGCTACCTTGTTTGAGATACCCTTCTTATGATTTATGATGAATGTATAGGCGTGCAAATACACTACCCAATTGAGATGCTTCTGATTCAACTTGTCTAGCCTATTAAAGAAACTTAAAGCATGATTGTCTGTATAGACTATAAATTCCTTGGGAAGGAGGTAGTGTTTCCATTTCTTTAGTGATTGCACCATAGCATACAACTCTAGATCATATGGGGAATACTTGTGTTTAGCTTCATTAAGCTTCTCTGAAAAGAAAGTTATAGGATGGTCTCCCTGACTCAAAACTGCACCTGTGGCCAAGTTACTAGCATTACACTCAACTGTAAATGTTTTGTGAAAATCAAGTAACCTAAGGATGGGTAAGTCAGCTACCCTCTTCTTCAAGTACTCAAAACTTTCATCTACCTTAGGTGTCCATGCAAACTTGCATTTTACTCCTCCTTTAATAGTGTTCAAGATAGGTGTCATGATATAAATGAAGTTTATAATGAACTTCCTATATAATGATGCCAAGCCATGGAAGCTTTTGACATCTCCAACTAATTGTAGGCCAAGTCAAAATTGCCTCAACCTTAGACATATCCATCTTCAAACAACCTTCTGATACTACAAAACCAAGGTAAACCAATTCAATCTTCATATACTTGCATTTATCTAGATTGATCATCAACTTTTCTTGATGTAACTTGTTCAAGACCATGTCCAAATGCTTCAAGTGATCCTCCTTAGTCCTACTAAAAATCAAAATATCATCAAGGTACACAATTACAGATTTGTCAACAAATTCTACAAATACCTCATTCATCAACCTTATGAAGGTACCAAGTGCATTGGTCAACCCAAATGGCATCACCAACCATTCATACAAACCCTCATTGGTCTTAAAGTTTGTCTTCCACTCATCTCCAAGTTTGATTGTTAGTTGATGATATCCTAACTTCAAGTCAATCTTGGAAAAGTAGCATGCCCCTCCCAAATAATCCATCAAGTCTTCTATCCTTGGCATGGGGAACCTATGCCTTATTGTAATCTTGTTAATGGCTCTAGAATCAGTGCACATCCTCCACTTTCCATCTTTTTTAGGAGCTAGTACAATAGGCACAACACAAGGGCTTAAAGTCTTCCTAATTAACCATTTGATCATCAATTCTTGCACTTGTTTACCTATCTCTACATTTTGAGCAGGAGTCATTTTATATGCTACCTTTTTAGGTGATGTTGACCCTGGTATGAGATCTATTTGGTGACTTAGGTCCCGCATGGGTGGTAAACTATCTGGTATCTCACTAACCACTATATCCTTATACTTATTCAATAATTTTTGCACATCCCTAGGCAACTCTGAGAACTTTTCTTTCTTGGGTTCTTCTTTTGGCTTCAGGATTATGGCATACCCTTCTTGTATTGGTGCAGTCTTAAGCACTTTGAGGAATTCCTTCCTACTCAATAACATGACACTAGAACCTATGGCATTATCTTCTAACACATCTAGAAATGGATCCATCTGAAACTTCCTACCTAGTTTGGTGATAACATAGGAGGTCTTTTTCCCATCATGCATTGCCTTGACATCATATTGCCATGGACGTCCTAGAAGAAGATGGTAAGCATCCATTGGTAGCACATCACAAAGAACCTTATCTTTATACTCTCCAATTTCAAATTCTACATAGGCCTGCTCATCTACAAGCCCTTGTTGACCCTTATTAAGCAAAGATACCTTATAGGGATTAACATGAGGTAATCTCTTCAACTTAAGCTTTTCTACCATTTCAAGAGACACAATATTTTCAGTAGAAACTGAATCTACTATACCCTTACATACCTTTCCATGGGATTTGCATGTAGTTCTAAATAATGTCTTCCTTTGTAGTGGCTCTTTGAGTTGGGGTACTTTCAACAATGTCCTTCTCAGCATCAAGTTTTCTCCCTCTTGGATTGGTCCAACTTTTCCCATAGGAGAAGTAACACTATTGGCCTCTTCTTCTTGCACAAAGGTGGTTCTTCTCTCCATTGTTTGTGAGGAGTTATTTTCTGGACATCTGCCCATAGTGTGTCCTATCTGACCACAGTGATGGCATTTCCCAGTGAACACGATAGTTCCACTTCTACCAAATCCACCAAATTTGCCTCTAGACGAACTTCTACCTCTGTAGTTACTCCTACTACTTCTTACACTACTTTCTCCACTTCCTTCTGGTGCCACATTCTCCTTATTACCATTGTTAGGTTGTCCCCTGCCAAAGAAACGTCTTCCTCTCAAAACCTCTTTGATTCCTATCTCTTGGATTTTTCTCTCCTTTCCTTCTCAACTTTTCTTCTAGTCTCAAGGCTAGTTGGAAACACTTGTTCACTATATCAGGAGCCATAAAGATGATTTCATCTTGGATGTTAGTCCTTAGCCCATTCAAATATCTTGCCAATTTCTCAAGTTCACTTTCTTGTTTCTTGGACCTCAAATTGATTCTATGGAACTCTTCAGTGTAACCACTCACATCAAGATCTCTGTTTGAAAGTATGTAACTTCTTGTACATTTGCACTTCATAATCAGTTGGAAGAAATTGGGCTTTAATTTTGATCACCATTCTTTCCCAAGAATTGATCTTCTTCTTGCCTTGGTGGACTCTCTCTTCTTGCATCACATTCCACCATATTAATGTTGCTCCTTTCAACCTTGCCTTGGCAACACTCACCTTCTTGCCTTCATCCACTTCTTTAAGGTCAAAGTGGTTATCCAATGCATCAATCCAATCTAGTAGCTCCTCACCATTCAAACTTCCATTATACGTTGGTAAACTATCAAAATGGTCTTTGTTTAATGACTTCATGGCATCTAGAAACATCTTGTGTTCCTTATCAGCTTCAATTATTGTCAATGTGGAAGAAGTGCCTTCTTCTTCTTCTGGTTCTTTTTCATCATCTGTCACATCGCCCCATTCAGTGATCTTACCCTTTCCCTTTCCTTTAGTCTGCTTACCCTTCAACTCTTGCTTTTGTGTGTCCAACATTTCTTGGACAAGTTGTTTGACAATATCCATGTTAATAGCCTTTGGAGGCATGCTTTCCACCTCAGTTTCCCCTGAAACACTGACTCTTCTATCTAACATACACTTCCACTCAATCGTGCTCTAATATCACTCTGATGCAATAAGGCTTTGGGTGTTCTTCAAAACTCCAAGAATGGAGTTGTTAGTGTTATCTCAATCCTCCGAGGATTTGTTGGGTAGGAACTTCCAAACACTCCTCCATAGGTCCTTTCTCTCCTAGAGACAAGAACTCTTCAAGTTAACCATCCATTCAGTCTAGTCTTTAGGGCTCTCCAAGATACCCTAGTGTCTCACCAACACCCCCAAACCCCTACTATAAGACCTTTGCAATTCAAGGTGTCCAACACCTTCTACAAACATCAATGGACTTGTTTGTCCATTCTCCAAATTGGGTTTCACCCTTTTCCCAATTCTTGTTCAACAATTTTGTACTCTACCCAAAATAGACCTAGTAGAATTAGCCCTACAAATAAGGGATTTTGCAAATTCCTCAAATTTGACTTGAACAAGGCCCCAAACAAATTTGATATTTGGATACCCTTTTGGATGAACTATCAAATTCCAAAGAATCCCATCTAAGTTCCATAAAGAGGTGCCCTAATCAAAAAACCCTCCTTTTTAGGCTTAAATCTAGGCTTTAAACTTAATCCACTTTGTTTCACGATAAAAACTCTTCATAAAACTTCCAAACTAGGCTCAAATCTTCCATACTAGTCTGTATTGTTCATTTAAGGTGCCAAACCTTGTATCACAACTCACAAGGCTACCTTAGGCACAATTTTCCTTCTTGTAATGGCTCAACACTACACTTGTTTAGCCATAAACTCACCATTTTGGCATCACAACCAAGGAGGAAAGGTTGGAGCACTTATTTAAAGTCATTTTACCCTCACCCCTAGCCATCCACAAAGCCATGACCAGTTAGAGGTTGTGGATTGCAAGGAATTCATTAAAAGCTTCAAAGTCCTAGTTGCTAAGAAAACACAAAATGAAGAAAAATGAATGCAACATGTTGATCTAATCTATTGTATTGTTTTAAATCAATGCCTTGAACATGTGAAAGCAATCCAGAGATTGGATTCAATCAGTTCATCACACAAAACCAAAAACTTGCTTGAAAAGTACAAATCAACACTCTAAAAGACACAATTTTGCTCAAAAACTTATCTCCTTAATTCCAACCCAAAAATATGGTGATCTCCAACATATATACACTCCTCTAAGTCATTTGGTCGTTGCCCAACCAACTTTTCACTTGATTATGCATTCTTGACAAGTTTTAGAAGAAATTGCAAAAATTGCCAAAATTGCAAAGTTGCAACTTACAAACTTTTTGCACTATTATGCAATTTGACTACAACTATGTATGAGATGATCCCAAATCATGTCTAAGGACTAAATATGACCAAAAATGATCAAATTCATTCTTGAATCAACCTTTGACCAAATGTTGACTATGTTTGATCAACCTAGAACAACATAGACAAACAAACACTAGGTGATCTTTTGGCCTCCAAATGAGTTCACCAACCTATCAAACATTACCACTAACGTCTCTAGGCTCAACCTATCCAAGTTTGTTTCCCTTAGAGTTTCTTACACCACAAAATTGACGATTTCACTACCTAGACCTCTTGTCTACATTGTGCTCCTATACCACATTTGGAGAACACAAGTTGGAGAAGCATTTGCAATGCTAGCAAATGAATTTGAAGTGATAGCAAATATTTTTGCAGTGTTAGTAAGGGCACACTGATAGCAGTGGGGAATATCAGTAGGAGAAATTGAGAGGTTGTCAGAGTTCTGTCAGTAAGAGGCAATGAATTTTGAATCTCTTGATTTGTTGAAGTTAATATATTTCCTCATCTATAGAACTGATTTTCCCTTAGGGGTTTTTCCAAGGACAATTTGTGCAAAAATATTGTGTCATTGTGTTGCTTATTTCTTTCTGTATTTTATTGGTAAAGTTATAGTTGTGTTATTTTTCGATATTAGCTATGAATTAATTTTCGACAGTTAAATAATTGTTTAAGATAGGAGATTAATAATCAGTGCATGCAATAGTAATTTTCACATCTTGAGCACTAATTTCCATCTAAGCATCCAAATATGTAACAAAAACCACTGGTGATAAGATTTTGATAATGAATTTTGAGAGCAATCCACCTGTAACAATGTTGATTTCCAACTTAATTTTATGTCGAATGTAATGAGACTAAGGTGTTGATTTCCAACCTATTTTTATGCTGAATATAGGAAGACTAAGGTCTGAACTGTTTGCCAAATTTGCTGAGCATGTCTACACAATCGGAAAGCATATCTAGTAGTCCAACTTTTGACAAAATGACCATTTGGTGGAGTGGGTAGATTTGAAAGGAGAGACATTCTCCCACGTCAATTTTATAATGGATTATTTCTTATACAACAAATTGCAGTTTTAACTTCAAACTTTTGATTTCCTAAAAACAAAGAAAGTTAAAGCTGAATAACTTGTACACAAACCACTTTAACGTCCCGCACAAATTTAACCTTGCTTGTATTTGGACTAGCATAACGAGACAATGATACATTAGTTTAACACAAAAGAAAATATATATATTATAACCTAGAAGCTACCTCCAATCTTTAAAAAAATTGCAATAAATAGGGTAGAAAGTTTTAATTGAATAGTTAGAGGAATATCCTCATGAACTCTTTGAATGTCAGTGTATTGGAGAGTTTAAACTCATGTTTAAGTTGCAAGTCATTTTTCCAAGTTTAGGAGGACTCCCACGTTCCTGAATTCTGAATTTTGGATGCCTTTTTTTTAGTAAGTGTCATGAAAATAAGAATTAATAGCAAGAGGTTGTGCAGTAATTACATCAATAGATTCCACCAAATAGCCGAAGATGAAGTACTCATCCTATGTCTAAGAACTTGTCCAATCCATTTAAGAAAGGTGATGCAAAAACAAACACAATTGTTTCCAAAACCAACAGACAAAAGAGGAGACTCTTGCTGATAATGGCCATATGCTTAATATTGTATAGAAGCTTGAGGTTGAAGTATTGCCATAAGGATTTTGTCTTTCCAAGAATTTTCACTTTAGTGGTAACCATTTTGTATCTTAACAAAAGGTGCTGCCCCAAAAAGAATTCTAAAAATCTATTTGGTTATGAGACTGACTCATTTGTCAGGAGGGTTCATCACTCCTAAACCGCATTGTTTTTTGGCTGAATGCAATAAAGGCAACATGATTATGTTATTCCAGTTTTCCTAGAGGAATACTCTAATAGATTATATAAGTTCATTATAATTGCTTTCTGATGGGAGCCAATTTGATGAAATGTACACATGGTTGGCTATGATGATTCTATTAGCAATTTGGATGCACCCAGCCATAGAAAGAAATTTGAATGACAAAGATAAAGCTTTCTTTTCAGTTTCTGTATAAACCATTTCCACATTTCAAATAATGAAACTCCTATCCCAATGGGGCTGCCAAGCTATCTTGAAATTAAACCATGATTGTTGTATTTCTATTGTGAGGGTTTCCAATGATGTAGTTGATCAGCTGAATTAAGCCAAAATTCAGTTTTATTAAAAGATTTGGGAGCCAAAGCTGAGCAAAACAAGTCCAAGATTTCAAGGGTGTTATTGACTTCTTCTTGAGAACATTGACTGAATAATAGACTAACATTAGCAAATTACCTGTCTCTAGGTAGATAATATTTATATGTTTGTATGTTGAATCTGGATTTGATTATGTGAGTATTTTTCGCATCAATGCTTTGGAACACACTCCACAACCCATCTTCAGAATGACAAAAAACACAAGGAGAAAAATGATGATGGATGATGGAGTGTAATCTGAAATGTTGATATAAAAAACACTCACAATCAAATCCAGAAGCAGCATATAGATTAACTCATGGATTGTGGAATCTACTCTCTATAAATATTGATATAGCTATTTTTTTTTAAATCCATGGAAAACATATCTCATTATTTTTATAGAAAATCCAGTGTTGTTACTTAAAAACCTTCAAGGAGTTCAACAAATTAAATCTTACTACTTCTATTAAAATTTATAGTAAGATCATTTATTACATAGGTAATTTTCCTGCTTGTGAATGGAACCCAGTCTTTAGGGATTTTCCATTGATTGACATCAAAAGTATTTTGCCACTAATTTTATGGCAATGGCCATCATTATTAATAATTGCTACAGAATTATAATCCATAACTAACTAGCTCATGTAAAATAGGCAGATACCCAAAATAAAATTTATTTATTTCAACGTAATTACTGGGCAATTACTTATCCAGTGATCCCAGGAAATTGTATGGTAAGTGCCTTTATCCATTTATGACATGGGCATTTGTGATCCGAAGAAAATACGTGCAATTGCTTTGCTCCAATTATAACTGGAAATTTATCAAGGGATACAATAAGAAATTATAGTGCTGACTTGGTTGATTAAATGTCTAATTTCTTTTGTGCATGATGTTTCTTAGACTCATGCAATTGATTGATGTGGGATTGACTGCTCTTTGCAGCATCTGATTTGTTGATGCGGGATTTAGTACTGCTCTTTGGGGCATCTATTGTCTTGCCTACAATGTGGTCAGTTCTCTTAGTCTGCTGAAGTTGATTGATTTTAGATTCAGTGCTGCTCTTTGACAGAATTTTTTTTCTTCTCTTTCCACTATCATCCGTTGAATCTTTTACCTCAACTCTCAATGCTGGAAACCTTATGAAATTCTCTCTTTTCTGAAACCTGGACAACAGAGAAAAAATTCTCTCTTTTCTCGCGCTAGAGTTTCTCTCAGCAAAACTTTTTCCCTTGAAAGGAGTGTCTTCTTTGCCAGCAGACACATCGTTGATGACAAATATGTTTTCCTTTTCACTTGATATTTCAGAGTTAAGAAGCACAAGTGAATCTTCTACCTCATCAGATGAAATATTTGGTGGCTTCAATTCTCTAGGCGTGAATGCTCCAGAGGACTGATAAGGCTCATTCAGCTTGGAAGAAATTGAATGGTTCCTTACTTGATTAGGTGAAACATGAAGTTGGCAAGGCTGCATATATGAAGTCAGTGGCAGCATGGCTAAATTTTTTGCAAGCAAATAGATTCTATTTATGCTTTTACTCCTAGGTATGATGAAAATTAAAAAATTTAAAACTTACACATCAGGAAACAATTAAAAATTAGAAAAAAAAAATCCATTTTCCAAGAGCCAGCAAATAGATTCTATGCATGCTTTTACTCTCAGGTATAATGAAAATTTAAAACTCACACATCAAGAAATAATTAAAACTTAGGAAAAAGAAAAAAATTCCATTTTCCACGTACAACCTTCACCAATCATTCGAAAAGCCAACATAAGTATTAACAGCCACCAATTGCTTTATAGGCAACTTTCAAAACAGAGACCCTTTATTTTAGCCACAATGAGTTAATAGTTCATTGATTTCAAATGCGAAATCTAAAAAATGTAAGCAAAATTTTAGACAAACTTGACATATTTGCTAGGTCTCTAGACCCCTTAATGTCCCAGGCTCATGCATACAAGGCCACAAATGGGAGGAATACTTAAACTTCAGCAACATATGAAAAATAATTTTAGTTTACTGCAGTGCTCTACTAATAATCCAGATTACCCACCTACATTCTCTTGATGATAACTTCATAATAGTTTTCTTGCTAAGAATCACAATTTTGAAATATTTAATCTTGAGAATCAATGTTTTGGGATAAAAGCAGACTTATGTATTCCTCAGACTGGTAAGACATCTTGTAAATAGCACATCTTATTTCTGTATTGGAAAAAGTACCACTCCTGTAGCCACATAATTCCTTATTTTGCTCAATCATCTTTTGGAGCAGGACTGTAGATCATGTAGTGTGGCTAGCATCCATAAATAACTCAGGGCTGGTTGGCCTTTGCATCTCCTTTTTATCTTTTGCATTGTTTCAGCGCAACTGTCATCCAATGGCTTGCTATTTTTTCTTAA
The DNA here is from genome assembly GCA_028749045.1 of Cupressus sempervirens. Classification (NCBI taxonomy): domain Eukaryota; kingdom Viridiplantae; phylum Streptophyta; class Pinopsida; order Cupressales; family Cupressaceae; genus Cupressus; species Cupressus sempervirens. The sequence goes on along the minus strand of CM053783.1, from coordinate 38,547,332 downwards.
CTGCTTCTATAATGTGTTCCTCTATCTTGCAAACTTCTAAAAAAATGGACTATAAAAGACATTTAGGTTGTCTGGGAATTGATAAATTTTGTTAGGACATGGTCCTGTATCTTAACTTTCCTTGCATAAAGTTTGAGATCTTAGACTTCTAAGGTTTGGCCTACAGGCAATTTGGATTCAGCCAGAGCTATGCCCTACTGATTTGTACAAAACTGATAAGTAGGAGGTATTTTCCACAGCAAGTCGAATTATGATATTGCTATCAGGATTCAACTATGCGGTTTTCGAGTCAAACTCATTGACCCATGTTTCATGAATAGTGGTTCACAAGAACCCATCTCTCATGAGAATGAAATTATGAATAGAATGCTTACCAGTCATTGTATCTAGGTGATGCTCGCAGGGGTGAAGCATTGGGCCCTTCTTGGGAGGTCAGCCATCCTAGTATGGCTCCAACTCAAATGTGCTTAACCATGTTGTTTCCTCCAAGGCTAAGCACACCTAGCTTGCTACTTCATTTGTAAAACCTTCAGCAAGTGTTGTGCCTGTAAGTAGGAGGTATTTTCCACAGCAAACTAAATTGCGATATTGCTATCAAGATTCAATTGCTTAGTTTTCAAGTCAAACTCATTGACCCATGTTTCATGAGTAGTGGTCCACAAGAACCCATCTCTCATGAGAATGGATGGAATAGTTAGCACTCATTGCATCTAGGTGATGCTCACAGGAGCAAAGCATCAGGCCCTTCCTAGGAGGTCATCCATCCCAATATGAGTCCAACTCAAGTGCACTTAACCCTGGAATTTTCTCATAGGTTAAGCATACTTAGTTTACTATCCCATTTGCAAAACCTTCAGCAAATGTTGTACCTTATAAATTATTCAATAGAGAGCCCTTTAGCTCATCAATCAATAAGTAGAAGGTATTCCACAACAAGTCAAATTGTGATATTACTAGCAGGATTCAACTCTGTGGTTTTCGAGTCAAACTCATTGACCATAATTCGCGAGTAGTAGTTCACAGGAACCAATCTCTCTTGAATGCTCAACATTTGTTAGAATGTTATTACTGAAAACTAAACTATCATCCATATACACAAAAATAAAAGCATCACTTAAGGAGGTTAAAATTTGTCCATTCTTCGTAAGTATGCAAGGGTTGTGCATCATGTGGGAGGCATTACATTCCATTTGCAATGACCTTCTGGAACTGAGAAGGTTATCTTTTATGTCTTCTTTTATTTTGATTGACCAAAACCTAAGATACCGATGTGTTTGGTTTCAAGCCGAATGCGGGTGCTGATGCGAGGTGATACATGGATGCATTACGATGTTGCATGGGTGTTGTCAAGAAGCACGATTCTTTCTTGTGGATGCGCACGGGATGCTTGGGAAAGCATCCAGAGAATCGAAAGAGCATCCAGGTGATTTCAAAGAGCATCCAACTTTTTTGAGCACCTAGTCATCTAAGTGACTTAAACATGTGCTTAATTATTATTTTTATTATATTTTTTCTCCTATTCACCTCAAAACCCTAAAATAACCCTAAAAAGGCTATTCATTGTTCATTATTCTCATTTTTCTGTAGTTGGGCTCTCTTCTCATTTTGTTTGCATACATAAATTATAGTATATATACATATATATTTATATATGGATGCACCCAAACGCATCCAAAGTCCTTAAAAAAAAAATCCGCGCATCAGCACCCCGCACCCCCATCAGCATTTCCAAAGAGCATCCAACTTTTTTGAGCGCCCAATCACCTAAGTGACTTACTAAAACATGTGCATAATTATTATTTTTATTATATTTTTTCTCGTATTCACCTAAAAACCCTAAAACAGACCTAAAAGAGGCAATTCATTGTTCATTCTTCTCATTTCGTTTGCATACATAAATTATAGTATATATATATGGATGCACCCAAATGCATCCAAAATCCCCAAAAAAAAATCCGTGCATCAGCACCCCGCAACGCCATCAGCATCAGAACCAACATCGGTAACTTAGACCAAAACCAAGCCTGCAGTCAAAATTCAAATACATCCTCGTGGAAAAAAACCTTATTAAGTCTGCCAGACTGCAATCCAAATTAAGTCAGAATCAAAATGATGGCTATCTAAATCCAAACTGCTTGGAAGGCCAAATTAACATAGAAATCCTAGGACTCAAACTTTCGTCGGGAAAAGTAAAGTTATAGGACAATGTCCAACTTATCACAATGACTCATCAATTTTGAGAGAGTAACCTTGCGCATTAAGTCTACCCAACTCCAACCCAATTGAGTAAGAATAGATGTGAAAGTTATCTAAATATAATTGCTTGGAAACCAAACTAAAAAAGAATTCCTAGAGCTTGAACTTTAATCAGGAAAACTAAAGTTACAAGACAATGTCCTAAGTTGTAGCAATGATTCATCAAATCCTAGACAGGTTCAATGAGAAGAAGCTCCAAAATCTCTTAAGATGTCTGCATTATGTTTTTCCATATTTCAAGTATTTGACAAGATGAGGAGCACATTACAGAAGCAGCTAAGAAAAAAAAGAAATCCAAAGGATTAGAACTGCCCTCAAGCAATGCAAAAGATCAAGGGGAGATACAAATTGCAAAATATAGTTTTTTAAATGTCACATAATGTATATCCCCTTTGATAATATATTTATATATGTATGCTAGCAATACTTCATGGGTCTACAGCCCTACTGTAGATGACTGGAAAATTTGAGAAACTTTGCAGCTCTAAGGTGGTTATTTGCCAATGTAGAAATGACACATTACTTTAAAGAAAGAGATCTTAGCAGTAAAAAAGAAATACAAAAGTTTATTATATTCAAGTCTGTGTTATACATACATAGAAAAGCAATCAAATTTTTCTCAAAGGATTTGCATAAGGAAGAATAGCATGATGGCAATAGTGGTTCTCAAAATTCTCAAGTGGATCAAAGGGCCGAAGGATTCCCTGGAATATGTCATTGCCAGGGAATCACAAGACCCTTAGCATATGTCACTAAGACTACAAAATGGAAGGACTGCGCAATGTTCCTTACTGGGACATTACTTAATTTATTTAAATTTCCTGATTGCAGACTAGTTCTGTGTATTTTCCTCCATATTCCTCAATGTCTATTTCTCAAATTTAGTATTCCTTTATATATTTTGTAATGAGATAAGGTGTCTCTTCATATGAATTTATTATGTTATTATTTATTAATAATATTTTCAATATTATTAATATTTGATATTAATACTAATACAATTTATATATTTTGATTACTTAATCATTATATAAAATTATTTTTTATTATTTTCTAGAATAATATTAATTATTATTTGTTTCATTTCCCTACTGTAATATGTGATATTATAACATGATTATAATGTTATCATTATTTTATTTTATTTTTATTATTATTTTTAATAAATTATTCATTAGTATTTTAATTATATAGATCTTCAAGGACTTACGAGTAGCATTCAAGACACAAAACTAATTAGTTTAATTCAATTTAAGTTCTAACTTGATATCCTCGTTAGCCCAATAGTCCATGCTATGATCCCCTCAAGTGAGAAAAGTTCACCATTTGAGTTGATAAAGTTTTGCGTTGCCAAATGATGGGTGATTTTCATTTCCTCCTTTGTCAAGAGGAAAAGCAAGAGAAAAATCACTACTAAGTCTGTTTACGAGAAAATCTTTAATGGACCTGCTCTAACTAATGAATTATTGCAACACAACATGAATATGCACGGATGCTATTGGCCCAAAAACTCTAAGCATACTGAAAGGAGTGTGCAACTTTATTGTAAAAGACCTAACATAAAGTGTATACACAAACAAGCATGTCTAGATCAGAGAAGAGATGTAGTTCATCAACATATTTATTATTCAGCCGCCAAGGACAAATGCTCATCCAACCTTGATGAAGGGTGCTCCCCTTAATACCATAAACACATAACAGAAACAAAGAAACAACAACAATTTGCAAGAACAAAATATGGGCTTCTTATTATTGCCGCAAATGTGGAATTACAGAATTTAGAATTACAATATACTAACCCACATGGGCACCTTCATTACAGTAATCTGCAAGACAAAGCTGCAAGCTATCACCTAGAGCTGTCATAGGCAATGTTTGGGCATTTCTTAAATGGGCAATTTTATGCCGCTCGAGAAGGTTTTAGACACTCAAACTTAATACCTAGGGCTGACAGACCCTAAAAATACATAGAGTCGGTCAAATACTTTTTTGACATTTATTTTGGTAGTTTTGGTCGGCCCAACTTTGGAAGGCCATAACTCTCGAACCGTTGCTCCAATGGGCTATTATAACCACTTTTTGGAATCCTCAACTCTTGATCTACAAACTTGGATTCGCACAAGCGCTTATCCTTCGAGTTTTTGGGCCTCATTCGGGCACATTTAGGCCTTCAATAACGAGACTAAAGTTTTTATACCCAAATTGCAAACAATAAATTCATGAATACTCATAATATGGCACTAAGCCTCAACTGGTAGGCTGATATATCTAAAGATGAACATCCACCTCTGAAATTAGGACATTCCGAGCTCGTATGACTAACTTACTAAGTAGCAAGCCTCCACAAACAGAAACTCTACACTGTGACAACCCTTACTCAAGAAACAAAAAGGAAATATTTTTAGGTGATGCAAGATTACCCTTACACCCAGGATGCTCCTACATCAGACACTCGAGGTAATTTGAGAAGTGATCCTATCACGTCTCAAGTGTTCAGAGGAAAACCAAGACGGTTAACCTCCTCCCTTGCTAGCCATGATGAATCTTCTACTGGCATCCCTTTCCACTTGACTAGGTAATATTCATAAGTTTCGTTCCTTGTACTTTTGCCAACACGATTCTCTAGTATCTCCTCAATCTCCTTTATAGTTGAACTAGCTGCTGGAATACTCCATTGCACTTCTGCCACTTTATCTCCATCACCTGCTTCATAATACTTTGTCAGATCTAAAATATTTAATACTAGCGAAATATTCAGTTCAACAGGCAACTCCACTTAATAGGCATTTCCAGAATCATGCATTTTCACTATCTTGCATGGTCCAAACTTCTTCATTTTCAGCTTATTATATGTACCAACTAGAAAATGCTCCTTTCTCAAATGAACCATGACTTCATCTCCAATCTGGAATTCCTTATAGCTCCTCCTCACATATGTCTTAGCTTTATACTGTGTATTAATCTTAATAATGTGCTTCCTTAACTCGTGGATATTCTTCAAATGTTCAGCAAATTCTTCTGCTTCAACACTACTTATCTCTCCTTTATCTAATTGCCTAATTTCAGAAGCATTTTTGGGACTACTTCCATATACAACTTGGAATGGTGATTAACCAGTACTCCCGTTGACAGAATTATTATATGCAAATTCTACTTGTGGTAGAATTAGATCCCACCCTTTTGGCTTTTTGCCAACCAAGCATCTCAACACAATCCCCAAACTCCTATTCACCACCTCTATTTGTCCATCGGTCTATGGATGATGTGATGGACTAAACTTCAAGTCTACCTTCAATTTCTTCAACAATGTACGCCAAAAATACCCAACAAATTTGGTATCTCGATCTGAAACTATACTCTTTGGCAAACCATGTAATTTCACCACTTCTCTGAAAAACAACTCTACCACATGACCATTATCACTAGTCTTCTTGATGGAATGAAATGTGTCATCTTTGAAAACTTGTCAACCACCACAAAAATAGAATCATGCCCTCACTAAGTCCTTGGTAATCCAAAAACGAAGTCCATGTTGACATCCTCACATGACTTCTCTAATAAAGGTAATGGCTGATATAACCCTGCATTCTACTTCACTCCTTTTGCCATTTGACATACTTTGCAACTCTATACAAACTTCTTCACACCTTGCTACAATTGTGGCTAGTAATAATTCTTAGCAACCGGAGCAATGGTTTTATCTCTACCAAAATGTCCAACCAATCCTCCACTATGCTTCTCCTTGATGAGGTTCTCTGTCATTAAACTTCTTGGAATGCACAACTGACTTCCTTTGAACAACATACCATCTTGGATTATGAAATCCAACCACTTTGTCCTGTCAAGTGTAACAGGTTCTGTACAAACCTTCCATGCTTCACCAAAATCAAGATCCTTTGGATACAAATTACTAAGTTCCTTGAACCCAACCACCTCAATCTACATTTCTATTAGCAAAAGTTGTCTTCTATTAATAGCATCTACAACTCTGTTAGTCTTCTCACTCCTGTGTTTCAAAACAAATGTATAACTCTGCGAAAACTCAACCCACTTCAAATGCCTTTGGTTTAATTTTCCTTGAGTATTCAAATATTGCAAAGCTTGATGATCAGTATACAAAACAAACTCCTTAGGAAGAGGAAGAAGATAGTGTCTCCACTTCTTCAATGCCTGAACTATAGCATAAAATTTTTGATCATAAACAAAATATTTTCTTTTGGCATCATTCAACTTTTCATTGAAATAAGCAGTAGGTCTACCTTCTTGGCTCAAAATAGCTCCTACTGCAGTACCACTAGCATCACAATCTACTTGAAACACATTGTTAAAATCTAGAAGTGTTAAAACAAGTTGCTTTGTCACTTTTTGTTTCAACAGATTGAAACTCTTATCTGCTCCTACGGTCCACTTAAATTCTTTCCTATACCCCCTCATTGTTTCAGTCAAGGGTCCACAAATACTGCTAAAACCCCTTACAGACTTTCTCTAAAAACTAGTTAGTCCATGAAAAGATCTTACCTCTGTAGCACTCTTTGGAGTAGGCCATTCAAGCATAGCCTTCACTTTCTCTGGGTCTATTTTCAGACCTTCTGCTGAGACTATAAATCCCAGGTACACCAACTCCTTCACAAAATTGCACTTCTTCAGGTTTATCAGCAATTTTTCTTCCCTCGACTTATCAAACACCTTTCAAATATGCATCAAATGCTCCTCAATGTTTTACTAAAGATCAATATATGATTGAGGTAAACAATGACAACTTACCCAAAAACTCATTCATGAGCCTCATGAAAGTGCCTGATGCATTGTTAGCCCAAAAGGCATGACTAACTACTCATACAATCCTTCCTTTTTCTTGAAAGTAGTCTTTCACTCGTCTCCTTCTCTGATGTGAGTCTGATGGTATCCACTCTTCAAATATATCTTTGTGAAATACACAACTCCACTCAAATAGTCCATAATATCATCCATCCTTTGCAATGGAAATTTGTACTTGATTGTGATCTTGTTGATAACCTCCGAATCTATACACATCCTCCATTCTTCTTTGGTGCTAATACTACTGGTACAGCACATGGACTCAAACTCTCTTGAATCAACCCTTCTACAAAAACTCATGAACTTGTCTCTTCAACTCTTCACTTTCTATTGGTGTCATTCTATGTGCTGCCTTGTTTGGCAAATCGGCTCCTGGAATCAAATCCATTTGGTGACTAATCTTCTTCAATGGGGGTAATCCATCAAGTACATTATCTGACAAAATATCAGCTACAAGTACCTCCTCTACTTCTTCTTTACCATCTTTTGGGATTACAGCAAAACACATGCTCACGCTTCATACCTTGGAGAAACTCCTTTCCATCAACAAAACATATTCTGGCAGCACTACATACCTTTTTCTTCTTTCTCCTTCAACAACTTCAACTTATGTTTCACTCCATCCTTTGTCAAAGTGTAGGTATTTGCTCACCCATCATGTAAAGCATGCCTGTCAAACTGCCACGGCCTACCCAGCAACATATAACATATATCTTGTGCATGCCTCTCAAATTGCCACGGCCTACCCAACAACATATGACATATGTCCATAGGTATGATATCACAAAGTACCTCATCCCGATAGCTTCCAATCTTAAACTTCACTGAGCATTGGTCATTGACCATGACTTTGTGGTCATCTTACACCCAGGCAATACAGTATGGATGCAAGTGCTTCTGCCTCTTCAACTTCAACTTTGTGACCACCTTTTCTAACACCAGATTGTCAATGTTTCCACCATCAATGATCACATCACAACAATTATCTTCACATTTGCAGCTGGTACGAAACAAGCTCCTTCTTTGGTCAGGGTCATTCTCACCACTCAACAAGACTCTTCTGTTAACTAAGACTTCTCTTTCAACATCTTCAGAATGGGATGATTTGGCATCTTTGTCAACATGCGCAACTCTGGCTTGGTGTTCTGTTCTTTGATCTACCCTTCCTTGGCACTGGGAACATTCAAATGCTTTATGCCCTTCTCCGCAGTGAAAGCATTTTCCACGAAAACCTTCTCTTCCAAATCCTTGCCCTCTTCCTCTTCCTCTTTGATCTTTGTATTTCTGATCATGGAAACAATTGTAATTGTTTCCCCTCTGGTTATGACTACTACTGTTCACCTCATCCTTGTTCTTTTGATCATCATTTTGGTCTCCATAAGTTCGGTCTCCATAAGACCATCCACAAACTGGCATGCCTCCTCAATATTGGTCATTTGAACTAGGCTCAACTCCTCCTAAATGCTTGGCCTTAACCCATTAAGATAATGAGCAACTTTCTCCTTATTAGCTTCTGCATGGTCGGTTCTTATGATGACTTGATAGAACTCCTCAACATACTCTTGAATAGATCTTCTCGCTTGCTTCAACCCTTGCATCTTCTTCAGCAAATCAAGGTCATAATCTACGGGAATGAATTGTTGCTTCATTTTAGCTATCATTCGATCCCATCTGCTGATTTTGTCTTTCCCTCTTCTACTTCACTCCAATTGGATCTCCCACCTCCAAATCTTTGCGTGACTATTCAGTTTGGCCTTTGCAAACTTGACCCTATCAGGAACTTCAACATCTTTATATTCAAAGTACTCTTCCAATTCATTGATCCAATCGATCAATTCCTCTGGGTTAAGATTTCCCAAAAATGTCGAAACGTCAAACTTGGGTCTTTTTCCAATCTTAGAAATGGCTTTTAAAAGCTTTTCCTCCTCTGGGTTCAAAACTTCATCTTCTACTGCTTGATTAGAATTTTCTTCTTCTATTTCATCCTCACTTTCGTCACCTCCTACGGCAAGATTCATTCCTCTACGCATTTGTTCTTGCAATGCTTGCATTTGCCTCTAGAGGGCTCTAAAACCCACATGTAACACCTACAACTCTCCCAACATGCTCTCTTCGTGGAGGCATCTTCCCACTTCCGTTGAAACCCTAGTGCAAGTTGCCTCACAATTGGCGATCTATCTACACGCTCAGCCCAAACTACACTCTTGGTGTGAATTGCTTTATAGTCAGCGATCTGTTCACACACTCAGGAACTCCAGCTTTGATACCACTTGATGAAGGATGCTCCCCTTAATACCATAAATAGATAACAGAAATAGCGAAACAACATCAATTTGCGAGAACAAAATATGGGCTTATTATCACCGTAAATGCAAAATTACAAAATTCAGAATTACAATATGCTAACCCACATGGGTGCCTTCATTACAGTAATCTGCAAGACAAAGCTACGAATTATCACCCAGAGTTGTCCTAGACAATGTTCGAGCATTTCTTAAATAGGCAATTTTATGTCGCCCGGGAAGGTTCTAAACATTCAAACTTAATACCTAGGGCCGACAAACCCTACAAATACATATAGTCGGCCAAATACATTTTTGACATTTATTTTGGAAGTTTTGATCAGCCTAAATTCAAAAGGCCATAACTCTCAAATCGTTGCTCTGATTGGCTACTATAACCACTCTCCAGAATCCTCAGCTTCTAATCTGAGTTTTTGGGCCTCATCCAAGCACATTTAGGCCTTCAGTGGCAAGCCTGAAGTTTTTATACCAAAATCGCAAACCAAAAATCCATGAATACTCATGATATGACACTGAGCCTCAACTGGTAGGCTGATATATCTAAGATAAACATTCACCTTGGAAATTAGGTGTAATGTCCCTTTTCTAGCATTCATAGCATGATGTTGTCGTTAGCCTATTTCCCCACAGTCCCGTAGGCTAACTAGGACATTAAAGGGGCTTAGAGGCCATTTGGCCTAGACAGTTTCAGTTGCAGATCTTTCTGAGGGGTTCTGAGGCAACTTTGGGCATACTTACTATTTATAGTAAGTCATCTTGGACATGGCCGGACATTCAGTCACAGTGGTATGTCGATGGTAATTGTTTAAAATCGACAGGAAGACTTATTTATCATTGATAAGATTTGTTATGCATTGATAAAGCCATTTTATAAAGTTAAATTTAAATATTTAACTTTATTAATGCATAGACTATAGTTTGTGGAAAATATTTAAATTAAAAGAGTTCCCTTTATTTTTATAACACATTGGAGACATAAGGTACATAAAGGGAGTTATGTTTTATCCCACATTGAGAAAACGAAGGATTGAGCTCTTGTGAGAACACTATAAAAAAAAAGGAAGAGCTTTTTTTTTGTATGCTTGGATGAAGATTAATGTTATGTTGTTGGATATTTGATTATCGGGCTTGGAGGACGTAATCCCTGTTTGCTAGCATTCTCTTTGCTGTTGGAAGACACAGTCAGGAGGATCAAGGGTGTTTTCACTTCAGGAAACACACTGGGTTTCATTTGGGGCGTTTGCATAAAGAAATTTACAAGGGTTTGAGGTGCAGATCTGAAGTTAGTTATTGCTATAGTGCAGCATGAACAGTATTTTGCTACAGTATGGCGTGAACAGTGTTGGTATCAAGTTTACTTGTTTTTCCGGCTGATTAGAAGTTTAGAGGGCTGGCCGACTACATCTGCAAATTACTACGGCAACTAATTCCAGGTTTCTTCTGTCAAATTTTGATATTTTGCATAATAATTGTTGAATACAAGTCTGAATAGTTGTTGCAGCCTTTAAGGCAGCTGTAAGTGCACATCTACATTTAAAAATCACCCTTTATTAGCAGATTGAAAGAGTTTCCGGATTTTTCATATACTATTGAATGTGTGCCAAGTGTTTGTGAAAATGTTATGATGTGTATTATGCATTTTAATGTCACTTCATAGTTGTTCGTAAATCTACTCATTGGAAAGCAATTTATTGAGGAAATCAGCTTTATGAGTTTGCATACAAAGTGTTTGACAATATTCCTTAAGTTAAATTTCTGCAAGTCAAAGTTCAAATCAGGGGAGGATATTACAGTGGTATCAGAGCTATAAGTCCTGCCATCCTGTGGAGGTCTTATAAGAAATTTGGAACTAGCGGATAGAGGGGAAAGTGTTTGATGAAATGTCAAAACATTAAAATCAGAGCATTTATGTTTGAGCATGCGACAGGGGCCTTATAATTTCCGCAATACCAGAGCAAGACAAAGTAGGAGTTCAGACCTGCAAAGCAAACAGTCTAGTTCATCCGTACAGGGGGGTATAGAATCCAGTCATACAGACACAGCGGAGGTATTCTTTGATCAAGACAGCAATATGGGAGACCGAGATGACAGGAATACAAGATTAGGTGGAGGCGGGAATGCCGGTCTAGAGCCTGGAGAGGAAAGATTCTTACAGTTATTAGAGACCTTGGTACAGGGTCAGCGAGTAGCAGAACAAAGGGCACAGGAACAGAATCAAAGATTGGATCTTATGATGCAGATGATGGCTCGTCAAATGGGGTTGAATGCTAACATGGGTGGAGGAAATAATCAGAATGGTAACAATCAAAATGGAAATGATCAGGATGGAACACATAATGGAGATGAACAAGTTGGGAACAATTTCGGTCATGCACCCTTGCGAGCTAGGACAGTGAGTTCAAGGCCCATGATTCCTACATTTCCTCCTAGAGCTCCAGAGCAGCTCGTACCAGAGCCCCAGATTACAGATATACAAGACCAGTTGAGGAGAGATTGGGAAGCCGGAGGGCCAGATTTTACTGCTGCAATTACCTTTAGGGAGTATATGGATGTGCGGATGAAACATATGCCACGTGGACATGACAGGAACCAGAGCTATGAGCTACGAAAGAAAGTAGGGAGACTTGAGTTACCATATTATGATGGCTCAAGAAAGTCTACAGCAAGAGCTTGGGTTCAAAAGCTTGACACATACTTTCAATTGAACCCTATGCCCGAGGAAGAAGCTATTAAGTATGCAGCAATTCATCTGGATGGGTTAGCACACGAGTGGTGGCATCATGGTATGGTCACTATGGGACATGCACACATTACCTCATATGTGGAGTTTACAGAGAGGTTGATTGAACGTTTTGATAGGAAGGATCCAAAACTCCATTTCAAGGAGTTAGCTCAGCTTAAACAGTGGGGATCATTGGAAACATACATTTCAGAGTTTCAAAAACTTGCAGTGTTAGTAACAGATGTATCTGAACGGAGGATACTAGTTCTATTTATGGATGGGTTAGCTGATCCGTTGAGAGGGTGGATTAAAGCTCTCAACCCTCCCACTTTGCAGGAAGCCATTAAGAAAGCTCGTGACATGGATTCCTCTTCATCTTCAAAAAATAAATTCCAGGCAAAGAGTTTCCCTTCAAGGAAAGATAAGGACAGGAAACCTTTTCATAAAGAGGTTCAGCCAACTAAGGAGCAAAGTAAGAGGTTGGACAATGAGACACTTAATGATCTCAGGAAGAACAAGCTTTGTTTTCATTGCAGGGAGCCTTGGGATTTGTCACATAAGTGTCCATTGAAAGCAAAAGCTAAGCAGATGGAGTACTTTTCAGCCGAAGAGTCAGTAGATGGAGATTTAGAGCAATCATCCGAATCAGATGGAGATGATGATAGTTCTTCACAGGAGGAAGCACGCGGTGATAGCACGATAGCTCAGTTGTCAAGTATACAAGAGGTCGTCACTTTCAGAGTTAGGGGAACCTTGGATGGACAGAGAGTTGTGGCACTCATTGATACAGGGGCGACACATAACTTCATTGATGAGAAGTTTGTGACACGCAGAGGGCTACATACAGAGGAGCATAGGGGATTTAAGGTGATGGTTGCCGATGGCTTCAAAATTGAATGTACCAAGAAAATCTCCAACTTGCAGCTTCGTTTGGGAGATTATGACATGATAGGAGATTTCTTTGTGGTCAACATTGGTGATCAGGATATGGTGTTTGGGATGAACTGGATGAAGTCTCTGGTAGAGTTTACATTTAACCTTGAGAAAATGGAAATGAGGTTTGAGGCAAATGGTAAGAAGATAGTGCTCAGCGGTTTGTCAGATGGGAGACTTCAAGTGGTGTCACTCAAGCGGATGCAGAGTTTCTTTAGACATGATCAGGTGCAGTGGGCAGCAGAGTTTAGAGTAATGCCTGAGATGACAGAGCAGCATAAACTAGAGTATCCACCTGATGTACAAAAAATAATAACCAAACATACTAAGGTGTTTGGTGAGATACCTCCAGGGAGACCCCCAGATAGGGGAATCGAGCATGTTATTGAATTAGAGGAAGGGGCTAAGCCAGTTATCATCACACCTTACCACCATCCGAAGAGATATAAGGATGAAATAGAAAAGGCAATTAAGGAGTTGATTGACATGGGGCACATACGGTCAAGCAAAAGTCCTTTCGCTTCTTCAGTAGTATTGGTGAAGAAGAAGGATGGTACAATGAGGATGTGCATTGATTATAGGGAGCTAAACAAGAAGACAATCAAGAACCGATACCCTATCCCGTGCATCGATGAGCTTATTGATGAATTGCATGGTGCATGCTACTTCTCCAAGATTGATTTGAGATCCGGCTACCATCAGATACGGGTTAGAGAGGTGGATGTGGAGAAGACAGCTTTTAGATGCCACTATGGACATTTTGAGTTCTTAGTCATGCCATTTGGGTTAACAAATGCCCCTACCACTTTCCAGTCCTGTATGAATAAAGTGTTCAGAGATCAGTTGAGAAAGTTTGTGTTGATATTTTTTGATGATATACTGATATACAGCCGTACTTGGGAGGAACATTTGAAGCATATTGATACAGTGCTCAGTATTCTAGAGAGGGAGTCATTATATGCCAAGATGAGTAAATGTGAGTTTGGGATGACAGAGTTGCTCTATCTAGGGCATATTATTAGTGCAGGAATTGTTCGGGTTGACCCAGACAAGATCAGGGCCATTCTGGATTGGCCACCACCGAGGAACACTTCACAACTCAAGGGATTTCTCGGGCTTTGTGGGTTCTACCACAGATTTGTGAAGGGATTTTCATAGATAGTAGCACCACTTACAGATTTGACACGGAAAGATAGTTTCAAGTGGTCAGAGAGGGCTCAGGATTGTTTTGACAAGTTTAAGGAGCTGATGAGTACATGTCCTGTTTTAGCCATTCCAGATTTCACCAGGCCTTTTGAGCTGCAGTGTGATGCCTCGGGAGAGGGCATAGGAGCTGTTCTCATGCAAGACAAACATCCCATCGCATATGAGAGTAGAAAATTACGAGGTGTGGAGAGAACCTACAGCATCTACGACAAAGAGATGCTAGCAATCATGCACGCGCTAGCTAAGTTCAGGCAGTACTTAGTGGGAAGCCGATTCACAGTAAAAATAGATCATAATAGCTTGAAACATTTCCTTGGACAGAAGGACCTTAATGACAGGCAACAGAAATGGGTGAGTAAATTACAGGCCTATGATTTCGACATAGCCTATGTCAAAGGAATAAAAATATTGTTGCAGATGCTTTATCTAGAAGGCCTCATTTGCTTGCTGTTGGGATAGTCATGGATGATTGGAGAGAGATGATCTTGGCAGAATATGCTAAGGATAGTTGGGCATCTAGCATTATTGAGGGAGCTATTCAAGATAGTTGATACACTGTCGTAAATGATCTGATCATCTACAAGGAAAGGATTTATTTACTACCCGGGTCTGCTATGAAGCAGAAGATTTTGAGGGCATTTCATGATTCACCAATGGCAGGACATCCCGAATTCTTTAAGACATATCGGCAGGTGAGAGAGCGCTTCACTTGGAAAGGACTCAAATCAAAGGTGCTTCAATTTGTTAGGGAATGCCCTGTGTGTCAGCAGAACAAACAGGAACATTCTTTTCCGGGTGGTTTACTACAGCCCCTACCCATACCAGAGAAGAAGTGGGATAGCATTTCCATGGATTTTATCACAGGCCTCCCCAAGGCACAGGGTCGGGATTGTATCTTTGTTGTGGTAGACAGATTGACGAAATTTGCACATTTCTTTGCAATTTCGTCTACATATTCAGCAACACAAACAGCAGAACTATTTTTTCGAGAGGTATTCAGACTACATGGGATACCACGGAGCATAGTCAGTGACAGAGACAGCAGATTTATGAGCCACTTTTGGCAGGAGTTGTTCAGGTTATGTGGAACAGAGCTCACTCTAAGTACCAGCTACCACCCCCAAACTGATGGGCAAACAGAGATAGTGAACAAATGGGTTGAGGGGTACCTTCGAAACTACATTGCAAGAGAGCAGAAGGCTTGGGTGAAGTGGCTACATCTAGGGGAGTACTACTATTATACCTCTTTCCATATGTCTATTCAAATGTCCCCTTTTATGGCACTGTACGGGTATGATGCTCCTAATTTTTTGGATTTGTTATTTGGGGACAGCAGGGTGCCTAAGGCCAAGGATACTTTGCAGGAGTGTCAGGACATTATGCGATCCTTGAAGGAAAATTTGCAAAAGGCACAAAATCAGCAGAAGCAATATGCTGATCAGCACAGGGTTGAGAGGTCTTTTGAGGTGGGAGATATGGTGTACCTCATGTTACAACCGTATAGACAGTCCTCTCTCAAGAAGAGTGGAGCAGAGAAATTGAAACCACACTACTATGGACCGTTCAAAGTAATCAGGAGAGTGGGCGAAGTAGCTTATGAGTTGGAGTTGCCTGCAGACAGTAAAGTGCATAATGTGTTCCATGTGTCACGCCTTAAGAAGGCATTGGGTCACAATGTGGTGCCTTCAGTAGTATTGCCACCTCTTGATGATGAGGGAAAGCTTATCTTGGTTCCCGAGGCCATACTTGACTCCAGGGAGAGGGTGCTTCGCAGGAGGACTATCAGGGAGTATCTAGTGAAGTGGAGGAACCTACTTGTCGAGGATGCTACTTGGGAAAATGAGCAGATATTGCAGCATCCAGAGCTGAAATTGCTTGAGGACAAGCAATTTTGGGAAGGGCGGACTGTAATGTCCCCTTTCTAGCATTCATAGCATGATGTTGTCGTTAGCCTATTTCCCCACAGTCCCGTAGGCTAACTAGGACATTAAAGGGGCTTAGAGGCCATTTGGCCTAGACAGTTTCAGTTGCAGGTCTTTCTGAGGGGTTCTGAGGCAACTTTGGGCATACTTACTATTTATAGTAAGTCATCTTGGACATGGCCGGACATTCAGTCACAGTGGTATGTCGATGGTAATTGTTTAAAATTGACAGGAAGACTTATTTATCATTGATAAGATTTGTTATGCATTGATAAAGCCATTTTATAAAGTTAAATTTAAATATTTAACTTTATTAATGCATAGACTATAGTTTGTGGGAAATATTTAAATTAAAAGAGTTCCCTTTATTTTTATAACACATTGGAGACATAAGGTACATAAAGGGAGTTATGTTTTATCCCACATTGAGAAAACGAAGGATTGAGCTCTTGTGAGAACACTATAAAAGAAAGGGAAGAGCTTTTTTTTTGTATGTTTGGATGAAAATTAATGTTATGTTGCTGGATATCTGATTATCGGGCTGGGAGGACGGAATCCCTCTTTGCTAGCATTCTCTTCACTGTTGGAAGACACAGTCAGGAGGATCAAAGGTGTTTTCACTTCAGGAAACACACTGGGTTTCATTTGGGGCGTTTGCATAAAGAAATTTACAAGGGTTTGAGGTGCAGATCTGAAGTTAGTTATTGCTATAGTGCCGCATGAACAGTATTTTGCTACAGTCGGCATAAACAGTATTTTGCTACAGTACGGCGTGAACAGTGTTGGTATCAAGTTTACTTGTTTTTCCGGCTGATTAGAAGTTTAGAGGGCTGGCCGACTACATCTGCAAAATACTACGACAACTAATTCCAAGTTTCTTCTGTCAAATTTTGATATTTTGCATAATAATTATTGAATACAAGTCTGAATAGTTGTTGCAGCCTTTAAGGCAGCTGTAAGTGCACATCTACATTTAAAAATCACCCTTTATTAGCAGATTGAAAGAGTTTCCGGATTTTTCATATACTATTGAATGTGTGCCAAGTGTTTGTGAAAATGTTATGATGTGTATTATGCATTTTAATGTCACTTCATAGTTGTTCGTAAATCTACTCATTGGAAAGCAATTTATTGAGGAAATCAGCTTTATGAGTTTGCATACAAAGTGTTTGACAATATTCCTTAAGTTAAATTTCTGCAAGTCAAAGTTCAAATCAGGGGAAGATATTACATTAGGTCATTCTAAGCTTGTATGACTGACTTACTAAGTTGCAAGCCTCCACAACCAGCAACTCTGCACTGAGACAACGCTTATTCAAGAAACAAAAAGAAAATATTTTTGGATGATGAAAGATTGCCCTTACACCTAGGATGCTCCTACATCAAACCTTGTAATGTACCAAACAATGGAAGTCACCTAGTGGCAAGTCACCCGAGGGCAAATACCTAACGTCAATGTACCAGAGGCAAGCACCTAAGAGTAATGTACCAGAGGCACGTATTGAAGAGCAATGTGCCCGAGGTCAATGTACTTGAGGGAAATACTCAAGGACAGTGTTTCCTAGGGAAGCTACTCGACGGTAAAGTATCCCACGATAATGTACCTAAGGGCAAACACCTGACAACAATGTACCTAAAGGTAAATACCCAAAGACAATGTACCCAAGGGAACATACCTAGTAACAATATGCTTGAAGGAAAATAATCAAGGGTAGTGTACCCGAGGGTAAGTATCTAATGACAATGCACTCGAGAACAAGTACCTAATGGCAATGTACTCGAGGGCAAGTACCTGACGATGATGTACCTAAGGGAAAATACCCAACAACACCTTTGACCCTCAATTGTCAGCTCCCTTCAGCACTTGACATCCTTCAGCTCCTGTTAGCATATGACCAAGTACCCATACAATACTTAAGCATCACCATAAGGTAAGTAGGTTACACCTATACAACAAAGTACTTGTAGGGTGATTGAGACTTCCACCTACAGAGTACGCTTTGGTTGTGTAGAAAAGTACACCCATACACTTCTGTAATAAACCTATCTGGTTATGGCTAAACAAACAACAAGTTCTCCAGCAAAATTCATGGGTCATTTTGTCAAACACTTTGCAAACAACCCAATTTCATTGTATTGTAAAATCTCTCATTTTTATTGCTTTGCATTCAAAACATGTGTATATGGAATTTAAAATACTAGAATATTTATACTTGTAAGCAAAAAGTTTAGTGAGTCCCAAGGCTGAAACTTACTGTCATTATCAAACTCAAGTACGCAAATTTCCATAAACTAATAACTACTTTATTCAATGCAAGTCTATTTACAATCATTATTAAAGAAACTGGAATTATAAATATCAAAATGTAATGGAATGAAGAACCTGATTTAAGGCACAATGATCATCCTTGTTATTTGCAAGAACTCATTCCCAAGTTTAGATGCCAGCATGTATACTAAAATCTCCCCTCTTTAATGTAGTTACGACCCTTACAATACTACAGCTTTTCCTCTCAAAACACAATGTAATTACGAATTGTAACCCTTGCCAACTCCCAACTCAGGGTGCAAATCAAGACACCAAATGTGAACCCCAAATAGGAAATCACAAGCCTCACTATAGCTAACGCAGGTCTCAAAATATGTATCGGTCTGCTCCCAAACACAAACCAAACAAAATTGCAAATGCTCAATTCTCACTTGCAGATATAAATTCGAGCTTGTCCAAGGCAATTGCAGCCGCCCTCAATGATTGTTATCTTTGTATGAATCTAAATTGCTGCTTGGAGGGAAAATAATCTTCCTCAAAATGCACATGATCAACCTCAAGTGTAAACACAAACCTTCAAGAAAATCTTCAGCAAACCAATTTCTTCCAATTCATTCAACAAACAATTAGAGACAAAACTCCTCCTTAGACAGAGAAATTACAGTAGGAGAGGAAGGCAAATTATATACCTCAGCATAATTTGCATATACCAAACTCAAAATTCTCAAAAATTATAATTCCAATCTCCCCAGTCACAAATAATCACAATAAGGAGATTTAGCCAATGAAACCACTATACCTCAGCAATGACTTCAAACCAGAGTAACGAGAATCGCGCTGAAATCGCGTGAATTGCCGATTCAGCGATCAGATTCATGCACCCCGATTTTTTTGGAGTCGGAAATCGTGATTGGCGATTTCATCGGGTGAATCGCCTGAATCGCATGTATCGGCGATTCACTCAAAAAATCGCCTGAATTGCCATTAGAAATCGCCAAAAATCGGCTGGCAACAGCATGCATGTTTAGTTGGAAATAATAAAAAATCACTTATGTTTTTTGCTTTCTTTTTTACCTTTCCTCTTTGTTATAACCCTAAAGGGCCTTCTAATTGTTAAGCATGACTAGAAGAGAGGAGAAGAGAAAAGAAGAACCATAGGTTATAAAAAAAATAAAAAATAAAAAAACGACGACAAATAAAAAATGTTTAGAATGCATAACGGATGATGTCCAAGGGAAGGGAAAGACATAATCAGGTAGTAAAACATCAACGGTTCCCAGAAAGAGTGTGGGATCAGAAGAAAATCACAAAAACACTGTGTTCCATATAGTTTTGTGTGTGTTTCAGAGTGCAAATTTGGTTTTGGCGACGAAGGCGCTGCCCCTCGACCCCGCCCTGTATCGCGACAGGGAGCGCGCCCAGGGCGCTGCCCCAGGACCCCGCGAGGGCGCTACCCCTCGACCCCGCTGGGGGCGTTGCCCCCTAGACCCCCAATCGTTGCGGTTATCAGTCGTGGGAAGTCTCACCAGTTGATGAGACCTGAAGCTGTTGCAGGCATGGAGTGGCTGTGGTGGAGAGAACAATAGAGCAAGCCTTTCGAGAGGGGTGATATGCTTTGAAGCACTTGGAGTAGGTGTTGGATGTGAAGCTGTCTTATAAAAACTCTTTACCCCATGTGGTAAACACAAACTTCCATGTTTATATATGTTAAGTTTCAACTTCTATTTGATGATGTTATAGTGTGTTTAAGTTATATTCAATAAAGGGTGCATGAAATAAGTCTTAAATTGTTAAAATCTCTACATTTAAAGGGTTTTTTTAAATTTGCCGATTCATCGTCGATTCACCCCCGATTCACGATTCGATTCGGCCGTGCCGATTCCGATACGATTCTGATTCTCGTTACTTTGCTTCAAACAATCTTTACAAACTCAAAAACCCTTATACTTCAGCAAGGGCACATGATTCAAAAAAATCAGAAAAAGCCACAAAGGCAACAAAAGCAAATAAATTATCCAAGCGTGTTTTTTCCAATGAAATGAGCTCCTATTTATAATCCCTTGTTGGTAAAAGTTTCCCAAAGAATTCCACTTCAAGAATTACGAAAGTTTCCCAAAAGAACTTAGCACTTGAAACTTTCCAACACACTCTTTTAGAAATATTCTTAATGTCATTATTATAATAACATAAATATTATTATAATAATGCAACTTAATTAATTTATTAATAAATAAGAGCTCATGCAAATATTAACCTCATCCACTGTAGGTGACGTCCAACTACCAAAGCCACTCACTGCACTGCCAAAAATAGACTTACAAAAAATAGTAAGTCCACAGCTAGGACCCCCAAACCACCCACTACACTGCCAAAAACAGGCTTACTAAAAATAGTAAGTCCACAACTACGAACCCCAAATCACTCTGTTAGCTCACAAGGGTCACTATGATGAGCTAACTCCATCAACTACACAGACTTGTCAAAAATGGGGACATTACAACTTCCAAACACTCTATATGATAATGTAGGTTGTTACTTCAATTGAAACATGATGAAGCATCCAACCGTAGATAATTCCTCCATCAATAATATTATTGTAGATTCAAGGATGAATCATCAACACAGAGTATGCATCACCACCAACATTGAATGGCCAAGAACTAGATATTTGCATTTCGAATGATAAGAATATAGCTTAGAGTACATCAAATTTGTCTTTAACTAAAGACTTAATAGATTTAAGCCACAGGCAGAATAGGGTGAGGAGTCAATCCCACCAAAATTGTGAATGCCAGAATAGGGATGATCTTGCACCTTCGAAACAGTGAACAAGATTGAATTAAAACTGGAATTGTAAATACATAAGAAACATAAGACTTCACCATGACTTCCTACAATGCCAATCACAACCTTGTAAAGAGCTCCATGAAGTTTCCCAAAGGATTACAAGCAAACCAACATTAGAAATTTATTACTTTTTATTTTATAATTAAATTAATTAAATAAAGGTTCCTTAAAATATTACTAAATTTGGGACCACTTAATCAATCAATTTAATTTAGTCATTTGAATATTTTGGGAACATTAGAATCTCCTAGCCCAAGCATTGCTTGCCCTCAAGCAATTGCAAACTCAGATGATCCAAAACATGTTCGCTCTCCTATGTGGCATTTTTAGTCAGTAGATCCTTTCGACGGACTAGGTACTCCTAATGGTGCATGACCTGAGCTTCCTCTCTCCAGCATCAATGACCTATGCAGGCTCCAATGGAAGTTTTCCATCTTCGTCAATAGGTGGGAGTTCCTTAGAAACCGTAACACACTGCCCAACTGCCTTCCTGAGGCAGGAAACATGAAAGACGTGAACTTTCTTCTGGAAGCTTCAACTTGTAGGCAACTTCTCCCACTCTTCGTACCACCCTATATGGTCCATAGAAGCAAGGCTTTAGCTTCTTGGCACCACTTTTCTTCAAGAGGATGATTGTATGTCCAATTGTAGTCGGGGGAAACTAGATCTCCTACTTCAAAACTCCACTCAACCTTGTGCTTACTGGCATATATCTTTTGCTGATTCTAAGTCAACTATAGGTTATCCTTGAAAGACTAAAAGATATCCAAACTCTCTTGCAACCAATTCTTAGTCCTTGGTGCATGAGTTGTGTCTAATGCCAAATCCACAAATGATGAAGCCTCATAACCATAATGTACCTTGAACAATGACATACCTATTGACATGTGGTAGGTAGTGTTGTAATAGTGGTCTCCTAAATGAAGCCAACAGATCCACACATTTTGATGTGTTCTAACCTAGTCACTCAGGTAGCTCTCCAACTACTTGTTCACAATCTCTCTCTAACCATCCATCTACGAGTGGTAGCTCATACTCGAAAACTCTGTACCTACCAAGTGAGAAAGTTCCATCCAAAAAGTATTGAGGAAACAACTATCGTTGTCACTAACTATGTTCTTTGGAAGGTTATGCACACGGAACACCTCTTGGCAGAACAACTTTACCACCTATGCTCCCTAGAATCTCGTGAAAATGGAAAAGAAATGGGTGTATTTGGTAAGCGATGTACCACATCATAAATACAATCCTTCCCTTGCACCAAGGGAAGTCCAGTGATGAATTCCATCGAGATGCTTTCCCATTTTTTATCAAGTAATGGCAAAGGCTGAAGCAGCCCTGTAAGCAAGGTATGCTCAAATTTATTCTGTTGGCAGATGGCACATTCCCTTGCGTACTGCACTACATCATCTTTGAGGCCCTTCGAAAAGAACCTCTCCCAAATTTGCCGATAGCTCTTGACCTAGATCAAAACCCTTAACCTCATGTCCATCAAAGAATGTTAATCAGAACCTCCTGTGGCAAAGCATAAAGAAACCTCCGTTTCAAATCATAAGAAGACATTGTAGTGTGTTAAATATATGTTAAGTTTTGCATTCAATTCCAACGGAGTTACAGTCAAGCAGGGTGCAAGTTCTGAGGGACTTTTGACAGAAGAGATACCAGTTACTCACAGCACTGAACAAACTAAACGGATCATAAGAATCTTTAAAAAAAATACACACACAACAAACAACAAAATTATGCTCATAATTTTCTTCCCGTGAATTGAACAACAGATATAATTTGGTATCTTACTGTTTTGGATGGCGTGCTGCAACCCAAATTAACCAAGCGTTGTGGTAAAGACTTTGATACAGACGTTCTTGGAATTCTTCTCGGCGTCTTCGCAATTTCATTGCCATTGGAATCCACGGGAACTCGCCGAGGCTGCCATACAAATCCATCAAACTTCCATTTATACCTTTGCACTTATTCCCTGAATGGAACCGATTAAATTGAAAAAAAAAACCAAGAATGCAAATATTACCGTGGGCAGTGATCGTTTAGGAGTTTTGGCAAACTCCCGGATAATGCTCAGCGTCTCTCCTGTCTGAATATTTTGTTTACTAAAAATTCAGCATTAGATGTGGTCTCCGAGTTAACACACCAAAATAGGTAAAACTAGCGGTATGAGAAGAAATTACCCTTTTTGCGGACATGTGGGCTCTGAATGCTGTCCACCTTTCACTTCACAGGACTTGGAAGCTCACGGTTTGCACAAACCCTCTATTCTGAAAATGATGAAATTATAAATCAGAGATGTTCAATAATATAGGCTGTGTAATTGAATAGCTGTCGAATTCGACCGTTTGAATGGTATTTGAATGGGATATAGGAGTTAATTCAGCCGCTTGAATGGCTTTTCCGACTAAACCGTTCGATTAGGTTTTTTCCTTAATTAATTTTTTGGGAGTTTTTTAAATGTCAATTTGCGTCCTGGAAGAAAAAGAAGAAACATTTGATCGTTTGCATTTATTTTGAGTTCTCTAATTTTATTATATATATATATACACACCTTCTCTATCTCTTCATCTCTTCCCTTTGTCCCTCTTCCAATGTTCTATTACTCATCTCTCTATCACTTTGTCTCTCTATCTATAGATTTGCCTATCTCTGTAGGCAATGTACTATTGCATTTACTTCTCTAAAACTATTCAATTATTATATTTATTTTGACCAATCAAGAGTAACTATTTTTTCATTAATTGAATATTTTTAAAATTTTGAAACTTATTTTTTTATTTTCTATATTATATGAGTTATTTATCCTGAATACAATTGGTTGATTTAATTTTGTATTATAGGAGCCCTTTTATGAAAACTCCTTCATATTGATTTTTTTTTACCAAATTTTAGGTAATTTATATGAATAGTCAATATTAATATAATTTTATTAAATAAAACTATATAATTATATAAATAAATCTATTAATAATTTTATCATATATAAATATACATTCTGAACAACTAAATTATAATATTCACATCTTATAAATAAATATTACAATTTTAACTATATATATATATATATATATATATAATCACTATAATATAATAATACTATATTTTATGTACAATATAATTAATATCTTATAATGGAATTAAATATATATTACAATATATCTAACATTGTCTAATATAATCTTATCATTTAGAATTTTTTTTTGTACAATACAACTTAAAACTATAATTTTAAGCAAGCAAGAGCCTACAACATAATGGTAAATTGTGAGCCTCTTATCGAAGAGGTCTTGGGTTTGAACCTACTTGTGCTTAATAAAAATAATAATTAATCTTGGCTTCAATCTCTTACAATAAAAAAGAAAACTATAATTTTAAGCTACTTATTACTAAAATATTTATTCTATTAAAATTAAAATATATACATGCTATTACAATTTTTTTTACAATATTATTTTCAACTACTAACGGCAAGTACAAGCCATTGTGTGGCACTTGTTCTATTTTTAATGCTCAACAATTCATGTCAGCATTGAAGGTTTATTGGATGTATAATAGTTATAATAATAATAGCATTGATAAAGTCTGTAAAAGTTTGTCGTAAAAGTTGTATACAAGATAAAATTTATGATTCTTTATCAAAAATAATTATTTATGTTGGAGTTGGTAGTAATCTTATAACTTCAATAAATATTTGTTAGTAAATGCCTCAAGTTGTATACAAGATAAAATTTATGATTCTTTATCAAAAATAATTATTTATGTTGGAGTTGGTAGTAATCTTATAACTTCAATAAATATTTGTTAGTAAATGCCTCACATCTAAAGAGAGAAAGCTATGATTGTGATACACAACCTTGAAAAATATGAGTTGATACATACAAACATTTGATATTATGACTAGCCCATATTGAAATTGATTGGTTCAACTAGACAAATTACAATGGATGAAAGAATGCTTACAAAAACATAAAGATAAAATATGAGATGAAATCTTAGGTAAGGATTAAGTTAGATCATGACCAATGTCCTCATATATGGCTTGAGACAACATAATCTAAATATAGCTTAATTTGTTAATAGATAAATGATTACAAGTTTAGCTTAAGGTGCAATAAAGTAACAAGGGCCTATGTAATTAATATATGGTTAATTATTTAATGTATTATTACACTACATCAATAGCAACCATAAAATTTAGTGATGTCAAGCTAATTAGAAACAACAAGAGATGGAGATTGGGTCTTGATTTGAGGAGTAGGAACAAGAATGTAGCCTTCAAACTATTAGAACATATAAGACCAATGATATACTCGAGCTACTTTATAGTATCATCATAAAGGGTAGACAATCCATATTTGCAAAGGGAATGATACAATCTATAATGGGATCCTATAGAAACAGAGAGATATGAATTTCTTCATTAAACTCCCAAAGTGAAGTCCAAATTGATTGGGGAAAACCAATATCTGATGCAACATACAACATTGGTTTCAACTATAATAAATAACTCTTATATCACGATCAACAATGTTACCCCAACTCAATCTACTCCTTACCATGGTTAGTTCAATCATGAATCCATATAAACAAGACAAAATATCACATCGCCTAATATATGTTAGTACATTGTTTCATTAAGATTCATTATTATCCTTTGAAAGGATATTGAATTAAAAATCCATGATAGCTCCTCAAGAGGAAAAACAAATAGATACTTGTGCCATCTTAAAATGGAAGCACTTGCTTTGTGAGACCTTGTAACCCTCTTTTTAACAGTCACCTAGATCTATGGATGCACTTATTCTCTTATTGTTTTTGGTTCTCAAGTTTTTGCCTACTTTTTGTTATGCTTTTGTATATGAGTTCCTAGTGTGCATCTTGAGGTGTACAATCCTTGAGTTAAGGCTTGAGGTCATCACTAATCCTCAAGTAAGCGATTACCTCATTTGTGACCCCTGGCAAGGGATGCAATTGCCCCTTACCTAAGGCATTTACATTGAATCATGAGCCTTTTTTTGGGTTTCAATTTGTTTATCACCTTATTGA
Source organism: Cupressus sempervirens (assembly GCA_028749045.1). Classification (NCBI taxonomy): domain Eukaryota; kingdom Viridiplantae; phylum Streptophyta; class Pinopsida; order Cupressales; family Cupressaceae; genus Cupressus; species Cupressus sempervirens. The sequence continues at coordinate 38,521,004 of CM053783.1, read as the reverse complement.
GCCAGCCTTTCTTATTTTTTGTTCTAAAATTGATATTAAAGAAGGCATTCTCTCTTCATTTGGGCATCCATTACAATCCATGATAATCTATGATAAGTGCAAGCATTCATTAATTTCCATCAAACATTTAGTTGAGAGTAAAAATCATCGAAGGCATCATCCATTCAAGCAAGCTTTCAAGGAGCATTCTAGATTTCAATCCTTCTAGCATTTGTAATGCTCAAATTTTTGAACCAAAAACACTCATAGATTTTACATTTTAATGTATTTACTTAAATTTGAACCTTGACTCAAATGTATTCAACCACATATTCATAAATAGCAAAATGATGCAACCAAGGTCAATTTTTTAAAAAATGTTTTTTTTCTTCTTTACAATACATTTAATCAACACTATGATACAAAAATTAGTAACATTGTTGCTATTCTTTTCACATTAATACCATAGAACTTAATCTTACACCTATGTTTTTTCAACCCTCAAATATCGAAAGAACATATTACATTTTTTTTTTCACTAATATGACATGAACCAACATGTATACATCACATCCACTTTCTTTTCTCTACCATATTAAAATACATTGACGCAAGGAGGGATGAAGAACTAAGGCCAAAGGCACACCCAACAATCCAAACCACCCTACAGAGTAAACACAACAGAAGCTAACACACAAAGAGAACAACACCAAAGAGAGAGAGAACGAAACACTTTTATTGAATTTTCAAGTAATCAGCATGCATGCCTAGCTATAAGGCCTTTTAGGTTACAACCAGATACAAAATACATTCAAGATCCATGATCCAACTTCAAATTCCCACTTCTAGACACATATGCCACAAACTTTTGAAAACCCTCTCAGTTCTGCTCCAACTTCTCTACTCCTAACCTAAGCCTAAATACCCTATTTATTCTTGCCAAAATGACTTACAGAAGATTCTAAAACATTACATAATAGAAAGGCCAACCTAGAAAGGTCTAAACACATCCCAAGACAAGATCCTATCATTAAATTCATGTTTGGAATTAGACACACAAGTCATATCCCACTAAGAACCAAAACACAGAAAACTCGACTAAATAAGGAATCAAGCATCAACAAATAACAAGCTCACTTGGCACATGAAGGAACACTCAGCCAATACTGGATAACTTGGCAAACACTAGATAGCTTGGTACACCCTAGATAACTTAGCACACACTAGATAACTCGGTAAATACTACAGAGTGAAATAGTATAACACATTAATTCGAATATTAACATGACTTGGGATAACTGTTGTTGATCTTAGATTAGTTTTGACAAATGAGTGTCTATACACTTAAGTCATTTACTTAGTTCATGTCAAATAAGTAACATATGTCGAGCATAACAGATAAGATAGAGCATGTCGAGTAAATAGTGAGTACCGAGCCACTCAAGTGTCGAGTCCCTCAAATACTGAGTAGATAGTATGTACTGAGTGATTCATGTGTTGAGCAAGTAGTGCATGCCGAGTCATTTAGATGTCGAGTGATAGCATTGAAGTTACAGTTAGTGTCGAGCACCAGGGACTTCAGATGCTGAGTAATACAATTTTGACATAGTTGTTTGTATTGGTACAAACTACTACGTAAACCATTTTTGAGTTAGCTTAAGTATTGTTTTACAATCTTTGTTGATAAGGACAAACCTTAATTGTGAATCCCTATGCATTACATGCATCCAATCAAAAAAAGGGAAGGTTTAAGCGACAATATGGGTGAATCACTACCATTGATTTATACCTAACCCTAAATCACCTAGGTCTTCTTAAAGAAGATAAAACCTAAACTTTAAAAAGGAATGCTAAGGAGAATTGAAGTGAGTTTTTGCATGTGCAAAAAAAGCATTCATGGTGATTAAGGTGTTATGAATTGAGTTACATTACAGAATTAGTTAAAGGAGAATAGAGGAAAGGAATCAGAGGACAACAACAGTACATTTGATAAAAAAGGGTCAAGTAAATATTAGTATAGAAGTGATCTGACATCAAGCAGTAGAGTGCTAACCGAAGGATCATTGTTGAGACATTCTAATAGGTGAATCACTTAAATCTCTTAATAGAGTAGTCTCAAAAAGTTGTTGTAAATCCTTTAATAAGGTGCTTACTTCATTGTAAGTTAAAGTCCTCTTATGAGGTACACTTTTAGCAGGGTGTTTAAATCTTTTAATAGGGTAAGATCTAACAATCGTGTAAGCCTTTAACAGGGTAGATTATGTTTCATGGTCAAACATTGTAACCTTCATTGGATACACTTTATTACTACAATAGTGAAGATTTGTGGGTGTCATCCCCACCCTAGTTTTACCTTCTCCTTGGAGGGTTTTTGGGTAACCAAATATCTTGTGTCATACATGTGTTGAATATTTTACTTTCATGCTATGGATGTATTTTCTTAATTTGGTATTTTAGTTTATATGCATAGATTGTGAGGTGGATGTGTGGTGAATAGTTTTAAGTGTTGATTCACCCACACCCCCCCCCCCCCTTTCTCAAAGTTTACTTCCCTATTGTATTTCCAAAAATTGGTATCAGAGCACAATTATCTGAAAGAAAAGCTTTGCAGCTTTGAGGAAAGATCTTGAAGATGGAAGTCTACAAGTTGGGAAAGACTATTGAGAACTAGACAATTGAAATACAACTTGCCCTCATCAGCGAAACGAAGCAAGAGATGAGTTAAAGAGATCATTGAAGAAAAAGAAGGAAATTGCTATTGAAGAGAATGACACACAATACCAAGAGATTGACACTACTAAATTATTTGCAAATGGAAACTATAATAAATTTGATGCAATAGTTGCAAATCTGATGGAAAAGAATGGAACCCTAACTAAGGAGGTCAAAAATCTAAAGAGAGAACAAGAAGTCCAATCAATATTGTTATGTGAAGTGACCGAGCAGAAAAAGAAATCTGAAGAGGACAAAGTCATGATTGAAGATGACAAAAGGATTCTAACCAACATACTAGAAGAGAAAACATTAAAGGTTGTAAGAATTTGCCTTAGGGAAAAATCACCCAAGACTAAGAAGCTCAACAACTAGCACAAAATAGACCAATAGAGTATGATCAGAATAACAATATGAAATTCAATTGATGTACAAGTTCACTAGGAGTGCCTAAATATAAAGGCCTCTAGATAGAATGACTAGGAGTTAGCAATATGATAAGCCTCATAACTATGCACATGTCCACCAAAAGTGGATTATCCTCCATTGAGTACAGGAGTTAGTGCAATGATGAGATGATAAGCCTACAAAGGTGTGTCATGTAAAATTATGCTGTAGACACCATGTTCTTAATTAAGAGTGCAAATAACTGTGTTGTCAACATGACAACTCAGTTAATTATGAAAACTCTAGTATTGTAGACACCATGTGCTAAATTAGAGTTTCTTACTCCTGTGTTGTCAACATGACAGCTCATATGAGTACGCAAACTCCTAGGTGTCTATCCTAATAAATAATAAAATAATGCATTTATCCTAAGTAAACTTAAATAAAGTGTAATAAATAATTATTTACACTAACACCCCCCTTAAGTGCAACTTAGGGGAAGACACTTAAGCTCACAAAAGCCATGATGAAATGCAGAATGGGTCCAAGCTACTAGGCCATGTTAGGTACCTAAGTAAAAATGCAATGAAATCTCTAGGGAAAACCCTCCCCCAAAAAGAGAGATATGTACAATATATAAGAGAAGAGTCATGTGACCCCCCCTGGTGAAAAATCCCTCACCTTCGAGAGATCTCGCAAATGAAGATACTTGACCTCTATGAAGGGCTTGGTGAATATGTCAGCTATTTGTTGCTCTATAGGACAATACTGCAATGCAATGACCTGCTCATGAATCAACTCTTTGATGTAGTGCATATGAACCTCAATATGTTTGGTACACTAATGTTGCACTAGATGTTTTGAGATTTCAATAGCACTCTAATTATCACAATGTAGGACTATGGGTCTAGGTAGATCAAAACTAAACTCCTTTAGAATCGGTTGCAACCAAATAGCTTCTATTGCCACATTCACAGCTCCTCGATACTCAACCTTAGTTGATGAAAGAGCAATGGTGTTATGCTTTTTACTCTACCAAAAAATGGGGTCAGAACCAAGATGAAACATATATCCTGAAGTAGACTTGCAAGAATCAATATTTCCTGCATAGTCTAAGTCTATATAACCCACTAACTGGAGTCCAATACCAGCTGCATAACATATCCCTATATGTAAGAAAATTTAACCTGTTGGGAACAAGAGCAAACAAGCACACATTAGTTGCAATAGATACATCAAGCATTCAAAATAAAACAAACACAACTAATGCTATGCTTGATTTTGCAACTCAAAGCAACCAAAAAGCCAAGTCCTCATGCAACCTCAAATAGCTCAACAAAGGCACCCATGAAAGGCCCTGTTGGTGTGTTTTAGATTGGAGAGATTTTGATGTTCTCTCCCAAAACACAACTATTTGAATCCCAAGGTTGTAAAATGCAAATGATAATGATCCTATACTAAGATGAATGGAGAATGCTTCAAACAATGGCTATGGAAGCAACCATGCTTGAGAGCATTCAAATGGATATGGAGGTGGATACAAGAAAAAAAACTAATCTAACAATGCAAGATGAAATGAAATCTATCAACTACCAAGGGTTAGTAACAATGCAACTATGAAAATCACTACAAAGCTCTAATACCAAACTAGCATATAACAATGCATATGAGGGAGATGTAAAATGCTTGAGACAAGAGCTCTATTTATAGGCTTGAGAGAGGCCTTGGTGAGGTGGCATCTATGTGGCATCCACATAGATGCCACAAGGGAGACATGTAGGCAAGTCATGCAAGTGGTCAACATTCAAAGTTTGCTCACACATGTGTGAGCAAACTTGAAGGAAGGAGTGGGGGACAAAGGTGTAAGAGGTGTGGAAGGTGTGAGAGGTGTGAGAAGTGTGAGGGTTCCTCACACATGTGTGAGCACACACTTAGGAATAAAAGGGGGTTTAGCAAGGTGTTTAGGATAAATAAGTGGGATTAAGAAGTGGGCAGGCTTAGAAGGATGAAAGTGATGGCTGCAGACTAACTTTTAAGATAGGTTTAAGACTAAATTAAATAGGATTTAATTTAATCATAGGTTTAGAGAATTTAATGGAAATAGAGGGAATTAAATAAATGAGATTTATTTAAAAGAGGATTTATGGGGGATCATGCATTAAATAAATTTAATACATTAAGGATGGAAGTATTTAAATTAAATTTAAATACATTAGAAAAGTGAACCTATTTAATTAAATAAGTAGAGGAATATGACAAATATAATTAATTAGTAAATAATTAATTATAATGTCAAAGGAAATATTAAATAAATTAATATATTGTTTAGGACAATTTTAAGTGTCTATATTTTGTGCCTTTTTGATGTGATGTCGAGGTGACATTACATCAAAGAAAAGAAAATATAGGTTGCCCTAGAAAGGATAGGAGTCCTAGGAGTTGCGTCATAGTGATGATAGGGGGAGGAGAGTGCCCCCTCAAGGAAATGGGGTGAAAAAGGAATATATTTTGCCCCATTTTCTCAAAAATAGACATGGGAAGGAAAATGGAAAGAGAAAAGGCTTAAAAGATGACCTTGCATGACTTGTTGGTAAGAGTGGAATGAAGCAGGGTGAATTGGATAATGGTTAATCTAAATGCAATTGAACTACATGAATGCATGGGATTCAGTTGTGTTCATATGGTAGAGCACACCCTAGTTTGATATTGCAAGAGGAGTTATGCATCAAATGCTATAGTAGCATAAATGACAAGATTCCTTTGCGTGGACTAGACTCTCGACACAATAAATGTAGGTTTCAGAGTCATGATGGAACAAATGACATATACACACTGGAGAGGTCTAGGCACACCCAAAGTCTTGTTAGGGATCTTGGTCGAAAGTGTGCTAACCCATTGCCCCTAGTGAGCAATGCATAACCATAACTTGAAAACTAATAGAGATGTGCTAAAGAATCATAAAAATAGATCATATCGCAAAATGACATGTGTAATTAGGTTAAACCGTTCAAATTATACCAAGATATTGAAGATCGAGACAACATGGGGAGGCTATCACTGACACACAAAGATAAAATCAACAAAAGACCTTATGACCAAGTAGTCATTCAATCCACCGTTCTTTCCATAAACATTATTCTAATAGTGAAAGTTGTTAAGCTTGTGTAGGAAGGATTCATCATGTAAGGCAAAAATTGATTGTTTGATTGAATTGTATAGCAATATTTGTGATTTTTTGCTGGCAATGATAGTGAAAGGAATGATGTTCTCAAATCATTTAGTCTCAATGTGAATTTGCATAAGTTTGTTTGCAATCACTATTTGATAAGCTCAATTTGATGGGTTGAAGCTTAGTGTCATGAGATAAATAATAGAAATTGGATAAGACATGATAAGATAATGGATGAATTGAATTGGAATGGAAGGGGAATGCGAAAGATAAAGTGATAAATGTTCTCTAGAAGAAAGTGTGTTTAATGGAAGACTATAAATTTGATCAAGGTATATATAAATAGATGGAAAAATGAAGGAATTGATTATGGAAATGATTTGAATGAAATGATTAGAAGAAGGGAATATGATTAGATTAGAGGAGAAATGAATTGATTGAATGGATTGGAAGAAGTAAAAAATTGATGGAAGGTGGAATAGATTAGAACCAATGACAAGGGATAAACAAGGAACGATAAATGGATGGGAATGATGGAGATATCTGAATGGAGGAATAGTATGGAGGATCAAAGGATATGGTATCAAACAATGGGGAACCAAGGACCATGTTTCAAAGGAGTTCAAATGCCCCATACCAAGGATAGGAAAATGGAAGAAAAGATGGTGGGAAAGGATGTGTGGAAATGGAAAGATGGTGTAAAGGCTATTGTATGGAGGAAGGGAAGGCATGTGGATGTTCAAAGCATGGATGAACAATTTTTTGTTGTGCCTCTAGTATGGATCATGAGCATAGGTATGAAAGTGGAATGAATAAGGGATATGGGAGGGAGGGTATGAAATAGGCATAATGATATGAAGAGTATGGATGAAATGTGGAACATGAAATGGAGGAAAGGTATGGGATAACCAAGACCAAAGACATATGAAAGGAGCATGAAATTATGTAGGAGTATGGATGGAGGATGGAGGAAATGAACATGACAAGGACTATGGGATGCAAGACATGGATAGGATGTCAAGATCAAATATGTGAAAGTGGATGGAAATATGTAGGATAATGGATGGATATGAAAAGTGAGCATGAATGGATGAAAGGAATAGGATAGTCAAGATCAAAGATGGAAAATGATGATAGACAGTATATGGAAATATGTAAGGTAGTGTGATATGGATGGAGCTTGCCCTCAGTGTAGAGTGCAAGTGGAAGAGGATAAGTGAATGGTTGGATATATAAATTCAAAAGATGGTGGATACATAATAGGGAAATGGAGGGAGAACTCGAGCATCTATTTATATGGATGGTATCCCTTGATATTTCTTTCTCTTGTCTTTTTCTTTGTTATTTTCAAGGAATTTTTACTAATTTCTCATTAATGTTGGTAGGATAGTGAATGGAGGACAATGACTTATGAAAAAGTTTAGATTAAGGGGGAGGAGTGGTTGGGAGGAAGACATGGTTGATGGATGCTAGGTTGGAATACTAGTGAATGGGTGGATGGAGGTGGAAAGATCTTCATTGACACACACCTTGAAGGGTGATGGAAATTAGGGAATTTTGAAGGATATGTAGGAGAAAGTTGGAATTTTGGGATATAGGGACCCAAAATGGATGAAGGAGATGATGGATTTAGGATGGTGGATCTTGGGGCATAAGGACCCAAAATGGAGATGGAAGATGGAAGTTTGAATGATTTATGAATGAGGGAAGCCTTTGGATTAGAAAAATTGGATGCCATGTTGGAATTTTCTTTGAGATTCATTGCTTCATTGAGTAGCTTTGGGGTCCACATAATTTTTGCATTTTTTTATTTTCAGCCTTTGTGGCCTTCTAATTTTGTTTTGGATCGCATTTTTCTTTTCTTGAACATGTCTTTTAGAGGGGACATGTTGATCCTTGGATTTTTGTGGATATTTGGCTTGATTCACTTTATCTTTGGCATCCAATTTGCTTCCATTAGCCATGGTAGAGGTGTATGAAGATAAATGGTATGGAGAGCTTATGGATTGTGAACATTGGAAGGAATTCAAGGATGTGTGCCTTTGTTGATCTTTAATAGGTATATGAGGGGATGAAGTGGAAGAATCGGATATGGTGGATGGATATATGTAAGAACCTAAAATGGATGGAAGAGATGAAGGGTTTGGCTTTAGAACATAAGGACCCAAAATGGATGGAAATGAGGAAGGAAGCATATTATGGATATAAGGTCCCAAAATGGACTTGGAATAGGGATGATGGGAACATTTAGGTTTGGATGGAGGAATTTTAGATTTTGAAGGAGTGGAAGGTGTACCAACATCTTTAGACATTATTTCTTCAATGGGATATTCGTTATTTGCAATACAAGATGTGAGTCCATGTATATGGGGTTCATGAGTGGATTGGATAGATGTGATAGGATCATGTGGAGGATTAGGATCATGAGGGATAATAAGATTTTGAGATGGGGTGGGATTATGAAAGGAAAATGAAGGGGCACTTTGATCTTGACTTAAAAGAGGATCATGTAGTGGAATGAGTGAATCATGAGATGGAATAGAATCATATAATGGAGTGGAGGTAATGGAACCAAGAGATGGAGCATTTTGATCTTGACATGGAGGAGAGCTGGTGGAAGGAGTGGAAGGAGAATCTTTATAAAGTGGAGGATCTATGGATGTGAAATGTCCCTGTACTGATTTTTCATGGTATTTCCAGCCTCAAATTAGATCTTTAAAATCAAACAACCAATATTACAAAGATCTGTCAATTTCCCAATAAAACTCAAATCGGGTATGTCCAAATTAGTGCCAAAAAACTTCACAACTTCACAAATTATTAATAAATCTGAGAATGGACATTTGTACAGAAATTTTAGCAGCATAATAGCCTACAAAATGACATTTCCAGATTTGTATAGCTTTAACACAACAGCTCACAAATGTAGGACAAAACCTATGCTCAATTGGGCTCCCGAAATTAACACACAATGCCCGGAAACACCACAAAAACACCCATAAACTATCTCAGAAGTTTAATCACAACCCAATACATATATTCAGCTCTATTTTAACATCTTAAAGTCTAAAATACAACAGCAACCCAAACTGATATGAAACACTCAAATACAGCAGCAACCAAAACTGATATGAAATGCTCAACTGAAAACACCAAACTCAAACCAAAAACAACCCCGAAAACCCACAAATCGGCACTATTCAGCACAAAGGCAAACTCTGTATGAGCATGCACATGGAATGGCTTCAAACTCCCATCTTTAGCCTTCCTAGAAACCTGCAAACTCTCGTTCTTGGGTCTCCTTCTCCACAGGTTTGGCAGCCTTTGAAGAACAACAAGAAAATTAGCAAAAATCAAGTTCTGGAATGAGTCCAAAATGCCTCCAAACCCCTTTTAAAGAGGGCATAACCCTAACTCACATCCAAGAGGGGTTAATAAAATATAATTTAATAATAATTTTTATTTATTAGTCCATTGGTTTCCAAAGATTAGCCCCTTTTTTTCGACTTCACCTTTTTGGAGCCTGCCTGCCTTAGCAAAGTTTATTTTTTTTAATTATTTGAATAGGGGACATGACAAGTCCCCCCCTCCCAAATATTGCTTGTCCTCAAGCAATGAAGGTTGGAATTCTCAAGAATATGTGCTCCTTCCCAAGTTGCATCCTCTAGTGGTAATCCTTTCCATTTGACCAAATGCTCTATGACGCTCCTATTTCTCAACCTTTTCTCTCTTGTATCCAAAATCTCTTCTGGTATCAAAACTAACTTCCCTTCATCATCAAGAGGTGGTAATTCTGTAGATACTATGGTTTGGTGGCCTAGAACCTTCTTTAAGCAAGATACATGAAAAATATTATGTATTTTGCTGTTTGGTGGGAGCTCCAATTCATAAGCTACCTCTCCTACCTTCTTGATGATTTTATAAGGCCCATAGAACCTTGGCTTGAGTTTCTCTGCCCCACTCCTCTTCAAGGTGCTTTTCTTATATGGCTGCAACCTAACAAATACCAAATCTCCCACCTCAAAAGATCTTTCAATCCTTTTCCTGTTAGCATATATCTTTTGTTGGTTCTGTGCATGTTGTAGATTATCCTTGAGGGACCTTATTATGTCTTGGCTTTGCTTGATGAAATCACTTGCTACGGGTACTCTGTTATCGGAAAGTATTAGATCAACAAAGGAAAGGGAATCATAACCATAAAGAGCATGAAAAGGAGGCATACCAATAGACATGTGATGAGATGTATTGTAACAATACTCCCCTAGGTGTAACCATTTCACCCAAGCATGTTGTTGATTGGAAACATAGTTCCTCAAATATCCCTCTATCCATTTATTAACTATCTCTATTTGTCCATCTGTTTGAGGGTGATAGCTAGTACTGGGAGTGAGTTCAGTTCCTGCCAAATGAAAGAGCTCCTTCCAAAAAGAGCTGAGGAATCTACTGTCTCGGTCACTAACAATGTTTCTAGGCAAACCATGTAATCTAAAAATTTCCTTGAAGAACAATTCGGCCACTTGTGATGCCTTGAAATCAGATGTGATAGGAAAGAAATGTGCATACTTAGTTAGTCTATCTACCACCACATATATGCAATCCTTACCTTGAACCTTGGGCAACCCAGTGATGAAATCCATGGAAATACTTTCTCATTTTTGTTCGGGAATAGGAAGTGGCTGCAACAACCCTGCAGGAAAATTTTGCTCACTCTTGCTTTGTTGGCATACCATACATTCCTTAATGTGTTTAAGGACATCCTCCTTCATACCCTTCCATGAAAACCGCTCTCGAATTTGCCTGTATGTCTTGAAGTATCCCTGATGACCAGCCAAAGGTGTGTCATGAAAGGCCCTCAATATCCTCTCCTTAGTTTTTGACCCTGGCACTAAGAAGATCCTGTTCTTGTAATAAATCAATTCATCAACAACCTTGTACCTATTATAATCCACTAACTTATCCAAAATCTTGGTGGCAAATGAATCTTTAGCATACTCTAAAATTATGGAGACTTTCCAATCAGCAGAGATAGATGATAAGGAACACAAAGTGGGCTTTCTTGAGAGAGCATCAACAACCACATTATTCTTTCCTTTCATGTATTCAATATCAAAATCATAAGCTTGCAATTTGCTTACCCATTTTTGTTGACGATCATTCAAATCCCTTTGGTTCAAGAAGAACCTAAGGCTATTATGGTCTGTCTTTACAATGAATCTCCCACATACCAAATATTGTCTAAACTTATGAAGTGCATGCATGATTGCCAACATTTCCTTATCATAGATGGAGTAACCTTTCTCTGATTGATTTAATTTTCTACTCTCAAATGCTATTGGATGTCCCCTTTGAGTTAGGACAGCCCCTATACCTTCTCCAGAAGCATCAGATTCAACAACAAAAGGTAAAGAGAAATCTGGAATTGCAAGCACAGGGCATGAACTCATTACCTCCTTAAGCTTATCAAATGTTTTTTGTGCCTCTTCTGTCCAAAAAAAAGCTCCTTTCTTTGTCAAATCAGTCAAGGGGGCAGCAAGCTGAGAAAATCCCTTGGCAAATCTCCTATAGTAGCTACACAACCCAAAGAAACCTCTCAACTGTGTAAGATTAGTGGGTGGAGGCCAATCCAAAATTGCCTGAATTTTTTGTTGATCAACCTGTACTCCTTTAGATCTTATAATATGTCCCAAATATAGGATCTCTGTCAAACCAAACTCACACTTAGATAGCTTAGCATAGAAGGATTGCTGCTCGAAGATTCCCAAAACAGTGTCTATGTGCTTTAGATGCTCTTCCCATGTTTTACTGTATATCAAGATATCATCGAAAAATACCAAAACAAATTTTCGAAGATGCTGACTGAATACCTTATTCATACAAGATTGGAATGTTGCAGGTGCATTAGTGAGTCTGAATGGCATAACAAGAAATTCAAAGTGCCCATAGTGACATCTGAAAGCAGTCTTTTCCACATCTTCACTCCTCATTCTGATTTGATGGTAGCCTGATCTTAAGTCAATTTTTGAGAAGTATACAACACCATGTAACTCATCAATGAGTTCATCTATGCGTGGTATGGGATACCTATTTTTTATGGTCTTCTTGTTTAGAGCCCTATAGTCTATACACATTCTCATTGTACCATCCTTTTTCTTGACAAGTACCACAGATGATGCAAATGGACTAGAGCTAGGCCTTATGAATCCCATGTCCAGGAGTTCTTTAATAGTTTTTTCAATTTCTTCCTTATAACCTCTTGGATGGCGGTATGGGGTTGTTATAACGGGTTTGGCACCCTGTTCTAACTCTATAACATGCTCAAAACCTCTATCTGGTGGTAGTCCTGGAGGCAAATCATTGAAAACTATACTATGCTTATCAAGAATATTTTGAATTTCAAAATGGAAATTACCTTGATTCTTTGGAGAGCTTGTTGGTTGGATTATGACTCCTGCTGCCCATGTTACTTGTCCTCTTCGAAAAGTCCTCTCCATCCTCTTTGCAGAGATCGCCTTAAGTGCTCCATTCGATAACCCTCTCAATATGACTTCTTTCCGATTGGAATGAAATTTAAACTCCATAGTTTGATGGTTCATGTAATAGCCTCCGATAGAGTGCAACCGTTGAACACCCAATACAAGATCTATCTCCCCAATACCAACCACATAGAAGTCATCACATAACTCATAATCTCCTAAGGTCATCTTGAGTTGTTTCACCACCCATGTGCAAGGCATAGTGAATCCATCAGCTACAGTAACATTGAATCCCTCAAAATCTTCTGCTTTAAGCCCTCTTTTCATGACAAATCCCTCATCAATAAAATTGTGAGTTGCCCCACTATCAAGAAGAACGGTCAACCTTTGCCCTGCTAGTACCCCTCGAATTCGGAAGGGATGGTATCTTGGGACTCCTGATAATGCTGCTAAAGTGCCATCCTTGCTGATTTCTTTTCCTTTCTCTTCTTCTACCTCCTCCTTAGTATCATGAAATTCCTCATGCTCATCTGAATCAGATTCTGAAGCAACTTCAATATAGTGCACTTGACCTTTCCCCAAACATCTGTGTCCTGGAACCCATGGTTCTCTACAAGTAAAACAAAGCTTTTTCCTTCGTAATTCACTCCTAGTCTCTTCATCTACCTTCTTTTTTGCCATATTTGTCACATCTTTTGGTGGTAGTGTTGGGAAAGTCTTTTTCTAAAAATTTCCCTTATGTTGCCAAAGATTTGGGGGTTTTTGATAAGTGATTGATTTCATAGGCACGCAAGTTTCAAGTTGCAAGCTTCTTTTGATAGCTTCCTGTAAGGTTGAGGGTGAGAAAGCCTTAACCGAACCCTTAACAGAATCTTCTAAACCATCAAGAAAAAGATAAACGATCCTCTTTTCACTCATATCAGGTACCATAACAGCCACTTTTTGAAATTCTTCTATATACTCATTAACTAATTTGGTTTGCTTCAACTTTGACAATTCTTTAAAGTACTCTTCATCATCCTTGAGGTCAAATCTATCTATCACTCTTTGACTGAAATCTTCAAATGTAGTTACCTGATCGTGACCTTGAGTAGTCATTCCATGATACCACCAATCATAGGCTGCATCTTCCAAGTGTAGACTTGCAAATTGAACAGCATCACTCTCTTTCATGGGGTTAAGTGTGAAGAAAGTTTGTAATTTTTGTAGCCATGCTCTAGCTGAAATTTTATTTGTTCCATCAAAAGTAGGTGTTGTAAACTTGCTTATTTTATTTTTGAGCTCTCTTCCACTTGTGTCATGCTCCCTCCTGTTCTCTTTCTTGGGCATCAAAGTGTTCATTATATCCACATATTCTCTAAAAGGAACTGAACTACGAAAGTCATCATCTAAACCATGATAAGTAGCTCTTAATGTAATCAAGTTACCTGTAACCTCTTCCACTGGATTAATGGTTGGATTTGGTACTGGTGGCTCATCTGCAGGCAAGAAGATAGTTTTGGTTGATTTAGATGGTGTGGATCTCCCATTTCTTGGCTCCTCTGAAGTACTCCCTTTCTCATTAATAGATGCAATTCCTTGTAATTTTTCTGTCAATATTCACAAAGCCTCTCTAGTTTCCGCCAAACCATCCACTGTTTGCTTCTGAGTATTTTGGATGTCTTGGAAGAATTTCTTTGCCATCTCATCTGGATCAGCCATACTTTTTTCTTCCTTGGATTTTGTACTTTTGCTTTCAACTGGGGGTTTGATCAAAATTTCTTTATTCTTTTCTTGCTGCAAATATCTTTTTTCTCTTTCACTTAGTTGCATGCGATCATAAATTTTGACCTGCAACTAATTAGAAGCAACATGCAACCATAAAATATGACATGCAAGATCTGGGTAGTTTTCAAAACTGACATGCAAGATCTGGGTAGTCGTTAAAGCTGACATGCAACTTCTACAAACCCTCAGGCTGGCAAGATCATGGCTCTGATACCACTAAAATGTCCCTTTACTAATTTTTCATGGTATTTCCAGCCTCAAATTAGATCTTTAAAATCAAACAACCAATATTACAAAGATCTGTCAATTTCTCAATAAAACTCAAATCGGGTATGTCCAAATTAGTGCCAAAAAACTTCACAACTTCACAAATTATTAATAAATCTGAGAATGGACATTTGTACAGAAATTTCAGCAGCATAATAGCTTACAAAATGACATTTACAGATTTTTATAGCTTTAACACAACAGCTCACAAATGTAAGACAAAACTATGCTCAATCGGGCTCCTGAAATTAACACACAATGCCCGGAAACACCACAAAAACACCCATAAACTATCTCAGAAGTTTAATCACAACCCAATACATATATTCAGCTCTATTTTAACATCTTAAAGTCTGAAATACAGCAGCAACCCAAATTGATATGAAAAACTCAAATACAGCAGCAACCAAAACTGATATGAAATGCTCAACTGAAAACACCAAACTCAAACCAAAAACAACCTCGAAAACTCACAAATCGGCACTATTCAGCACAAAGGAAAACTCTGTATGAGCATGCACATGGAATGGCTTCAAACTCCCGTCCTTAGCCTTCTTGGAAACCTGCAAACTCACGTTCTTGGGTCTCCTTCTCCATAGGTTTGGCAGCCTCTGAAGAACAACAAGAAAATTAGTAAAAATCAAGTTCTGGAATGAGTCCAAAATGCCTCCAAACCCCTTTTAAAGAGGGCATAACCCTAACTCACATCCAAGAGGGGTTAATAAAATATAATTTAATAATAATTTTTATTTATTAGTCCATTGGTTTCCACAGATTAGCCCCTTTTTTCCGACTTCACCTTTTTGGAGCCTGCCTGCCTTAGCAAAGTTTATTTTTTTTAATTATTTGAATAGGGGACATGACAGGATGCTAACTCTTGAGACAGAATGGAATTAGTAATGTGCACGGTACATGGAATGTCTTGATCTTGATTAGGAAGGGGATCATGAGATGGACTAAGAGGGATAAATGGATCTCAAGGAATAAGGGAATAATGGGATGGAGAAATGCTCAGATCTAGAGGAGAAGAGGACTCTATAATGATTGCTTTGGAACAAGTTCTTCAAATGGCATTGGATTTATGACTTTGGATGATTAGATTGCTTCATTTTTAGTTTTGTATTTAGACAAGGTTTCTAGTGAGGTAGACCTATTACAAGGTGGGGATGATGTTAATTTTGGGGGATTAGGATTATGTGGAGGTTGAGGCATAGGTATGGGATTAGGATGATGGTTTTGGACATTAAGCTAGAAGTATGGGGAACTACATGGAAGATTTGGATTGGATGGGACATGAGAATTATGGTCTTCGAAACATGGGGGAAGAGGAAATATGTCATGGAAGGTGGATTTTTGCTTTGGATTTGCTAGGCTCAAGATGAAATTCTTTAGTTCCTTAATTTCTTTGGCAATGACATTTTTGTTTGAGGAATTGTGTGGGCTATGAACAAAATTGTATGTGGTTGAAGGATAATGAGGTGGATTTCCCTTGTCAAAGGTAGAGGAAGAATATAAAATGTGAGATGGATTAGAATTGGATATGAAGTTTTGAGGAGTGATTTGATATGTAGGTTGAATAGGAGGTATAACTCCAGATTTCCTTGAAGGCCTTCAACCATTTGATTAAGCCAATTTGTATCCATGGAACTTAAACAAAGAGTGATGAAAGATTTGATAATGGATGAAATATGACCTTAGGACTAGGAGCAATTTTGAACTTTATTTTACTTTGATTTGGATTGGATTTGACTTGATATTAATTTGATTTTATTTGAAATTGATGAAGGTTTGAGATGATCTTGATAAGATTTGGGTCATTCAAGATAACTATGATTAAAGACCAAGGATTATGATGGTGCTCCTAAGTCCAAAGTAGAAGATTCTATGAAAAATGAATTAGAAGCATATTTGAATAGATGAAGAAAGATTGATTGATTTTGGATTGAAGATGTAAATAGATTTGAATTAGGAATTGATTAGAAACAAATGAGTTTGACAAGGGATGGGATTGGAAGGATGATGATTTGAAGGATGTAATTAAGGATGAATGATGAGATTGGCTGAGAAAATTGGATCTTGATGTGGCTTATGAATCATGACTAGAATGAAGATTAGGAATTTGATTGAATAAATATGAAGATGAGGAAATTATTTGGATGAATACAGATAATTAAGACTTTGAGGAATCATTTGAATGATTATGAAAAGAGATGCATAGAACAAGAGTAAAGAATCACACATTAGTTGCAATAGATACATCAAGCATTCAAAATAAAACAAACACAACTAATGCTATGCCTGAGTTTTACAACTCAAAGCAACCAAAAAGTCAAGTCCTCATGCAACCTCAAATAGCTCAACAAAGGCACCCATGAAAGGCCCTGTTGGTGTGTTTTAGATTGGAGGGATGTTGGTGTACTCTCCCAAAACACAACTATTTGAATCCCAAGGTTGTAAAATGCAAATGATAATGATCCTATACTAAGATGAATGGAGAATGCTTCAAACAATGGCTATGGAAGCAACCATGCTTGAGAGCATTCAAATGGATATGGAGGTGGATGCAAGAAAACAAACTAATATAACAATGCAAGATGAAATGAAATCTATCAACTACCAAGGGTTAGTAACAATGCAACTATGAAAATTATTACAAATCTCTAATACCAAACTAACATGATAACAATGCGTATGAGGGAGATGTAAAATGCTTGAGACAAGGGCTCTATTTATAGGCTTGAGAGAGGCCTTGGTGAGGTGGCATCTATGTGGCATCCACATAGGTGCCACAAGGGAGACATGTAGGCAAGTCATGCAAGTGGTCAACATTCAAAGTTTGCTCACACATGTGTGAGCAAACTTGAAGGAAGGAGTGGGGGACAAAGGTGTAAGAGGTGTGGAAGGTGTGAGAGGTGTGATAAGTGTGAGGGTTCCTCACACATGTTTGATCACACACTTAGGAATAAAAGGGAGTTTAGCAAGGTGTTTAGGATAAATAAGTGAGATTAAGAAGTTGGTAGGCTTAGAAGGATGAAAGTGATGGGTGTAGACTAACTTTTAAGATGGGTTTAAGACTAAATAAATAGGATTTAATTTAATCATAGGTTTAGAGAATTAAATGGAAATGGAGGGAATTAAATAAATGATATTTATTTAAAAGAGGATTTATGGGGGATCATGCATTAAATAAATTTAATACATTAGGGATGGAAGTATTTAAATTAAATTTAAATACATTAGGAAAGTTAACCTATTTAATTAAATAAGTAGAGGAATATGACAAATATAATTAATTAGTAAATAATTAATTATAATGTTAAGGGAAATATTAAATAAATTAATATAGTGTTTGGGACAATTTTAAGTGTCTACAATCTCATGTGTATGTGTACCTTGTATCTAGTGCAAGATGTGTTTGGTGGCCTTTCAATGAAGCTCACGTGGCTCTTGCATGAAGTGAGAAACCATGCCAACTGCAAAAGCTATGTCAAGGTGTGTATGTGTCAAGTAGACGAGGCTTCCAACCAAATATTTATACAAAGTTGCATCAACAAGTGGAGTGGAACACTTTGCTTCTAACTTAACACTTAAAAGAAAGGGAGTAGGTGTAGCCTTGTAGTCACTTATGCAAAATTGAGCAAGAAGATCAAAAGCATACTTGGGTTGTGAAATTGTGATCCTAGTTGAAGACTGATGTATCTCAAAACCAAGGAAATAATGAAGTAAACCCAAGTCTATCATATCAAATTTGTCCTGCAAAGAAGTCTAGACATTGGCAATGATGGATGGCGTACTTTTTGTAATGATCAAGTCATCTACATAAAGCATGAGTATCAAGTGTGAGTAATCCCTCTAAAGAATGTAGACATTCAAATATGAATGACACCTGGTGAACCTTGTAGAGGGGAGGAATGAATCCATCTTGGCATACCAAGCTCTGGGAGTTTTTTTTAGTCCATAGCTAGACTTCTTCAACTAGAAAACCAAGGTAGAATCCTGGATGAATCCTTGTGGCTTCTCCATATAAATCTCCTCATAAAGATCACCATTCAAGAATGCGCTTTTCACACCATCTGATGAACAACCCATCTCTAAGTTGCTGCTATAGTGAGTGTCAAATGAATGGAATTCATTTTTGCAACTGGTGCAAAGGTCTCAGTGCAATCAATGCTAGGTACTTGAGAGAAACCTTTTGTAGCAAGTCTAGCCTTATGTTTATCAACACTTCCATTTGTTGCAAACTTGGTTTGATAGATCCACTTACATCGAACCAATTTTCTTCCCTTAGGAAGACAAATTAAGTCCCATGTATTATTTCTCATCAGATAATTATATTCTTCCTCCATTGCTCTATCCCATTCTGGAATACTTGATGCTTCTTTGAATGATTGGGGATCTAAAGAAATTGTAATATAAGCATGTGGGAGTGAGTTATGTTATGATCTTTTCCTCCTGGTATCTGAAGGATTCCCTGCCAATGGTCCTACTGCATCTAATATCTGCTTAGCCCATCTAGGTCTCGTGGAAGAAGATGTAAAAGGTATATCCTCAACCTCAACTAGAAGATGCCTCTATTTGGGTTGTGGATGCACATCTTCCAAGTCATTGTTATCACTATCACTCTCTTCAATGAAGGAGGAAGGAGGAGTTGAAGAAGTAAACCTTTGACAACTATCTTCAAAATGTACACTCCTCTCATATAATATGTCATGTGTCTCTGGATCCATCAACTTGTAGGCTTTATGTGAGTCTGCATATCCAACAAAGATGCAAGGTTTGCTTTGAGCTTCCAATGCCTTGCATTTTTGTGGAAGTATTCTGGCCCATGCAGGACAACCAAAGACTCTGAAGTGCTTAACTGAAGGTTTCCTACTAGTCCATGCTTCAAAAGGAGTTACACCATCCAAAGCTTTATGAGGACTCCTATTCTAGATATAGTTAACAAATTCATTGGTTCAGCCCAAAAGATTTGATCAAGAGACTTGTTTTGTGGCATGCAAGTGGTCATTTCCTTGAGAGTTATATCTTTCCTTTTAGCAACACCATTTTGCTATGGCGTATATGGTACTGAATGCTAAAGGTCGATTCACTCTTGAGTACAAAAGTCTATTAGTCTTAAGTTCACATTATCCCCCCCATTATCTTTTCGAAGAGCTTTGATTCCTTGACTGCTTTTCTACTTGAGCCTTGAAGCTGAGAAATTTTTCAAGCACTTCACTCTTATGAGCCATGAAGAAAACCCAAGTAAAGCGAGAGTAGTCATCTATGAAGGTGAGTGCATAGCAAAACTTGCCAAATGATGTCACTAGAAATGGGCCTACCACATCACTATGAACCAATTCAAGAACACATTGTGCTCTCCATGACTTCCCCTTTTCATACAAATTTTCTAAATGTTTCCCAAGTGAGAAACCTAAACAAACACCTTCTAAAAACTATACTTGAGGTATACCATTAACCATTTTCTTGTTGCTAAGCTATTGAAGATATTTGTAGTTGAGATGTCCAAATCTCTCATGCCATAGTTTGCTTTCTGCTTTTGAATGTAATAATAAGACTTGTGCATTTGATTTTGGCACAAAGGAAGAGAAAGTCTAAAGCCTTGAATCATGATTGGGTTCACCTATTGCAATCATAGAGTCATCCTTGATGCTTTTCACTACCACTAAATTGGGAAGAAATTTAACCTTATTTCCATCTCCATAGTGAGTCATTTGGTAGACTGAAAGAAGTTTAGAGGTAAGATTAGGAACATATAGAACATCCTTGAACGCTCCATTATCCATCTCAACTTCACCTTTAACTTCAACTTCCACTTTGGTATCATCTCCTACAAAGATGTGTGGCACCTCTGAATGTGTCATGGAAGAAAAATCTCTCTTTGATGCACCCATATGATGTGTGGCACCTGAATCAATGATCCATTCTCCTTGACTAATAGTGTTTGTGAGTAAAGCATGCCCTTTCCCCTTAGAATCTAAGGATGAAGACCCTTTCTCCTTATAAGCATTAGGCATTGGAACAATGTGTTTCTTCATGATGTTCTTCAATTCATCAATATGTTTGTGATAACACTAATGTTCATCATGACTATTGGTGTAAATAATTATTCACTATTTACACTTACTTAAGTTTACTTAGGTTAATGCATGTTTTTATTATTTATTTATTAGCCACGTAGGAGTATGCATACTCTTGTGAGTTGTCATGTTGACAACACAGGAGTTTGCACCTCTTTTATGGACATGGTGTCTACAACATAGGAGTTAGCACACTAATTAAGCACATGGTGTCTATAACCTTATCATTCTTATCCACTCATCTAGAATGATGGATAAGGCATGTGCTTAGTTGTCATGATGCTTATCTCATATGTTGGTTCCTTTTAGAGACATTCTAGGTGCTTCATGAGAGGCCTTTATATACAGGCACTCCTAGTGTGTTTGCACATCACATACTAGATAGAGTAATGTATTAAGACATACTCTGATTAATTGATCATATCTATTTTTTGGTCTACAATTGTGCTTTTGTTTGGGTTCTTAGTTCTTGGGTGAATTTTTCCCTTGGGCAAATTCTTACATGGTATTAGAGCTATACCAAATTCTTACATGATATCAGAGCTCTTGGAGATTTTCTCATCACATAGTCATTTCGAGACCATTGTTGCTTCAGCACCTCAGCCTAAAATTGGGAGTGTCTAGAGCCAAATCTGACCTCACCATTGTGTCCAGAATGCTGATTCGGTAAAGATTGACTATAAATTCAGCTACCTTGGCCCAAAGTCAATTGTGAGGCAATTTTTTTTGCAAACTGGCACCCGAAGGACCAATTTGCAGAATTGGTATGATCATTTTAGATCTACATTTTTTTCATCTACAACTTTGCTATTTTTTTAGATTTGCATTATTTTTTGAAATTTTTTTGGCCATAGGGCCATAGGAGAGTTTTTTTGCAGGTGAAGATTAGAGCTTACTGGTGCAAATTAGATATTTGCATCACATTTAGAAGGTCCAAAAACCTCTCAAATCAATTTTTGTTTCATCCAAATTGGACATCTGAGGCAAAATCTAGAGCCATTTAATTTTTGGAGGCACGATGGCGATTCAGAAAAAATAACAGTAGCAACAATTTTCAAATAGCGATATCTCCCTCATACGGACTCCTTTTTGCAAGCAATTTTTTTTTGTTTTGGGATAGGATTTCATGATCTACACATTGGTGCAAGAAGTTTGACATATCTGTTTCTAAAAATTTTTGTAACTCACAAATCCCAAATTTTGCCACTTAAAATGCTTAGTACGGGCTCATTTGGACTCTAAATCAGGTTCCATTTTTTTTGAAAGTGCATTTTTTTTTCTACTTTCTAGATCTATAATCATATCATAGGTTGTGGATAGAAATACTATTTTTAGAAATAGGCCCTAAATTGGCAAGTGGCTAAAATCATACATTGGGGGGTTCTTTGATTCATTATTCGTGATTCTTTGGGAGATCATTGATTGATCTCATGGAGGAGTATTGTTTCACATGTCAGTATGGCATTAGACTCAGGTTGACAAAAAGAAACTATCACAAATGGAGTGATACACTCCTTGATCATCTAAGAATAGAGCATAAGGAAGTATTTCCTTATTTATGTTCCAATGAATTGATCTCTAATACTAAAGAATAACCACTTGTTGGCAGACTGATTGTTATCATTTTAACTAGTCTCTCTTCTTCTAATTATTATAAATTGGTTGCCAAGATATGGCCACCACATGATTATGGATGTATTTTTGGGAGAAGTATGGAGATCCAACCATTCCTCCATTCCTAGAAGATATCATACCTCTAGTTGTAGCCACATCCTCTTCAGATGAGATCACACCTCCAGCTCTTGTTGCTCCTACTCATCTTGTTCTAGCCACAAATGCTTCAAATTCAGTGCAACAGGACACTTTATGTCTTCCTAATCTACCTTCATGCAATGACTTCCTTTATGCCCTTATAGGCTTATTCACGGAGTCTCACATTGAAGATGTGGGAGACACCCTTGATGATATTCATCTTCCTTTTGCAGTGAATTCTTTTGCCACAATGACAGATTCATGTACTTTAGCATAGTAGGGTACACTTTATCTTCTAGGTGATGACTTCTTTCCAAACATTTCAGCTCTGTTCATGGAGTCACACACAACTGATTTGGAATACTTCTTTGATGATTTATCACTTCTCTTTACTAAGGATGATCCTTCTACAGTTGTTGCAAGGGCCCACTCTGACCCTCATGTCCATTCTCTACATTATTAGTCTTTTTGGGCTGATGTGATTGTGGATACTTATGTACAACATTTGCAGGAGGTCTCTTTGTCATTTGAGAAGACTATTGGTTCCTTGAAATAGGTTCTACATCACTCCTTGTTCAATCTGCACTTCTTCTCAATAGTTTTGGAGGAAGCCATCTTCGGTATCGACATAGAGACACTTGAATAGGTTTCAAAGACACCATTCATCATAGATATTTCTTCTCCATATGGGGAACACATCTCCTTTATACCCTTGAATTTGTTTCTTCCAAAGGGGAGGAACATCATTCAATGTTCATGGATCGGCTTCTACATTGGAGCATTTCTCACTGATCGACACACTACTTTAGGGGGGGAACTACCTCATCTCCTTATTCTCATTTTTGGGGGGGGACTTTTTCCTCTTAGGGGGTTTTATCCTTCTCCATTTTTCTCTTGTATATATTGGATGTAGGTCATAATGGGGGGGTCTTGATTACTCCATCCATCCATGCATCCCTATTTATCTCTCTTTTTGGGGGGTTAGGGTTTTTCCCATGAGGTTTTCTATCTTTCTCCTCTTTATGAGAGATTTCATTTCATTATATACATGGGTACCTAATATGGCCTAGTATCTGGGACTCATCTTGCATTGCATCCTAGTTTTCGTAAGCTTAAGGGCGTTCCCCTAAGTTGCACTTAAGGGGGGGTGTTGGTGTAAATAATTATTCACTATTTACACTTACTTAAGTTTACTTAGGTTAATGCATGTTTTTATTATTTATTTATTAGCCACCTTGGAGTATGCGTACTCTTGTGAGTTGTCATGTTGACAACACAGGAGTTTGCACCTCTTTTATGCACATGGTGTCTACAACATAGGAGTTAGCACACTAATTAAGCACATGGTGTCTACAACCTTGTCATTCATATCCACTCATCTATAATGATGGATAAGGCATGTGCTTAGTTGTCATGATGCTTATCTTATTTCCTAGTTCCTTTTAGAGACATTCTAGGTGCTTCTTAAGAGGCCTTTATATATAGGCACTCCTAGTGTGTTTGCCCATCACATACTGAACAGAGCAATTTATTAGGACATACTCTAATTAATTGATCATATCCATTTTCTAGTCTATAGTTGTGCTTGTGTTTGAGTTCTTAGTTCTTGGGTGAATTTTTCCCCAAGGCAAATTCTTTCATGGTATCGGAGCTATACCAAATTCTTACAATGACCAATCTTCTTACAATAGGCACACTTCTTCTTTTCCTAATTGTTGTCTCCCTTTTTGTTGGTATTAGGAGAAGACTTGCCTTGTTGTTGATTTGATGTTGGTGTTGTTTTTTCTGTGTCCCCTTGTTTGTTATCTTTGCACTTCTTCTTTTTTTTCCTTTCCTTTATTTGAACTTTGACTAGCTGAATTTTGAGAGCCCTCATTATTAGCCACTAATGCCTTAGACTTTGAAGACTTGAGAATCCCCATTGTTGTCAACTTGGTTTGTTCATTCTCCAATAGCTGAGCATAATCATCAAAAGTTATTTTCTTATAGGAAGCTCCTAAGGTAGTCTTTGTGGTGTTAAAAGAAGAGACAAATGTGGAGTACTTGGATGGAAGCTTATTATGAATGAGATAAATCAACCTGTCATCTTTAATAGGACTACCACAATCATAAAGTTTTGTTCTCAACTCATTCACCTTAATGATAAAATCCTATATAGATTCAAAGTTCTTAGGATCTAGGGAGATAAGCTCATCTTTAATTTTGTAAACATCCTCTTCAGTCACTTTACCATATATGTTTTTAAGGGCATCCCAAGTTTCCTTGGATGTATAATACTTAATGATCTGATAAAGGATATTGTCTTCAACCCCTAACCTAAGAGCACTTAGGGCTTTCCTATTTGCCTGAATCTAAGCATCGATATCACTTTTAGATACTTGATCACTTATTGATTTAGGAAAGGAACCATCTACATATTGAGAAACTTCTTCATGCATCAATTCACACCAGTTTTTAACAGACCATGTGGCATAATTATGTGGTGTTAATTTTGGAAGCTTAAGATTTCCCATGATGCAAGAAATGAAAAATAAAAGCAATAAAAGAGGAACACAACACCAAGAGACACCCCCCCTATTCACTCAATCAAGAAAACCCCTGCAAATGAAAGATTTTGGCACTTTATACTTAGTGTGATTACAATAGCCAGTTGCCAATTTTGGCCTCAGTGGACTTTTGATTTACTATTTACAACCTCCTCTTAGAGTTCAAATTTGGTACAAAGCACTATAGCTCATAGGTACAACAATTTTGAAGTTTGATCAAAGCATTACAATGCAAAAAATGACCTATTTCTACAAGTAGTATTTTTGTCCACACAAGCCTATAATCTGATTGCATATCTAGAAAGTAGACAAAAAAAATTCACTTTCAAAAAAATTGGAACCTAATTTGGAGTCCAGATAAGCCTGTGTGAAGCAATTGAAGTTGCAAAATGTAGGATTGGATAGGTACAGCCACCAAAAGCTACAATTTCTAACAAATTTATGCACCAAAACTAGAAAATAATAGCACCACTAAAATTTTTAGGAAATTCTAGCCAAAAAAAAAAATTGCTTTTGATTTGGAGCCCGGATGACTAAGATATGGCCTCCCAAAGTCAGACTTTCAAATCAAAATTGAAACTGGAGACGGGTTTGATCAGCAAACTATGAGGTTAAATTTGACATCCAAATAGCCATCTTGACAGTGCAATCTAGCCTATTGATGACGGTCAAATGACCATTAATTTTAAGATAGTTACTATTGACGTCAGCAAAAAAAGCCTCCCTAGGTGATGTGGCAGTGACATCAGCGTATGAAATGATGATGTGGCGCATTGATGTGGCATACAAATGTTGACTCAGCATACAAAATCTTGTGTGGCAAGGTGATTTGGCTATTAACTGCTCACCTACGTGTCGCTTACGTGTCAAATACACATGGTGAGTGTTGAGTCACCGTTGTCTGTGTGTGATTGGATATGTGGTGTTGCTAGTCCACGTGGAGGATGCATCAGCAGAGGGATTTTTTTCGAGAGTGTCATGTGGCAGTCTCATAGAAGGTGGACATGGCACTTGTGGCTAATCGGCCAATAGTTTTAATGGTGCCATGACTAGAAAAGGATGTTCGTCGGCAGAAGGTGTTGGAATATTCAAATATGGAAAGAGTACTTATGAGAGGGGGGGTGAATCATAAGTATCATAATTTATCCAATAAAACTTTTAACTGAAAGTAAATTGCATGCATGTAAATACATCAAATAAATATGTAACTAAACACATGCATCAATAACTCATAATACTGGAATTTGCTAACCCAGAAACCCTCCAGGAATAAGAAGGTAAAACTGGGGTGGGGATGATACCCACAAAAATTACTATAGCAATATTGTTCAACCACTTCTGATGGTCTGCCCTGTTAAAGGCCTGCCCTGTTAAAGGCTTTACACTGTGTCAATAGTGACCTGGTTAGAGGATTTCAAACACTTAACATGAAGTGTTACCCTTTTAAAGGATTTAATCACCTAGTTAAAGGATTTATCGAAATAGCTATTAAGCTAACCTATCACCATAGGATTTTCATTCTAATACAATTGCTAGAGAGTATTAGGTATCATGAACCTAACTGATTACAATCCTTGATTGTTGATTGCAGGCACCTGTTCTGCTTTCTCTGATCTTGATCCCTTTTTGTGATCTGATAATCCTTGCTTCTGAAAATAAAATTCCTTGCAAACTCTTGTATGTCTTCTCATACCTCTCATCTCTATTTTTTTTTTACAATGAAGTTTCGTCTTCCTTATAAAGACATTTGAGAATTTAGGGTTAGATATGGATCTACGATCCATATTCAATCTTCATTTTCCGCTCAATACTTATCTTTTTCTGATTGGTTGCATGCCTTTAACATTTTTCTTATTGGCTGCATGCAAATTGCATAGGAAAAATAAAAGATTCGATCTCATCATTAAATCCTTGGAGATTTACCTTATGTCGGCTGTAAAAACTATTTGCATCATAGTTTGTGCAATTTCAAACTCTTATGCTGATCTACTGAGTTACTTGGCTCCTGAAGTATTACTGATACTCAGCACATGCGATTTCTTGGATAGCTCGACACCTTATACTACTCAGCACCTTAAGTTGCTCAGCACTTGTTAACACTCGACACTTTATGTTGCTCGGCACTTATTCTTCACTCGGTATCTGATCTTCACTCGGTATCTGAAAACTACTCGATATCTGAAAACTACTCGGCATCTGAAAACTACTCAGCACATGAAGATCACTCGGCATACATGATGTACTCGACATCCAATGTAGAATATGTTTAAGTGTGTTGGCACTCAATTGTCAAAAACCATTATGAGGTTAACAATCTCCCCCTTTGACATGAGTGAGAAAAACACTTAACTGATCTTATAAGTATATTTACTAATCTGATTGGTATGTACAAATTTTGAAGAAAAATTGATCAAAACTTGTAACTTACAATCTTACAATATATACCTCAAAAATTTTGTAACTCCCCCTGAGTTGATTGTGCCTTATCTGTATAACAAGCTCCTCCTTTGTATTTTTTTTTAGTTTATAACTCCCCCATTAATTTATCTCTGTATCTCCCCCTTTTTAATCTGTATCTCCCCCTTTTGACACTTATGTCAAAGAATGTTTAAGGGTTAAGAGCATATTTAGCCAAAAAAGTGCTATTTACCTCCATAATCATTCTGAGAGCTACATCCCATTTGTTCAAAGCAATTTCCAGTGACTTATGCTGGATAGCAGTCTCGGCAGCAAGATGAACAAGTCCATCTAATGTAGAAAGATTTGAGTCTTTCTTGAGAACAGTTTTAGCATAGACTTGTTCCTTATGGAGTATCTCTAAATGTGGGGTAATGGAGGACTGGAGCTGTATTAATTTGGCCTTGATATTAGTCTCATCTGCTGTTAAGATAGTTATTTCTTTGTGAGTGTGAAGTGATTGAGCAAAATGCTTCTCACTTTGAGCTGGATCACTTGGTAGTTGCATGCTTGAAATGTTTAAATTTCTTTAGAAGCTCAGTATCTTTTGGCTTGTTTCTTGTGTGAAGTATGAAAAATCACACAACTTTTTGTACAATGAGAATATATTCTCAAGTACCTTCTTCACCTTGTCAATAAGCTTTGCCAATTCAACTTGTGAAAGTTAAATTTGTCTTGATATTTTCTCATTCACTTTTCCTTGAAATTTTCTTTCTGACCATTCCATAAGTTTTGCATTGGTTTCTAGGTCTTCATTTGTCACCTAGTCAACAATATCTGTTAATTGGTTAGGAGGAGGAAATAGTGAAAACCCCTAAAGAATAGGAGGCAATTCAAACATTAATAAATTTACCTACCTCGGGAACTCCTTCACACCAGCCATTGCAAATTTTTGTACCATCATCTAGTACTACCAGAGTTGCAAGGGTACTTCACTATGGAGACCCTAAATTAGATGAGGAAATAGTCATACCGAGCTATGACTCAAAATCAATAACCATTGATCAAATCAATGAGGTGCAGAATGCACTGAACAGAAGGACAAGATAGGAAATACTCAGGAAAGAGTATAAACATAAGCAAACACTTTATGAGATAAAAGACATCTTTATGGATGCTTTCAGTTTGCAATCACCGAATGAGTCAAAGCATATCATAGAGCAATTAACAGATATTCTATCTACCATGATCAATTATTGTTATCTGTGGAAGTGAACCTTGTGTTTGTGCTGTAGGATCAGATGTAATAGTCTGTCCTGTTTGTTTTGTACCTTTTTCTACAGCTGCACTTTGCTTTTGTCTTGCAGCATCAATTATGCTTGATGGTATTTCGAATTGACTACTAGTAGTTGTGATAGAAGGTGGTTCTTGTGGATTCACCTTATCTTTGACTGTATTTTCTACTAGTTTCTGCAATTCATCTATACTGACCAATACTGGATCTGTACACAATATTGCTTGTTGTGTTGATTGGTCAAGAATTCTTTTCAGATCTTCTACAATTAATGGATTGATATTCTAACCAGTAGTATCAGGAACATCAGTAATCGTCACAGTGTCTGCAGGTGAGATGGATGCTTGTGGAGGGCTAGGAGGTGGCAATTGTGTGTCTTGCACACTCTGTTCTAGTTGCTACTCTTGCTCAGCTGTTGCCATTTTGTCCTGTTTTTGTGTCTCTTCCTCCTCTCCATCTTTCTTTTCTTCTTCTTCTTTCCTCTCTTCTTCTCTCCTCTTTTCTTCTTCTTCTTTCCTTTTTCCCCTCTCCTCTATTGGTACAACAACTTCTTCCTTGTATTCTTCCTCAAGAAAATCTTCAATCCTTTTATACAAATTCTTCCATGATTTCATTGTTCTTTAAACAATCTCTTCCATTCTGTTTTGGAGTATGAAGAATGCCCTGTACTTAGGTGTAAACCTGTTATTATGCCTTTTGACTGCTTTGCTAACTTGTTCTCTAGTCAAATCTGGCAATACACTGGCTAGGGTTGATTCCCTCATCTCCTTCTTCATTTTCAAACAAAAATGCCATCTGTCTTCTACAATTTTTGACAGCTCCTTTGGCAATTGGCCATCTAGTTCAAGTGGAGTGTACTTGAACTGTGCCATCATTCCATACATTGTTTCTTCTATTTTATTTTGTTCTTCTTTATTAAATTTACTAAAATCAACTTTATTTAAATTATTCAAGTCACCATTTCCAATCTTTTTACATAAGATATCGACTGATGAATTGCTTACCTTTTCAGTTTGCTCTTCTTCATCAGTGTCAGGTTGAGCCATGTACTTTCTTCTTTTCCTCAGCTCTTCCTGTGATTCCTTGACTTGTTTCTTCTTGGTAACTTTCTTTTTAGCCTTTTCAGTAGAGGCTCTTTTTGATGCTCGTGTTGTTAGCTTTTGAGGTGATGGAGTGGCAGCTTTCTTTGATCTGGGCTTGGCTAAAGGCTATTTTGTTGCCTTTCTCTTCTTTGGCTCGGCTTCAGTTGGTGCTTCCTTGGCTTCTTCTTCCTTTGCACCTTCCTCCTTGTCTTCTCCAAGACCTTGAGTTAGTTCCATTGGCCCTTGTTCCTGCTCATCTTCATCATCACTGTCATCTTCTTCTTCTTCTGCCTCAGCCTCAATTTCCTTGCCAAACTTCTTCTTAATCTTCTTGATTAATTTATCTTTCTTCTTCAATGTAGAAGCAGTTTTTAATTCCATATTTATCTTAGATCTTACCACATCACAAGTGCCAAAATGTGGTGCACTTTTATCTACTTCTTCTGCCAATAATGCAGTTATTGTTGCTGATGCCTCATCAATATTAATTTCGTATCTAAATGGCCTTAGCCATCTTACTCTTGGTATTACTACTTGAATGTAGGTAAAATCAATGTCAACTAAGAAACATATATCATTAGTATGCTTTTCCACTAATGAAGCTGGTATCCTTGGCCTTTGCTTCATGGATTTCTTGAAATCCTCAAAATAGCTTGTCATCAAAGTATCAAAATTTTCTCCCATTTGCTCTATATATTCATTAATTTGTGCAATGATGGTTCTATCATTCCTCCATGCTACTTTACCAAAAGAAGGATATTCATTCTGTACATAAAAGAATATGCAAACTAGGATTGCTCCAAATTTGCATTGTGTGCCCTTTGTTCTTCTTATGGTAGCTAGGTTTTCATTGATATGTTGCAATTGTAGTTCTGCAAGATCATAAGTATGATCCTTTTTCACCAATTTGTAGCCTACATCTACTGCAATGCATGGTACACTATTGAGTCTACTGAATTGATAGAATTTGTGAGCAATGACTCTAACAACAAATTCAACTAGAGGATCCTGTATGGTATGAATTGTCATTCCTCTTTTGTTCCATTGCGCACCAGTATTCCTTTCAATGACCTCCTTTGATTCACTTCTTAGGGTTTTGTACCGATCTAGGGTTGGGTACCGTGTTACTCTATGTATAATTTCTTTTGTCAATTTGATGGGCATATCTTCTAACCACAAGTTTCCACCATGGATTCTGCTTAGTACAAGTCTAATCCATTCAGTTTTGAATACGGTAGGAAAACTTAAAACTTGGGTCAAACCCTTTCTTTCTACGATTTTGAATTCTTCTTTCAAGACTCCATCTACACACAGTTTATCATATGCTTGTCTAATTTCCATATCTCCTAGGGCTCCTATCTTGTAATTGTAACATTTCCTCACATCTTGAACCATTACAACTTTTGGGGGAATTTGGGAGAGAGCTCTGGTTGGGTCATTTTTGTAGGCAACTTCGAGAATAGGGTGGAAATCAGGTTGCTTCACCTCATTTGAAACTAACTGGACTTCAAATGACTCTTTTTCCTCGACTTTATTTGAACTTGAGGCCATTTTTGTAAACTAGGGTTTATACAACAAATGGTTATGAAACTACATAGCTCGGCACAAATGAAAATACCTTTAGATCGATGAAAAATGTGTTGAATGTGGTTGCAATTTACTTGAAACACTGGATTCTTGCTATGAAGTCACTCTGCTCTCTTTCTTCTCCTTTGCTTCTTGATCGCGATGTAAAAAGCTGATCAAAATTGTGATAATATACCTTAATTTCATCGCATTGAATGCTCAACTACCAACTCAACTTCTAAAATTTTTTTGACCTAACTCAGCTTCCACTATACTTCCACTTTACTCAGCTTCCTTTGGAGTTTTCAACTTGACATTAGTTATCATCTCGATCGCTATTGGGAGCTTGGCATCTGTTCTAACTCGACATCCAAAGACAACTTGGCAACAACATTTAGTTTTTTTCTTGACATCTTGTTTCATGTAGATTTATACCTTGCTTAGCTTCTTTGTCTTGGGACTGATGTGTGATATAGCTTTGTATATCAGTCCTATGTTCTTCTCATGCTTAGTTTGATGAAGTGTGATCACTTGACCCATTTGGTGAAGTGATCCCTCCACTTGATGTGTTGTATTCATCTTTCTTTTTCCAATTCTTATTCATTTGCCCCCTTATCTTTTCGATGTCAATCTTTTGTTTTCCTTTGTTATCTTCAGTCTTGGGTGCCTTTGATCTTGTAGGATAGTTTCTGCTGATATGACCAATTTTCAAACAACTGAAGCATGTAGTTTGATTCAACCATCTTTTGTAATTTCCTTTGGAATGTGTTTTTATACAGTTTTGTGGTATATGTCCATATTCTTGGCAATAGTGACAACTGTACCTAGTGTTGTAATCCCAATGATAATGACTTTCATTCCCTTCTATTTTTGCTGGATGATTTGATGTCCACATAGGTTTTGATCTGCATTCAAATGCCCTATGTCCATAATTTTTGCAATTATAACAATGTCCATCAAATCTCTGAGTCCTTGTGACATTGGATCTGCAATTTTGTGTCATATGTCCTTGCATGTTGCACTTGTGACAAAAACTTTTGGGTATGTTTGATTGATTGAATCTTCTACTCCTGCACACATTAGCTATATGCCCCTTCTTATTACAGTAATGACAAGTGGGTTTTGAATTCTTACCTTTGTCACTTCTTTGTTCAACACTTTTTGATGATTCTCCAACTTTAGTGCTATTGTATCCTAGTCCTGATGTATCATGGGCAGATTTTGGTGATTTCAGCAACTGTTCAAAATACTCGATGGCTTCACTTGATTTATTGAGATTCTTTGCTACCTCTTTTTCTCTGTTCAATTCATTCTACATTTGTTCATTTTGCATCTTCAAGGTGGAGATCTCAATATCTTTTATATTGAGTTCATGATGAAGGTTCATCATTTGGGCAAGTGTATCCATCTGCATGTTTGAGATCCTTGTCAGTTCAGTGCATTTTTCTTGAAGTCTATTTGCAAGATTTCTTTTATCATTTTCCAACATCACTTTGTCTTCAACTACTCTTTTCTCGTGTTCAATAATTTCACATATCATTATGGCCTGTGATTCATGTTCCATCTTGAGAGATCTTATCTCCTCTGCTTGAATTTTGTTTTTCTCCATCAGTTCTGCTATTGCTACATCAAACTCTTTAGTGTCTCCACTGGAAAATATGTTGGTGGTATCAATCTCCTTGTAGTGTATATCATTTTCAGCTATGGCTAGATCCTTCCTCTTTTTTAATAAATTTCTCAACTTGTTTCTGAATTCCTCCAAGCTATGCAAAGCAAGTTGCATGTCTATCACCTGATTTTCAATGATCTTTCCAAGTTTGAAAGCTTCCATCTTTAGATCTTTTCCTCCAAGCTGTTAGGCTTTTCCTTGTGAGAACCTAGATGAGCTCTGATACCAACTGTTGGAATATTCAAATATGGAAAGAGTACTTATGAGAGGGGGGGGGGTGAATCATAAGTAGCATAATTTATCCAATAAAACTTTTAACTAAAAGTAAATTGCATGCATGTAAATACATCAAATAAACATGTAACTAAACACATGCATCAATAACTCATAATACTGGAATTTGCTAACCCAGAAACCCTCCAGGAATAAGAAGGTAAAACTGGGGTGGGGATGATACCCACAAAAATTATTGCAGCAATATTGTTCAACCACTTCTGATGGTCTGCCCTGTTAAAGGCCTGCCCTATTAAAGGCTTTACACTATGTCAATAGTGACCTGGTTAGAGGATTTCAAACACTTAACATGAAGTGTTACCCTGTTAAAGGATTTAATCACCTAGTTAAAGGATTTATCAAAATAGCTATTAAGCTAACCTATCACCATAGGATTTTCATTCTAATACAATTGCTAGAGAGTATTAGGTATCATGAACCTGACTAATTACAATCCTTGATTGTTGATTGCAGGCACCTGTTCTACTTTCTCTGATCTTGATTCCTTTTTGTGATCTGATAATCCTTGCTTCTGAAAATAAAATTCCTTGCAAACCCTTGTATGTCTTCTCATACCTCTCATCTCTATTTTTTTTTTACAATGAAGTTTCGTCTTCCTTATAAAGACATTTGAGAATTTAGGGTTAGATATGGATCTACGATCCATATTCAATCTTCATTTTTCGCTCAATACTTATCTTTTGCTGATTGGTTGCATGCCTTTAGCATTTTTCTTATTGGCTGCATGCAAATTGCATAGGAAAAATAAAAGATTCAATCTCATCATTAAATCCTTGGAGATTTACCTTATGCCAGCTATAAAAACTGTTTGCATCATAGTTTGTGTAGTTTCAAACTCTTATGCTGATCTACTGAGTTACTCGGCTCCTGAAGTATTGTCAATACTCGGCACATGCGGTTTCCTAGATAGCTCGGCACCTTATACTACTCGGCACCTTAAGTTGCTCGACACTTGTTAACACTCAACACTTTATGTTGCTCGACACTTATTCTTCACTCGATATCTGAAAACTACTCGGTATCTGAAAACTACTCGGCATCTGAAAACTACTTAGCACATGATGATCACTCGGCATACATGATGTACTCGACATCCAATGTAGAATATGTTTAAGTGTGTTGGCACTCAATTGTCAAAAACCATTATGAGGTTAACAGGAGGACACCGCATCGAGAAAGTATGGTTGTTGATGATGAGATGTTTAATCCTACATTTGTGGTGGAACGTTGTATAAAGATTTTATAAACCACTACGTAGGAGTATCAATTTGGCTTTGAATCCACTTGTTGTGTTTGATGCCCAATTTCTGGCAGTTGTGTAGTCAAAATGTGTTCACTAGAATTTGAAAAGAATATGCTGCTAGGAATGTGTAAATGCCGATCATTATGTTTGTAATGTGGTCAGCTGGAAATGTTGAAATGCCTAGAATGTGATGCTGCCTGTAAATGGACTATTTTGTAGAATATATTGTGGGGGCTAGGATTTGACCACTTGGTTCTTGCAAAAAGAATTCTTTGCATGCCTAATAGGCTAAAAAAAAATTTGAGCAATAATAGAAAAATTGTAGATCCGAAAATTCAAAAATATTGCAAAGAAAATAAAATAGATAGATCCAAAAAATAAATTCAAAGAGCTGAAATGACCATATTGAATTTGCAAATCAAGCCTTTGGGTGTCGATTTGCAAAAATTTTGACTCAAATTTGACTATGGCCCAACATAGGTGAATTTATAGTCAATTTTCACGAAATCGATGCTCTAGACACAATGATGAGGTCTACTTTGGCTCTAGATGCTCCCAATAGTTGTGGATACTTTGGATATGAATCAAGGTGTCCTCAAAGAGGTGAAGCAAGAATGGTCTTCAATGGCTATGAATTTACACCTCTATGGCTCCAATACCATGTAAGAATTTTCCTTAGGAAAAAATTACCCAAGACCAAGAAGCTCAACAACTAGCACAAAATAGACCATGTGCTAAATTAGAGTTGCTTACTCCTGTGTTGTCAACATGACAACTCATATGAGAAAGTGAACTCCTAGGTGTCTATCTTAATAAATAATAATATAATGCATTTATCCTAAGTAAACTTAAGTAAAGTGTAATAAATAATTATTTACAATAACAAAGGTAACTAGGATTACTAACATATAATTGAAAAGTTTGAGTCAAATGATGATTACAAATCATAAACTAAATGCAAAGGATATTGAGATCACAATACTGAAGTTGTAGAATGAACAACTGAGAAATTATCTGAAAAGAGAATAGGGGTTTCTTGATAGTTTCAACAAGCCTAGTGAAGCCATCAAATACTTTGAACAATTGATGAGATCCCCTAGATCCAACAACGATACTTCTAGATTGGGATACACTAGTACTGAAGAAGGAGAATCATCCAAAAGTGGTGAAGAGAGAAGTAAAAAAGGTAAGAACTCCAAACCTACTTGTCATAATTGTGGTAAGATAGGTCATATTGCTAATGTTTGCAAGAGCAAGACTAAAAAATAGAATCCCAAGTAGAAGTTCATGGGTCATTACCATAAATGCAACAAACAACGGCATTAGGCACAAGAATATAGAACCAAGACCATAAGCTCAAAAAGATTTGAAGGGTACTATTATAATTTTCTGAAGTATGGACATAGAGCATATGAGTGCAAATCTAAGCCTAAATGGTCATCAAACAAGAAAACACAGGTAAAGCACAATGACAACTCTTATAATTAGGATTATAATACAAGGTATAGTTGTCACGATTGTCAAGAGTATGGACATGTTGTTGAAAATTACATGAGAACATATTTTAGGAAGTGACTACACTAGATGGTTTAGTCAAACCACATGTTTTAGATGTTTGAAGATTGGTCACATAAGCATAAATTGTCCAACAAGGTCAAAGGCACCAAACAATGAGTTCAACAAAGGCAAAGAAAAGGTAGATGTTGAGAATATCAGAGATGAAATGAACAAGACATGGAAGAGAAAGGAAGATTGGAACACATCAAGTGTAGAATAGATCACTGCACCCAATGGGTCAGGTGATCACACCTCCTCCAATTAAGAAATCGAGAGGTAAGTGGGACTGATATCTAAAAGGATATACTTTATGTTGGGTGATGCGACGCGCTCCCCTGCCCACAGGTGGTTAATTATGTGGTGTTCCATGTTCACTAATAGTCATGGCTTTTTGTGCAACGGCAAATGGGCCCTACAATTGGTATCAGAGCCTGGTTTTGGCCTGGTCATGGGTTCAAATCTCCTCGGTGCCTTCCCGACCCGCGTAAGCACCTGGTATGCACGTCGAGGGGAAGATTGTTGGGTGATGCGACGCGCTCCCCTGCCCACAAGTGGTTAATTATGTGGTGTTCCATGTTCACTAACAGTCATGGCTTTTGGTGCAACGGCAAATGGGCCCTACACTTTACATCAGTTCTAGGATTTAGTTCTAAAAAGATTACATATGCATGAAGAAAGATGCAAAGTGTTGTTAAGAATCAAGAAGAGATCTTTAAGTTTTGTTAGTTTTCATGTTATTGTCGAGCATGGAAAGTTTCACTATGGTTGCCAAGTGAAATATTAGTTAATGTTGAGCTATCAAAATTGTTAGTGTTGACTGAGCTCATAGTGGTTGCCTAGTGGAAAGGAAACTTCATAGAAGTTGAGTGAGTTGAAATCTTTATTGAAGCTGAGCTTACAAATGTGTAAGAACTAAGCATTAATTACAAGGTTTTGAGGTCTATATGATTGATTTCTACTCATTCAAATTTGAAGGAGAGAAGGAAGAGCTAAAGATGAATCGAAGAAATTGTCCAGAGCATTTGCAAACAAATTCAATAGATGCTTGACACCATCACTATAGATTTACAAAGGTATTTATCGTGTGCCGAGCTATGCAATTTGAATTTTAACAAAACCTAGTTTTATGAAATGGTGTCTAGTTCTTTAGTAGCCAAGGGAAAGGAAGTTTTGAATGTGCAATTGATAAAAAATGAGATTAAACAACCTAAATTTAGAGCTATTTCAGACATAGCTTATAAACAAGATCCATCTAGTGCATTTTCAATGATACCACTACAAGTCTTAATGATTCAAGATGTTAGATGTTGTTATACATGTAAGGTTGGAAGCATAGGAGACATGGAAATTAGGGAGACATATGGGAAATTGTGTGGAAATGGAGCATTGAAGGAGGAATTCAAAATTTTTGAGAAGAAAGGGTTAATCCATGTCTTAGATTTCCCCAATGTCTTTAAGACATAATGGATAAAGATAGTTTTGAGTAGGATACATGACAATTTTGTATGGTTAGAGAATGGAACGGTGAAAATCACCAAGAAAATTGTGCATAGAGTTATAAGGTATCCAACACTAGATTGACCCAAGACAATGAGAAGTGAAGAAAAATAGGTAATTGAAAGGAATACAAGGGTTGTATGGAATAAACTAGGGATGACAATAGATACAATCATATATCCCTTAATTTCATTTGCAGTGAGGATCATAGCACATACGTTTTATCAATCTAGTAGGCTCAACAATGTTCCATGTGTTGTAGTGGACATAAGATACAAGATAGTGAAGAAAGATCATGCGTATGATCTTGTCGAGTTGCAGTTACAATAATTGACTGAGAATTTGGGAGCCATAAGGAAGACCAAAAGTGTGCAATGCAAATTTGGATCTATTCTTGTATGTATATTATTTTATGTACAGAGTACATTTCCTACTTTTGGTAAAGTTGCATGGAAGGTAAACAGACCTATTACAGTGCAAATAGATGAATTAATTGAACAACTAGGTGATGATTTTGAGTCAGTCATGACAAGCTACTTCGAAGACTTCAAGCAGACAATGAAGAAAAGATTGAGGATACCAGTTTCACTAGTGGAGAAACATTTTGATGATGTTTTCTTCCTAGTTGACACTGATTATACATATGTCTAGGCAGCAATTCCTAGAGTTAGATGGTTAAGACCATCAGGATATGAAATCAATATTGATGAAACCTCTATAGTAATCACAACATTACTTGTAGAAGAAGTGGACAAAGAGGCTACAAATTTTGGGAACTATAATGTGGTTAAGTAAAAAATCACCATAGACTTGAAGACTACTTTAGTCATTAGGAAGAAGAATAAGATGGTAAAGAAATAGAAAGAGAAATTTGGTGAAGGGGTAGAAGAACAAGAAGATGATGATGATGAAGAAGAAGAGAATGCACCTGTCCAAGAACCAATTGCCATCACCTAAGGTCAAGGAGAGGACCAACAAGAAGAGGAAGTAGAAATTGTAGAAGGTGTCGAGGAAGAAGAAGCTAGTGAAGCACCTACAACTATTGAAAAGAAGAAAAGAAAAGCTAAAGCACCCATAATAAGGAAACCAAAGAAGGTTGCGAAACCTTATCAGCCTACAATACCCACAACAAGGGCTAGCACAAGGGCCACTACACAAAAGGCTAAGGAAGTAGCCAAGATGAGGGAGAAGAGAGCTAGTAAAACTAGCAAGGGTGAAGAATCTCAAAAGAGACTAAGGAGAAAATATGTTGCTCTAGTTGAATTTGATGACAACAACCAGGTTCAAGTGGTAAGTCACAGTTCTTCTTCAGATTTAGATAATCTATGTGAGAATATTAGAAATAATGTTGATTTATCTAGACTCTCTTACATTGAGTTTGACAATCTTGGGAAGATTGAAAAGAATCAAGTTGAAGAGGTAGTATATGCCATGATGACAATATTTAAAAAGGCTCCTCCTAAAATTTCCAACTCCATACCCAAAAGGTTGTATGAGAGAGTTAAGCAAAAGTGGCCCTATTGTCTAGATACTAAAAAACAAATAAGAGAGACAACACTTGCATAGGTAATGCCAAAACTAAGTAAGGCTGCAATGGAAAAAGTCATTAAGAAGCATACTAGAAAATTTACAACAAAATCTAGGGCATTCAGTATATTGTAGAATAACATTGAGGATGTTTTACAAAAGACTACTTTGATGTGGAAATCACTATATGGTTTGACAACACCCCGAGAAATATTGCAGGCACCTATTGAGGTAGGTGAGGAAAAAGAAGGAGAAAAAGAAGAAAGAACTGAACAAGATACAGTTGAGGGAGACACAAACATGCATATTAGAAAATTTACACCAAAATATAGGGTACAAAAGACTACTTTAATGTGGAAATCATTATATGGTTTGACAACACCCTAGGCAATATTGCAGGCACCTATTGAGGTAGGTGAGGAAAAAGGAGAAAAAGAAGATGGAACTAAATAAGATACAGTTGAGGGAGGCACACACATGAACACATACACACATGCACCAACTGAGGATGAGCAACCAATAGAAGAGAGTGTACCAAATACACTAATGTTGAGTGCTTGTCCTCCACATGAGGTGAACATAGAAGATGATAAATTTACACCAAAATATAGGGTACAAAAGACTACTTTGATGTCAAAATCACTATATGGTTTGACAACACCCCGGGCAATATTGCAGGCACTTATTGAGGTAGGTGAGGAAAAAGGAGAAAAAGAAGATGGAACTAAATAAGATACAGTTGAGGGAGGCACAAACATGAACACAGATACACATGCACCAACTGAGGATGAGCAACCAATAGAAGAGAGTGTACCAGATACACTAATGTCGAGTGCTAGTCCTCCACATGAGGTAAACATAGAAGATGATACTATAAAGATAAAGGATGTTTTTGATACTATTACTTAGAGCATCAATCCCCTCATAGAGGATGACTTGAAGAAGATACTAGTGGAATCTACCATCCAGGATAAACTTTGTGAGAATCATGTACGAGTAAGTTTTGATGAGATTGAGAAGGCAGATAAGGTATCAATAGGGGAGGAAGTACAAAAACAAATTACACCTTTAGCCCCTCCCCAATTCATCATGATACAACCTACATTACCCCTTGTGGTATATCAATGGAAGGAGATAGCTACTTCTACCATCAATACATTGGTACAAAGTACTCCAATCTCAATCACTATAGAGGAAAGTGAACATGACAAGGGTGAGACAATTGGAGAGAAAAAAGATGAGACATAGAAGAATAAAAGAACACAAGTTCAAATAGGGCATGCAGATACTCCTACACCTAAAACAAAAAAATCAAGGTGTTACTAGTAATATAGAAAAAGAGAAGGTTACAACTAAAGAGTCAAGTTTGACAATGAATCCAGAGGAGCAATTAACAATACAAACATTGGCAACATTACTAGAATTTGCCACTCCTCCTAGTCAATCTCTTCAGAGGCTAAGCATAGAAGCTACACCATTACAATCTTCAAGGCCAAGTCCAAACACATCTGAGGAAGCTAAAGTTACATCATTTGTTGATGTAAATCTAGATGAAGTAATTGAGTTGTCCAAGTTTGATTATGCAACTATTACTATTAAGCAGATGAGCATACTCCAGGAAGCCTTAGAAAAGAAGAAGAATAGGTAGAAGCAATCTTTGATTAATATTAAAGACATTTTTGTTGATGCATTTAGTCTGTTGGTTGCAGAGGAAAATGAGCCAATAATAGAACAATTAACTAGCTTAGTAGATAAGCTAAATGACACAGACCTAGATTCTAATGTCAAACTACTTGAATGGTCTAAGAGATATTTCCCACATAAGGTTGATGAAAAGATATGAAGTACTATTACATTGACACAGGTTAAATTAGCAGCCAAAATAGAGAATATGATGAAGATACTAGAGAATATTTTCTCTTTGTATACCAAATTGAATAATACTACACACTTCACAAGGGAAGTTAGGAGTCATATCCTAAACTTGGAGAGCATTATGCAAACATCTGGCATAACTCTACCAAAGTCTCCAGCACGAAGTAAGAACCACTTCAACACCCTCCTACATTCCCAAAGTCAGTTAGCAACATTACATGTAGATGAAGCCAACATCAAGGCTAAACTAATATGCATCCAATCTACATTGACTCCACACATGGAGATACTACACAAGGACCTAGCCTACTCTAAAACTCTCATGAATAAATATTCTCATATTTCTACACATGAAGGCTTAGTACACCTTGTTACTGAGCTGGCCATCCAAATAAAGTCACTGGAGGTATCTTGTGATAATTGGGATGCAACTCTAAAGATTATACTAGACATCAACAAACCATTTTCAGACAAACACACTATTAGTGTATAACCCATTGACATAAGTGCCAAAAAGGGGGAGTAAGAGCAAAGGGGAAGTAAGAGAACAAGTAATGAGAAAGAGTATGGGGGAGACAGAGACAAAGATATACAAATAGATAATCTACTCAGTAGGAGAAAGATTTTGGTTTAGATACAAAGTATAGCATAGAACAATCAACTCAGAGGGGGTTATGAAATTTTAAGGTATGACTGATAAGTCATGTGTTGCAATTTTTTTGATATTTTTGATATTTTTGTATAGAAGCTGAATAGATACTAGATATCTAAGTTATGCTCATAAGAATAAGATCATTAATGCATGACCAACTATTTTTGACACTCATGTCAAAGGGGGAGATTGCTGATCTTAGATTGGTTTTGACAAATGAGTGCCTATACACTTAAGTTATTTACTTAGTTCATGCCAACATATGTTGAGCATAACATATAAGATAGAGGTGATTAAATAGTGAGTGCTAAGCAAGTGGTGCATGTTGAGTCATTTAGATGCCAAGTGATAGCATTGAAGTTACAATTAGTGTGGAGCACCAAGGACTTTAGATGCTAAGTAGTACAATTTTGACATAGTTGTTTGTATTGGCACAAAGGTCATCATTACATTTACAATAATTGATATCAGAGCAAGGTTCTCTTGTCAAAATTTTAGCAAATTGGGAGAAAAGATTAGAGCCAATGAAAGTGTAAAAACTAGAGAAATCCATTGAAAATGAAAATCTAGATCTACATGTGGCCGTGTAACAAATGAAGAAATTGAAGAATCAACTTTCTCAATCCCTGAAAAGAAGAAAAGAGTTAGAAATACAGATGAATGAAAATCTATACACAAAAGAAAGAATAGAAAACATTTGTAGAGAAATGAGTTCAGAAGAAGAAAATGGTACTCTAGAATATCTACTTGGAAGGAACCTCCTTCTACAAGAAGTTAGAAAATTGAAAAGAGAACAAGAGATTCATTTAGTTAGGATATGTGAAGTTATGGAATAAAAGAAAAAAGACAACAATGATAAAGATATGGTACATGAAGACAAAATATTACTCAGCACAATACTAGAAGAAAAGAACAATGAGATCCACTAGCTATCACGACATCAACTAGATATGATAAATTAGTTAAATATTGCAAATCAAAAAATCATCAATTTAAGGAAAAAAAATTATAGACTCAAGAATGATCTTAGAATAGAAAAGGAAACCAATGAAAGAATGATAAGATCACAAGAAATCATGAATAAGTTGATTAAAGTATCTTAGAATAGACACAAAGGGAAAAAATATTAGGTTATACTAAATAAGGATCTCAAAAGAACAAAAGGCCTACATGCAACCATTGTGGAAAAATAGGACACTCGTAAAATAAATGTTGGAGTAATGGAAAGTCAAAATTCAACCAAAATTGCTATAGTTGCAATAAGCCTAGACACAGAGAAAGTGAATCTAAAGACAAACCAAAGTTTGAAGGAAAGTTCTTTATGTGTAACAAGAAAGGTAATAAATCCTCTGAATGCATAATAAAGCAATGGAACATTGGTCCAAGACTAGGAGAATTTATCAATTGGAATTACAACACATGGTACAAATGCTATCTACATAGAGGATATGGACACATTGGAGAAAATTGTGTGAGGACTCACTTCTAGAAAAGGAACCCTACCAAATGATGCTATTGTTGGAATTCTTCAAAATAACAATTATCCAAGGTCCAGATATACAAATCAAACTTTTGTGAAATCCATATCCATAAAACATTTTCATCATGCATGAATTCATTAGATTATGTAATCACTTAAACTTGTAGGTTACTATCAAATCAATTTGCAAAAATGTAAACATGAAACATAATAGATTCAATAACATATTTGACACAATGATTTAGCACAAAAACCCAATTTGGGAAAAACTAGTAGTAACATACTACTCATTCTCACTCTTCTGAAGTGATGCCCTATGAAAGGCCAACCCTGTTAAAGGTTACAATGCACACTATTAAATGTGACCCAATTAAAGGATTTCAATCACCTTGTTAGGAGTGAGCCTTGTTAGAGGACTTTAGAGCATTCACTTGGAATGTCACCCAATTAAAAGATTTACAAATGACTGTTAGGTCAACCTTAATCCAAAGGATTTACCCTAGATTGATATAATGATTAGAGAGTAATAGTAATGCTTGATCTGATAACAACATACAACATACTTGCATATTACTTAATCTCTGCTTTAGTCCTCTATTCTGCTTGGATTTCACACTCTTTAGCTCTGATAGCTTGTTCACCCTTTAAGAATCTATACTCTTAAGCCTTCTTTCTTTTCTTTCTAATGCACTCTCTTCTCTTAGGTCACTAAATGAAGCAATACCCTAGACTCCTTGTCTTTCTTAGGTTCTCGCACATGACAACCCTTTCTTATAACCAACCATCTCTATAAATAGAGAGT
This sequence comes from Cupressus sempervirens, assembly GCA_028749045.1. Classification (NCBI taxonomy): domain Eukaryota; kingdom Viridiplantae; phylum Streptophyta; class Pinopsida; order Cupressales; family Cupressaceae; genus Cupressus; species Cupressus sempervirens. Next base: position 38,476,937 of record CM053783.1, on the reverse strand, counting down.
TAAGATATTTTTCCGTTCAACCTCTATCATCCATTTCAGGGTTAGGTTGGATTAGGTAGGATTCAATGAATCTACCCTTCATTTCATTTCATTCCCTTCTAGAAACTTCTCCTTCAATCCTCTTTGAATTCACCTCAAAATGGTTCACTATGGATTTTGTGTCACCAGCTCATCATCCTTATCTTCCACATAGTTCACACAATCCAAGAAATCAAACTTTTTGGCTTAGATTCATCAAATTCTTGATATTTCTCATGATGCTAATACTCAACATTAACTGGCTTCTGATGCTTAACACATACTACATTGGTCAACATCCATTGTCAAAACACTCAGCACAAACTAAAGTTTACTAGTGCTCAACATCAACTAAACTTTACTCGACTTACACTGTTTCACTCGGCTTACACTAAAATTGACTTTGCTCAGCTCCAATTAATTTTCTGCTCATCTTACACTAATTTTTCTTGGGACCCTCTAAGCAAAATTTTAAGCTTGAGAGACAAACTTTATTTAATTTTTTCTTTAAAACTTAATCAATGTAACCAACCTTTGCAACCTTAAGTAGATTATCAATGCACTATAATATCATTGTCTTAACTAATTCTTGTACTCCTTTTCATATCATAACTCAACCTTTCCTCTAGGTGCTATTGTTACCTTATTTGATCAAATCCTCTTCATTAATCAAGTGAATGATAGTACTTATGTCATATAAGCAATTGTCTTACCAACAACTAGTAGGTTTGACATCAGTGACCAAATAATGATTGAAACACATTTATCATACTTGTATCAACCCATTTTCAAGAATCTCCCCCCTTGGCATTGATGGAAAACCAAACTAACCAAACCTAATCAGTAAGACCAAAAAAATACCAAAAAGAAAATAATTCCTTGTATTGAAATATCTTCCTCTATCAACAACTATCATCTTCTGACTAGGTTAAAAATTTCTATTCAAACCAATAGATAATCAATCAACTCATCCTTATGACTCCCTCTTGATTACTTCTTATATCTCTCTTAACATTATCTCCCTCTTACTAGGTAGATGTAATCAATAGACTTACTCCCTCAACACACTTACTCCCTTAGCTTTCATTTCTTAGTACACTTTAACTCTTAGTACATTTTCTCCTCCTTTGACAATAATGCAAAGACTTGTCATCTTCATATGTAGATATGAATATTTTCACTTTCTCCCTTAGTCACCTAGCTTGTGACTGATTTGTAGTTTCAACTCTTTGATTACTTTAGGCTGCTCCTAAAGTAAGATCGACTACATCAATCTGTAACATATGCTAATCAACTTGTTTGATTTACGACACTCCTGATGTTTCTTAGATAGCCTTTGATAGTGGTATCACCCCTATTTTACCTCTTAGGTACTCATGAACATCCTTAGGTAATGCTGAAGATATCAACAATTTTCTCTTTTGTGAATTAACATATTCCATCTTCACCTCTTTATCTTGAACTAATTCTCTCAAGTAATGATACTTGATTGCAATGTACTTAGTCTTTGTATGCATCACGAGATTCTTTGATATATTTATAGTACTTGTATTATCATAATAAAGTATCACAAGTTTAGTGATTTCCCCCTTCATACCTTTGAGTAGCTATTTGATCCATACAATATTTGTACAATTTACCACAACAACAACATATTCAACTTCAATAGTAGATTGAGAAATGCAGTTTTATTTCTTGCTAGTCCATGTAACCAGCCTTTTGCCTAAGAAAAATGCTCCTCCACTGGTGCTCTTTCTGTCATCAATATTTCCACCCCAATCAACATTAGTATAGGCTCTCAATTCAAATTTCTCATTTTTTTCGTCGTATAGACCATAGTCCTCTATTCCTTTTAGATACCTTATTATTCTATTTACTATCATCAAGTGATTCTCCCTAAGATTAGCAGAGAATCTTGCAACTATCCCTATAGATAATGCAATATCAAGTCTATTGTGTACTACATACTGTAATTTTCCAATCATAGATATGTATAATGTTTGATTCACCTTAGTTGAATCATCATTCTTTGATAATTTATGTCCTATCACCATAGGTGTACTTATTGGCTTGGAATCTTCCAATCCAAAAAAATTTAGTATCTCCTTAACATACTTTGACTTAGTCATGTATATACCACATTTCATCTGATGTACTTGCAAACCCACAAAGAACTTGATCTCTCCAAACATAGACATGTCAAATTCTTGCATTATTTTATTTGCAAAAGAATTACATAAAGTATCTTGATCACCAAATATGATATCATCAACAAAAATTTTAGATAACAAAATACCTTTTCCTTTCTCTATCTTCAAGTATAGATTTTTCTGATCATCAATCCTCTCAAATCCAATCTTCACAAGATAATTATGAAGCCTCTCATACCATGCTCTTGGTGATTACTTCAAACTATATAAAGCTTTCTGTAGTCTACATACCATTTTTTTGTTGTTAGCATCAACAAATCCTTCTGGCTGTTCTATATAAACTTCTTCCTCCAATATACCATTAAGAAATGCAGATTTAACATCCATTTGATAAAATTTGAAACCTTTGTATGTAGAGTAAGCAAGCAAATTTCTTACTCCTTCTAGTCTTGTAATAGGAGTAAATGTCTCTCCATAGTCTATCCCTTCTTCTTATGCATATCTTTTACAGACTAATCTTGCCTTATTCCTTGTGACTTCACCATTTTCATCTAACTTGTTTTTGTATACCCACTTGGTACCAACCACATTTTTGTCTTCTAGTCTAGGAACTAGAGTTTGTGTCTTATTCTTCTCAATTTTTTCAATCTCTTCTTCCATGGCTTTGCTCCAGTCCACATCTTCTAAGGCATCTTTTACTATTTTGGGTTCTTGCATGCTCAAAAAACATGCATTATTTCTCAACTTTTTCCTTATCAATGGTCTAGCATCTTTATCTCCAATGATTTATGTAGCAAGATGATGTCTCTTGGCATACTTAGACAATCTTGGTTCAGATCTAGCTTTTACATTTGGTCTCTCAACTTTTGAATCACTATGCACCTCTCTTTTAGGTAGTTCAAAATTTCTTTCATGTACACTAATATCAAAATCATAATGTGCCTCAACTTCATTCTATAACTTGGTACCTAAGTGTAGCTCGATTCCTAAATGCAACTTTACATTCATAGTATGTAACTTGATAGTCGCTGAAACTTGTTGTTGGTTTGCAACTTGATTTACAACATCTTCTTCATCATGCATACCTTCATAAAAGTATACAAATGATTTGTATTCCTCTAGTTCCTTCATAGGTTCAACCTCATGTACTTCTGTATATTCATCAAATTTTACACTTGCACTTTCCACAACTTTGTTAGTGTTAGTATTTAAACACTTATAAGCTTTACTTCTTGTGGAATAACCAAGAAATATACCTTCTTCACTTTTTACATCTAGTTTACCATTCTTAAAATCTTTAAGAATATAGCATTTGCTTCCAAATACCCTTAAAATATTTTACATTGGTTGAGTATCCATACCATAGTTCAAAAAGTGTTGAATGAGTACCTTTCTTGACTTGTACACAGTTCAAGGTATAAATAGTTGTACTTACAGCTTCTCTGTAGTATTTCAAAGTAACATTTTTCTCCATCATGAGTATCCTAGCACAGTCCATTACAAATCTATTCCTCCTTTCAGAAATTCTATTTTATGGAGGGGTTCTAGGAGCATATGTGTACCTTTTGATTCCTATATCATTATAAAACATCTCAAACTCATTTGATGTGAACTCTCCTCCTCTGTCAGATCTCAAATATTTCATACTTTTACCTATTTCCTTCTCAACTCTTGCTAAGTGCCACTTAAATATTTGGAAAGCATCAGATTTCTATTTTAGAAACATAACTATCATCATTGTAGAATAATCATCAACAAGCAACATAATGTACTTATATCCTTTGTAGATTTTCACTTCAATTGGTCCAAACAAGTCAGTATGAACAATCTCTAATATTCCTTTAGAGGTACGAGTCTTAGTCTTAAAACTTGACTTTGTCATTTTGCCTAACTGGCATTCTTTACAAATTATATTGTTATGCTTCTTCAACTTAGGAAAACCTCTTACTCTTTTTATATTACTGATACTAACCAACAAAATTAACATGACATAACATCTTGTGCCATAGCCACACATCATCAAATTCTACAATTGAAAAAGTAGCATCCTTTATATCAAGGTAGAATAGATTGCCTCTAGTTTAATCACCTTTTCCAATTAGTTTTCCATCAGTATCATATATCTTAGCAATTTTCTTCTCAAGCTCAACCTTACATCTCAAATTATTCAGTTGTGACACACTCAACAAATTATAGTTAAATCCTTCAACATAGTAAGCATTGTCACATAAAATATTTTCTATGAGCTTGATAGAACCTTTTCCTTTTATTAGACACGGTGCATCATTACCAAACCTTACACTATTTCCATCATAATAATTCAAGGTAATGAACTTACTTTTATCTCCGGTCATGTGATGTGAACACCCATTGTCGATGATCCACCTATCATTCTTGTTCACACAAGACACTAGTGTAGTTGCCTCATCTTCATCAGATTCATCTTTCATTGCAACATACACCACTTCATCATCATGATCATCGGATCCATCTTTTGTTACCTCTTTAGCAATGTAGCAAGACTTCTTGCCTTTATCTTTGTAGTTTTTATTGTCTTCATCTCTTCTACTTTTGTACTTGTCACCACCTTTGTAATTCTTCTTCTCTAGACATCTAGTAGCAATATGACCAACCTCATTGAAATTGAAACACATGATAGGTAACTTAGCTTTAAACTTTCCTTTACCTTTGCAAAATCTCCTTGCTAATAGTGCTTCAAGTTGATCTACATCTTACTCATTTGTATCACTGTCACTAGAAACATATTTTGCCTTTTTCTCCTCCTTCTTTTCATTAGGTTCCTTTAATGACAACTTAGCTTTGAAAGTAGATTCAATATTTTTAGGTCTATAATTATCAAAGTTAGATAGCTCAAAAGTAGTAAGCCTACCTACCATACCTTCAAGAGTTAGATCATTCTTTGCCATACATCTTAGTTCTTGTATTGTAGAAACTCTAATAGCATAAATAGGCAACAGTGTTCTAAAAACTTTACTTAGTATAGTATCATCATCTATTTTACTAGTAGCTCTTCTTATTGTATTAATAAAATCTTTTATCATAGAGCAATATTGAGCAATATTATCACCTTCTTGCATTCTCATATCATCAAACTTACCTTTGAGACTCTCAACTTTGGCTCTTAGAACATTCTTGTCACCTCAATAGATAGTGTGTAGAGCATCCCACATTTTCTTTGCACCATCACAACCTTTGATATCATTAAAATCAACATAGCTTAGGGTAGAGGCAATCTCCAACATTTCTTGGTTGAGTTTTTTCTTCTTCTTTAGATCTTCAATAGTTAGGGCTCTAACAGGATTAGCATGCTCAATAAAAATGGTAGATTATGCTTGATCTCCAAGACCTCCTAGGTGTAGCTTCATTAGAATTTTCCATGCAGTAAAGTTATCTCTATTAAGCTTGGGTACTTCTCTTTTTGACATCTTGATCTTTCTGCTTCTAGTACTTTCAAACTAGTCCTCTTAAGTAGATGGCTCTGATACCAATTGTTGGAATTCTTTAGAATAACTGAGAGGGGGGGTGAATCTTTTATCCAAGGTCTAGATGTCCAAATATTTTTTTTTACAATTTTGTGAACCCATATCCATAAAACATTTTCATCATGAATGCATCCCTTAGATTATGGAATCACTTAAACTTGTAGGTTACTGTCAAATGAATTTGTAGAAATATAAACATGAAACATAACAGATTCAATAACACATTTGAGATAATAATTTAACATGGAAACCCAATTTGAGAAAAACCACTAGTAACATGCTACTCATTCTCACTCTTACGAAGTGATGCCCTGTGAAAGGCCAACCTTGTTAAAATTTATAATGTACACTGTTAAATGTGACCCGGTTAAAGGATTTCAATCACCCTATTAGGAGTGAGCCTTGTTAGAGGACTTTAGATCATTCACTTAGAATGTCACCTAGTTAAAGGATTTACAAATGATTTTTAGGTCAACCTTAATCCAAAGGATTTACCCTAGACTAATATAATTATTAGAGAGTAATAGTAAAGCTTAATCTGACAACAACTTACAACACACTTGCAGATTGTAGATCTCTGTTTCAGTCCTCTATTATGCTTGGCTTTCACACTCTTCAACTTTGATAGCTTGTTCACCCTTCAAGCATCCATAATCTTAAGTCATTTTTCTTTGCTTGCCAATGTAGTCTCTTCTCTTAGGTCACTAAGTGAAGCAATACCCTAGACTCCTTGTCTACAACCTTTGCTTTTGAATAGTCATCTCTAAAAATAGAGAACTAAGATATTTTTCCTTTCAACCTCTATCATCCATTTTAGGGTTAGGTTGGATTAGGTAGGATTCAATAAATCTACCCCTCATTTCATTTCATTCCCTTCTAGAAAGTTTTCCTTCAATCCTCTTTCAATTCGCCTCAAAATAGTTCACCATGGATTCTATGCCACCAACTCATCATCCTTAACTTCCACACTATTCATACAATCAAAGAAATCAAACTTGTCATGTTAGATTCATCAAATTCTTGATCTTTCTCATAATGCTGACACTTGACATTAACTGGCTTCTGATGCTCAACACAGACTGCATTGCTTGACATCCACTATCAAAACACTCAGCACAAACTAATGTTTATGAGTACTTTGCATCAACTAAACTTTACTTGTCTTACATTGTTTCTCTTGGCTTACACTGAAATTTAATTTGCTTGACTCCAACTAATTTTTCTGCTTGGCTTATACTAACTTTTCTCGGCACCCACTATGAAAAATGTTAAGCTTGGTAGACAGACTTTGTTTAATTTGTTCTTTAGAACTTAATCAATGTAACCAACCTTTGCAACCTTAAGTAGATTATCAATGCACTATAATATCATTGTCTTAATTGATTATTTTACTCCTTTTCATATCATAACTCAACCTTTCCTTTAGGTGTTATTGTTACCTCATTTGATGAAATCCTATTCATCAATCAAACAAATGATAGTAATTAAATCATATAAGAAATTGTCTTACCAACAACTAGCAGGTTTGACATCAGTGACAAAACAATGATTGAAACACATTTATCATACTTGTATCAATCTATTTTCAATAGCTATGTATACAAAAAACTTTGTCATTTGGCAAGGAATCACATGAATCGAGCTACTTTAGACACTAATGAAGAAAATAAAGGCAAGATTAAGATTGATGATATCAAGACTCAAAGGAATCAACAATGGATAAGGAAATATCCATAAAGAACTAATCAAAACTCTGAAGTTGTTGACACCCAAGTCAATGAGTTGGGTAATACAACTACCTTTGAATAATCTTACAAGGAGACCACTGGAGCTATGAATAAAATATACAATCCTACATTAGTTCTAGTCAAGAAAGAAAGAAAGTCCAAATCAACATATCATATGTAATTGGAAAAATGGAATAAATGTGGTTTAACCAAGTCAAATTTCAGTTTTAGCTGAGCTATTAGTTATTACTAAATTATTCTTCAAACATAACTGAGTAAGGTTAGGGTTGAGTCATATGATTTAACTGAATAAAGTCGAGCTAGTTCTAATAAAGCTTTATGATCAATGTATTCAAGTTTAAAGACCTAACTGAGTAATTTCACCTACCATAATATAGAGCATTAATGAGGCCCTGAAAAAGTTGGAAATTTGATAAAAATTAAAATTGAGGGTTTATTCTTTCATCACAAATTTAGAGACTAATCTATGCAGAGCATTCTTCAAGTCTCCGAGTGATCTAAGTGTGAATTTTTTGATGAACTAAGTTGTAGACAAATCTATCATCAAGTGTTCTTTATTAACCAAACATCATGGAAACTTCATCAAGAATGAAGACAAGGATGGGTCCTCAAATGTTGGTCAAGAACATAGATTGCAAAACACCTAACTTCAAAATGTACCCTACAATTGCTAAAGAGAACTATCCCAAAGGAGGAAATTCAACCATCCCTCTGAAGTTACTCCTAATTCATGATATAAGTGTTGGATACAATTGTCTAATTGTGTGTTGTCTTTGATGTTACACAAATGTCATATCAATTGGTACTCAGTATCTACCGAGTTTAGTTGGTTAGCAAAGCAACTTTCAAAGTCTACTGAGCAATCCTGGAAATTACTCTGTGGAAACAGTGTCTATTGAGCTCACTCGTGCATCGAAGGAAAATGTGGTAGAAGTTAGTGTTAACTAAGCTCACATGGTTAATGAAGGAAAGTTAGTGTTTACCAAGTTAACTTGGTCTCCAAAGGATTTTGTAGGAATTGTAGTGTTAATCGAGCTTCTGTTGGTTAACATAGGAAATCTTTTTAGGAACAGTGATTACTGACCAGGGTCGGCTAATGAAGAATTTTGTTAATTTGAGGAATAAAGTTTAATTTTTTGAAGTATCGATTATAGTTGACTAAGTTAATGATTATTAGTAATTGTAAATTGTAATTGGGCTAACTTGATAATTTGTAAGGTATAAATGAAAGGTCAAGTTGAGAATTCTAAGGTGTAATGAGCGAGTATGCAAGTGTATTGATTATTTGAAGAGGAAAGTGTGAGTGAACTTTGAAGGATGATCAGATATCCTTGAGGAGCAGCAAAGTTTTATTTGATCAGGAAGGATCTAGTGAAGCAAAACAAAGATCTGTATCAACAATTTAGTTGCATCTCATTCAGGTCATTTCATTGTTACTTTCTTACCATTGTAGCAGTGATTCCTAAATCTCTTAATAGAGTTGGTTTAACAACCATTTATAAATCCTCTAACAAAGTGACAGTTCCATTGAATTGTTCTAAAGACCTCCTGCAAGGCCACTCCTAACAGGGTGATTAAATCCTCTAACAAGGTCACGACTAACAGTGTGTTTTGTAACCTTTGACTGGGTTGGCTCCTAACAGGGCTCACTTTAGAAGAGTAAAAATTAGTAGCTAGTTGCTTGGTGGTTTTTCCCATATTGGGTTTCCACATTAAATTTGGTGTCTCATGTGTTCATGTTATTTCTTTTATGGTTGCATGTTAATCACTATGAATGTTTAAGATTTGTTAAAGTTAACATACACTGCATCTATCAAGTTACAACATTTTCTGTATGTTTACCGAGTGACAACAGTAACTAGTTTCATCAAACATCTAAGGGATTTGTGGATTTGTTTTTGTAGTGACTGATTCACCCCCCCTCTCAATTACTCCATCTATATTTCTGACAATAAGGACCTTTTATCACTATTCAATTTAAGAATTGGGTAATTTTGAGCTAGATCAAGCATACAATGCATTGTGTGAGAATGGAGCTTTCAAACCTAAACAAAAGAATTTGGAACTTAAAGGTTTGACCCACACCCTTCATATGCCAAGGTACTTTCAAATAAAATGGATTTGTTTTATATTGTGTTGAGTCCATGACATGACCTTCTAGCTTGAGAAACCAATCATAATCACCAAGAAGATGATCCATCGAGTTACTAGTTATCCAATTATGGAAAAGTCTAAGGAAACCAAAAACCTAGCTTAAGGATAATTGTCTAAGCTAACCTTAGCTTAATGGGATGGCAAAGGCATGAAGCTAAATAATGTCAGTGATATGGAAATCAAGTTTGGAATTAATGTCATAGCGTACAAGATCTATAGTTCAAGCTGACCCAACAACATTTCTTGTGAATTAGTTGACCTAGCATACAAGGTGGTGAAGAAAAACTTGTCATTTGATCTTGTTGAGCTGCAACTTATTCATTTGAGCAAGAATATGGAGAGCATCCAAGAATCCAAGAATAATCCATGTAAGTTTGGCTCTCTTATGATGTGTTTATTTTTCTATGTGCAAAAATTGTTTCCATCCAAAGGAAATGTTGTATGAAGAAGGATACACCTATACCATATCAGATCAATGATTTCATTAGTGAAATGGGTGATGATTTTGATGGCATCATGGATGCATATTTTGCTAATTTTAAGGAGAGAATGCAATATAAGTTTAGAATCTCTAAGAAATTGGTGGATTATTATGAGAAAGACATATGTTTCCTACTTTACTATGACAAAGTTCACATTCAACCAGTCAAACCTAGGATTACATGGGTGAAGCCATTGGGTTATGAAGTTAACATTGATGAAACAAGAGACATCATTGAAGCCCTTATCAATGAACCAATGGATCCCAAAACTACTTATTTTGAAACCTATGAAGAAAAAAAACCAAATATCACTTGAGATATAGATTCCTCAAATTTTGAAAAGAGGAAAGAAAAGGATGGAAAACCTTGAGAAGAAATTTGGCAAATCTAATACCCCTCTCATGCTCATCGAGGGTAAAGGTGTTGATGTAGAAGAAGGACAAGAAGATGAAGGTGATCATGAAGAAGAAGAGGTAGAGGAACCTCCAAAGAAGAAGAAAAAGACACCATCAAGAAAATAAAAAAGGTCCTCTACTCTTGTGATTACCGCCACCTATCCTACGAAGCCAAGAAGAAAATTGAGGCTTGATGATGATGATGATGATGATGATGAAGATGAAGATAACACTACAATCATCTCACTAAAGAAACAACTACCAAATTTTGAACAAAGTTTTATATTAGTAAAGAAAGGTAGTGGCATGGAATGTTTTAGATACTTCAAATATGAAACCAGAAGCAAGGATGAACATAAACATATTGAAGATACATTGGTGGAAAAAGTGGCCAAATGGAAGTATGACCCCACTGAACTCAAACAGAAAGCTCTTGAATCCCTATTGAAGGATGTTTATCACCATTGGTCTAATGCAATTAAAATAGAGAAGGACATGAGAGAATAGACTCTAAGGAAGCTAATGCCAAACTTCTATGAGAAATAAATAAAGGAGGCAATGTCAAAGTATGAAAATAGATAGACTCCTAGATTCAAAACATTTCAGAGTTTGTCAAATAAAATTGAGGATGTTGTACAATCCACATCCAATATGTGAAAATTTTTTTTTGATGTAAAAGAAGAGGAAAATATACCAGAGGTTTAGATTATTGAAGAGTCTGATCCTAAGAAAATTGTAGTAGAGGTCATGGCATCTATTCCAATCACTCCATCAATCTCTGAGTTAAACAAGGCAACACCTAATATGCAATCTAAAGAGTTGAACATACTTCAACTAAGTGGTGAAGAAAAGAAAGAAAATCCCTCATCCACCCGAGTAGTAATTGATAAATAGGCTCTAACTTATCCTAGGTCAAGCCTAACTAAGAAAAAATCTATCAAGGATGAGGATATGGTTGAAAAGGTGATAAAGATTACAAGTTTCAACTGAGCATTAAATAAAAGAGTGATGAAGGAAAAGGGAAAGAAATCATAACTTCATCAGCTACCAAGGTCAAAGGAAAATAAAATATTATTGATGATATTGATCTAGATGAAGAGATTGTGATTCCAAATTGGAACCAATCTAAACTTTTTGTCAAGAAAATGGACATATTGGGTGAACTTTGGAAGAAAAGAGCCAAGCAACAGATGCTAAGAGAAGAGAGATATATAAAGAAAATCCTTGAGGACATCAAATAAATATTTTTGGATGCATTTTCTATAGAGGTAAATAAAAAAGTTCCCATCATTGAACAATTAGTTGAATTTGTACATAAGTTCAATAAAGATGTTGGTGATTAGGACAAACTTCTTGAAAAGGAAGAAAGGAAGTTTGAAAATAACGTTATGGAAAATGTAGCACAATTTTTTTTCCATTAACCAGGTAGAGTTATCCACTCTTATTGCTATATTGGAGAATTTTGTAAATAATGTTATTTCCTTATTTTTAAAATTGAGTGATACAACAAATTTTACCAAGGAAATCAAGGATAAACTAGCTCAAATTGATATGGACTTGAAGGCTAGTGCCAGTTAGTTGGCACTTAACTCGAATTCTAGCTCAACTCATTTTGAAAAAGCCAGATTTTTGATAGTGTTGAAAATCTGATTGAAACGATCATTGATGAAGAAGATTGATTAAAAGAGGGAGATTGTTATTAAAAGAATGTTTTCAATCATTGTTTTTTCATTGATGTCAAACCTACTATTTGTAGGAATGACAATTGCTTATAAGATCCAAATACTATCACTTAGCTGATTGATGAAGAGGATTTAATCAAAAAGATGTAACAAGAGTACCTAAGGGAAAGGTTGAGTTATGGTTTTGTAATGAAGTGCAAGGATCAGCTAAGATAGTGGTCAAATGATGTATTGATAACATACTTGAAGATACAGAGGTTGGCCACACTTAAAAACACTAGAAGCATAAGTTGCAACAAGGTTGAATGCAAAAATTAAACTAAGTTCATCAGTGGGTGCCGAGCAAGCTAGTTTAAGCCAAGAAAATTTTCAGTTGGAGCCGAGCAGATAGAAAATCTAGTGTGTGCCGAGTGAACTTTAGGTGCTGAGTGAAGTTCAAGTGTCATGCAATGTAATAGGTGCCAAGCATAAGAAAATATTAATAGATTCCAAGTGAATTCACTATAGGTACTGAGCATCAGTAAAACAAAGTTGATGTTGAGTAATATAGTATGTGCCGAGCACCAAAATTTTCAATAATGCCAAGTTGCTGCATTATTGGAAATGACAAAGATTTGCTGAATCTGAGCTAACAATGTTGTTACCTTGAATTTTGTGAACCAGTTGAAGGATAAAGATGATGAGCTAGTGGCACAAAATTTTATGTAAACCATTTTTGAGTGAATTCAAGAGGATTCTTCATGATGTTTCTAGAAGAAACAAAATATGGGTTAGATTCAATGAATCCTACCTAATCCATATGAATTGAAATAAAAGGAGGGAAGAATCAAGTGGGAAAAGAAACTCCAAACTTCTATTTAAGAAGTCATAGACCAAGAAGCAAGAGTTGCTGGTGTGCCAAATTGCGAAGTGGTTAAAAGGGTATCAAGGAGAAGGCATCTAGGAGAAGGAAGAATAAAGCACAGAGACTCTACTTTGACAAGTGGTCAGAAAGAGAGGATTGCACTAGTGCATTGAGCATAGAGACTCAAGGAGACTAAGCTTGAAAGGAGGGCAAGCTATCCGAGCTATAAAGACTGAAAACTAGGTAATGTTATGAGCTAAGAAGTGATCTAAGATCTGAAAGTTAAGTTGTATGCTATAATTAGGTCAAAACCCTTATTGTTACCCTCTAGCAATTGTATTAGTCAGGGTAGAAGAAAATCCTATGGACTTAGGTTGGTCTAATAGCCATTTGTAAATCCTTTAACATGGTGGCATTTCAAGTGAATGTTCTAAAGTCCTCTAACTAGGCCCACTTCTAACAAGGTGGTTAAATCCTTTAACCAGGTCACATTTAATAGTGTGTTGTAGCCTTTAATAGGGTAGCCTTTCATAGGGCATCACTTCAGAAGAGTGAGAATTGAGTAGCATGTTACTGGTGGTTTTTCCCAATTGAGTTTCCACGTAAATCATTGTGTTATGTGTTGATATTTTTATGTGTTATGCTTACATGTTGATTTACAATAACTTTTTGAATAGGAAAGTTAAAGCTTGGATGAATGAATAAGTTTGATGGGGACACTTTACTTGATGAAAAAGTTTGAATAGGACATTTGGACCTTGACTAATTGATTCACACCTCCCCCTCTCAGTTATTCTAAAGCATTTCTAACAATTGGTATCAGAGCCATCTACAGATTTAGTTTCAAGGTACTAGAAATAGGAAGATGAAGATGTCCAAGAGAGAAGTTCCTAAGCTCAACAAAGACAACTTAGTTGCATGGAAAAGTCTAATGAAATTGCACCTTGGATCAATAGGTGATTATACAAAAACCTCAATTGGAACAGAACATGTAGACCCAGCTGGACCGCTTACTATAGATGATTTGAACAAAAGGAAGGAGCACAATCAGGCAATGCTAGAGATTGCCTCTACACTCAGTTATGCTAAATTTGATGACATCAAAGGTTGTGATACTAAATTCAAGATGTGGAAAGCCTTCTCAGATATCTATGGAGGAGATCAAAATGTCCAGAGAGTAAAGAGAGAAAGCCTCAAAGGAAAGTTTTATGACATGAAAATGGAGGAAGGTGAAAATACTACTCAATATGCTGCTAGAATGACAGAAGTGGTAAGTGCAATAAGAAGTCTAGGTGGTCAATTGGAAGAAGAGATTGTCAACAAAAAATACTTGAGAACCCTACTCCCTATCTATGCTATTAGAGTTTTAGCCATCCAAGAGCTAAGGTGTGTAAAAGGAAAGATACTAACATTTGAAGGAATAGTAGTAAGACTTATTGCATTTGAATTGTCCAACTTTGACAACTATAGACCTGAGAACCTTGAATCAGCTTTCAAGGCCAAGCTAACATTGAAAGACACCAAGAAGGTGACATCAAGAAAGAAGAGTAGAAAAAGAAAACATGCATCCAGTGACAACATCATAGATGAGGAAGATGTGGAACAGTTAGAAGCATTACTAGCTAGAAGATTCCATAGAGGCAAAGGTAAATTCAAAGGTAAGATACCTATCATTTGTTTTAATTGCAATGAAGTAGGTCATATTGCTACAAGGTGTACATAGAAGAAGAACTACAAAGAAGGAAACAAGTACAAGAACAAAAGAGAAGATGATAGCAAAAATTACAAGGACAAAGACAAAAGATTCTACATTGTTGAAGAAGATTCTGATGAGAATGATGATGAAGTAGTGTATGTAGGCATGAGGGATGAATCAGATGAATATGAAGCAACGACATTGGTAACCTATGTCGACAAGAATAACAAGTGGATCATAGATAGTGGTTTCTCACATCACATGACAAGAGATAAAATTAAGTTTATTACCTTTACTCAATATGATGGAAATAATGTCAGCTTTGGTAATGATGCTCCATGTCAAATCAAAGGAAAAGGTTCAATTAAACTTACAAAGAAAATTTCATGTGATAATGCATACTATGTTGAAGGACTGAACTATAATTTGTTGAGTATATCCCAGTTAGGCAATGTAGGGTGCAAAGTAGAATTTGGAAATAAAACTGCCAAAATCTATGACACTAATGGAAATCTAATAGGAAATGGTTAATAAACTAGGTGCAATTATTTTTACCTAGATATGGAAGATGCAACTTGTCTTGTTGTTAGACTTGATGATGTGTGGTTATGGCATAAAAGGTTGTGTCATGTTAACTTTGACAATCTGATTAGCATCATCAAAAAGAAGAAAGTCAGAGGTTTTCCTAACCTGAAGAAGCTTGAAAATACAATGTGCAAACAATGTCAAATAGGAAAGATGACTAAATTTAGTTTTAAAAGAAAAATATTCAATTCCAAAGAAGTACTAGAGTTAGTCCATACAAACTTATGTGGTCCAATAGAAGTACAAAGTTGCTTAGGAGACAAATACATAATGCTATTTGTAGATGACTATTCCAGGATGATGACTGCTATGTTTTTAAAGAAAAAAATTGATGCATTTCAAAATTTCAAGTCGTATTTGGCCATAGTTCAGAAGGAAACAGGTAAGAATCTGAAATGCCTAAGATCAGACAAAGGAGGAGAGTTTACATCAAAAGAATTTGAGATATTTTGCAATGACAAAGGTATCAAAAGGAAAACATCAGCACCAAGAACTCCACCTCAGAATGGTATTGCTAAAAGAAGGAATACGTCAGTAATAGATTGTACTAGAACCTTGATGATGGAGAAAAATGTTGCTCTAAAGTATAGGAGAGAAGCTGTAAGCATTACTATTTATACCCTGAATAAAGTCCAAGTCAAGATAGGTACAAATGCAACACCTTTTGAATTGTGGTATGGTCACTCACCTAATGTAAAACATTCCAAAGTCTTTGGTTGTAAATGCTATATTCTTAAAGATACTAGAAATGACAGGTTTGACGCAAATAGTGATGAAGGGATATTCCTGGGATACTCCACTAGAAGAAAAGCATATAAGTGTTTGAATACTAATACTAACAAGATAATGGAGAAAGAAAATGTAAATTTTGATGAGCATGCAGAAGTTTAGGTTGACAAGTCTAAGTAATTAGAAGATTATAGATCTTTTGTATACTTCTATGAAGGAATGACTATTGAAGATAATGCTGCCAATCAAGATGGAAATCAACAACAAATTTTAGTATTAGCCGATTCATAACTAGTGAATGTCGAGCTGCATTCAGAAGCTAAGTTGTAGAATGAAGAAAATGCACATTCTGATTTTGAAAATAGTATACATGAAAGAAATGATGAAGTACCAGATGAAGAAGAGAAAAATGACTCTAAAGATGAAGGATCAAACATTGGAAGAAGGACATAACCAATATTAGTCAAGTATGTCAGAAGACATCACCCTGTAGATCAAATCATTGGTGATAAGGATGCAAGACCAATGACAAGGAATAGACTAAGAAAGGAATCATGCCTGTTGAGCAAGGTTGATCCCAAAATAGTGAGAGATGCTCTACAAGATGATGGCTAGTATAAAGCTATGGAAGAAGAGATAGACCAAAATGAGAAGATCAAAACCTGGACCCTAGTTCCTAGACTAGTTGATAAGAATGTAATTGGTACCAAATGGGTGTTTTCGAACAAACTTGATGAAAATGGTGAGATAACTAGGAACAAATCTAGACTAGTTTGCAAAGGCTATGCACAAGAAGAAGGATTAGATTATGGGGAAACATTTTCCCTTGTTGCAAGAATGGAAGGAGTA
Source organism: Cupressus sempervirens (assembly GCA_028749045.1). Taxonomy (NCBI): domain Eukaryota; kingdom Viridiplantae; phylum Streptophyta; class Pinopsida; order Cupressales; family Cupressaceae; genus Cupressus; species Cupressus sempervirens. Next base: position 38,460,102 of record CM053783.1, on the reverse strand, counting down.
AGAACATTACTTGCATATGCTTCTTACAAAGGTTTCAAAGTCTACCAAATGGATGTGAAGTCTGCCTTTCTGAATGGTATACTGGAAGAGGAAGTTTACATAGAACAACAAGAGGGATTTTTTGATGACAACAATAAGGATATGGTTTGCAAACTACATAAGGCACTTTATGTTTGAAGCAAGTACTTAGAGCATGGTATGAGAGACTACACAAATATCTTGTGAAGATAGGATTTGAGAGAACAGATGACAACAAGAACCTGTATATCAAGGCAAAGAAAGGTAAATACATTTTGATATCTAAAATCTTTGTTGATGATATAATATTTGGAGGAAAAGATGTTCTATGCAAAGATTTTGTTGATCAAATGAAACATGAGTTTGAAATGTCAATGTTTGGAGAAATCAAATTCTTTGTTGGATTACAAGTACATCAATTGAAGCATGGCATATTTGTGACCCAATCGACATACATCAAGGAGATACTCAAGACATTTGGATTAGAAGACTCAAAACTAGTTAGCACACCAATGATGATAGGACATAAATTATCAAAGAATGATGTGTCAGCTAAAGTGAATCAAACAATGTATAGATCAATGATTGGAAAGTTGTAGTATGTTGTACATAGTAGACCAGACATTGCATTAGCTATTGGAATAGTGGCAATTTTTTTTGAAAATTCAAGAGAAAATCATCTGATGGCAGCAAAAAGAATACTGAGGTACCTAAAAGGAACTGATGACTTTGGTTTGTATTACAAGAGGAGTGAAAAGTTTGAACTAAGAGCCTACACTGATGTAGATTGTGGAGGTAATATTGATGATAGAAAAAACACTAGTGGAGGAGCACTTTTCTTGGGAAGAAAATTGATTACATGGACTAGCAAAAAGAAAATTTGTATCTCATAGTCCATTGCAGAAGTTGAATATGTTGTAGCTGCTATAAATTGCACTAATATTCTATGGATCAAAAATTTGCTGCAAGGTATGAAGGAAGAGGTGAATGAGCCTATGATACTTTATTGCGATAGTACAAGTGCCATCAATATATCAAAGAACCTTGTAATGCATGCCAAAACCAAGCACATTGCAATCACGTATCACTATGTAAGAGAATTGGTGGAAGAAAAATAGGTGAAGATGGAATATGTTAACTCAAAGGAACAAATTGCTAGCATCTTCACAAAAGCACTACCTAAAGATGCTTTGAGTATCTTAGAGGTAAGTAACAATAAGATTGCCCTACATCAAATGAATTGATTGTTGAAATATTACACATTGATGTAGAGGATATTTACTTTAGGATTTATGCCTAAAGTAATTGAAGTGATGAAGTTCCAAATTAGTCATAAGCAAGGTGATAGAGGGAGAAATTGAAAGAACTTGCAAATACTAAACTTTCATAATAATATGTTGAGATGTTACTATTGTAGAACTAGAATCAGTATGCAAAGAACATTAACAAATGAAGTAAACATTCACAAACCAAAAACTAAATTCACAAATATGCTTAGACTAAGAAAGAAAATAAGAAGTGCAAACCTCACAAGAGAAAATACTCCATGCTTTCTTGATTCTGTAGATGTGTCCTTTTGTTGTGGATGTATGCTCAAGATGCTCAAAAGCTGCTTCAATGGAGATGGGTAATGGCAAATTGGTAGCTTTGTGAGCTCTCAATTTGGCATTATAAGGGTATGGTTGATGGCTTTGGTTCTCAAAATAGCATGGTAACTTTAGCTCAAAGATTGTTGATGAAATGGCTTGGGATGGGATTCAATTTATAGGCTAAGGGGTAGAGGGATGGAGGGCTTAGATGCAAGGATGGATGAAGGCTTAAGGAGGGCTAGGATGCACTCAAAGGGGAGCACATGGATTGTGCTTGTTTAGCACCAATGGGAAGGTGACACTTTTCACAAGGAGGATGAGTGTGAGAGGGTAGGGTTAAGGGTTGGTTAAAGTCATGATGAGTGGGGTTGAGTATGTAAGAGGGATGTAAGAGGAATGAGTGTGGAAGAGGGAAGAGTGTGTAAGATGGATGTAAGAGTCATGAGTGGGCTTGTAAGAGTCTTTATGTTTTGTAAGAGCACTCATGACTTAGTGGTTGGGTTTTTTTGAGGGGAGACTTTGGTTTGGATTAGGAAAGTCTTAAACTTGTTTAAGGAATGTGACAACATTAGGGGGTGGATTAGGCTTGGGTTTAGGATTAGATTAGGGATGTTAGAGATGTGCAAGTGGATGACATTAATGAGGGTGGGTGAGTTAGTGGCTAAGCTTGGTTAGTATGGGTGGATGGGGTGGATTAGGCTAAATGGAGGATTAGAAATAGGTTAGGGGTTTTTGAATTTGAGGATTTCATTTATCAAATAGATTTATTTAATAAATGGGGATTTTTGGAATTAGATAGAAGAATAGGATTTAATTGATAAATAATAGATTATTTGATTTATCAATTAGGACTATAGATGATTAATTAAATTAATCAACTAGGGGATGACAAAGGATTAATTAAATAGAAATTTAATTAATAATGCCTTTTTAGATAACTAAATAGGATTACTAAAGCGATGTAATCAAATTTAGGTGTCTACATTTTGCCCCTCTTTGACATAGTGTTGAGACAACACTATTTCAAAGAAGTTCGAATGAAGACGACACGAGGAAGATGTTTTAGCAACGAGGTTGCCCTAGTCTCAGATAACAAGAGGAGAGACTAGACTTAGATGATGCCCCCTCAAGAAGGCGGCGGGGAGAGAAATGAGGCTCAACGACTTCTTGAAAAGTACAAGAAATTGAGATGAGCTAAGACACAGGTTGGCAAAGAGAAGGGGCTGAATTAGCTCAAACTCTCACTACGGGAGAATGATAAAGGGAAATCAGAGGCACAAAAGTAAAGCAAGCTTAAGACTTTCCAGGATTGGGGGGGGGAGATGGAGGAGCAGAGCGCTATAAAAGGAATCCATTGAAGCTTTTTGAGCGGGGGGATACTTCAAAGAGAAGTACCACCATGTAGTTGAGCACTAGATTTGCTATAGGACTGTTGGTTAATTGCCAAGGTTACCAAGAACATCAAGGCCTTTTCACCAACCGTCCAGAGGACTGACGAACTGACTCAAAACAAACACACAAGGTATGCCCCAGTATCACACATGAATCCCAGAGGAAGCAGCGTGGAAACGACACTAGGTAACCCACAAGCAGAAAAAGAAAACAAGCAAAAGACCTGATCAAGACCTTACGCTCTAATTGCCCCATTCGCAGCATACCATGATATGGAAGATCATGGCAACCTTGAGGAGGGAACAAGGAGATTGCTTGGAAAAGATATTTCAAGACCCAAAAGGGAAGATCCCAAATCAAAAGAAAGTGAAAATCCAAAAGAGAATTGTTTGCCAACGAGATGGGTAGGACGAGGTACTAACAGACCAAGATTAGACATGAGGAAAGCTATATCCTGCAAAAATCTATCAGAGAGCACCTAAGCTGATGGATCTGGATGAGTGATGCGTCTGGCAAGCTGAACTAAGAAGGATAACACTTTGGTGATAGGAGATCTAGCCAAAGGATGCATTGGAATATCTAACCAAGGTGTGCGATGTGTGCAAGATGTTGACCAAGGATGAACTAACATGAAAGCCGGATAGATACAATGATACTAAGCTAAAGAGGATGTACAAGCTGACAGACCAAAATATGTTACAAATGTACAAGTTTGTTCATGTTTTGGTTTTTTGCGAGATGGAAATGTTTGTGAAGGATGGGATGTCTATAATAGTTGATAGGTGGACAGGTAGATGGTTTGTGAAAAGCTTAAGGAAAATGGGATTATGTGTGTGCATGTGATAGGATACGGGCTAGGGTACAAGATTATTTACAATCTGGAATATGGTACAAGCTTTGGACAAGATTTGGATATATACAAGGTATGGTACAAGATTTACAAGGTATAATACAAGCTTTGGTACAAGATTTACAAGCTGTACAGGAGGTATTGACAAGCTCCATCAGATTTTGGATATTTGATTGGAACACCAGGGGAACAAGCAGGTGTTTTATGGGATGGTGGGTGGATGGATGAGGGATAGGATAGTGATAGATAATGGATTAGTCTTTAGCACACAAGGTGCCTGAATTACCAGGTTTTCACCAAGGTACCTATCCAAGGCGCTTGAATTGCCAAGTTTTCACCATTGGACGCTTATTTCTCTTTACTATTTTTTTCTTGTATTTTTCAAAAGCTGGGTATACCAAGGATCTTCAAGCATAGAACTTCTTGAGATGAATGATGTTAGTGGGATCATTTAAGAGTTCTCCTTCTGGTGTAGATAATTGATAGGCTCCGGAGCCAAAGGAGGCGGTAACCACATAGGGACCAAGCCATGTAGGTTCAAACTTGCCTTTCTTTTCTCGATCTGCTTGGACTTTCATATTTTCTTTGAGGACCATGTCACCTGGCTGAAAGTGTCGTGGGAGCACCTTCTTGTTGAAATTCCTTTTGAGACGAGTTTGATAGACTGTGAGATGGTCATAGGCTTGTTGTCTCTTCTCGTCTAAGAGATCTAGCTGGGTGAGTCGAGCTACTCTGTATTCTTCATCTGAGATTTGCCCTCGCAAAGATATGCGTAGTGAGGGAAGTTCAACTTCTATAGGTAATACCGCTTCGGCACCATAGACTAGGGAGTATGGAGTTGTGCCTGTGGATGTGCGGAAGGAAGTTCGATAGGCCCATAGAGCCGAGTTTATTTGAAGGTGCCAATCACGACCGGAATCATTGACAACTTTCTTTAGGATTTTGAGGAGGGTTTTATTAGTTGCCTCTGCCTAGCCGTTACCTTGTGGGAAATATGGGCTAGAAAAGCGGTGATGGATGCGGAGGGAAGTGCATAATTCTTCCATGTTGAGATTTTCAAAGTTACCTCCGTGGTCAGTGAAGATGGTGGATGGGATGCCGAAGCGGCAAACAATGTGGTACAAGATGAACTTGGAGACTTGAACTCCTGTAGCTGAGACTAGGGGGACTGCTTCCACCCACTTAGTGAAATAGTCTGTAGCTATTATTATCCATTTATGTCCATCAGATGAGAGAGGGGTGATAGTTCCAACTAGATCAAGGCCCCAACAAGCGAAAGGCCAAGGTGGTGCAATAGGCTGTAGATCCTGTGCTGGAGCGTGCACAAGATTTGCATGCTGCTGACATGGGAGACACTTTCTGACAAAGTCACAAGAGTCTTCTTCAATGGTAGGCCAATAGTAGCCTGCTCTAAGGATTTGTCGTGCTAGGACAATACCACTCAGAATGTACTTCTTTTAATGCCATCACGGCCTCATTTTCATCTAAACATCGAGAGAGAGTATCGTGATAACCCCGACGATATAGGGTATTGGCTATGATAACATAGCGGGATGCTTTTCAGATGAGGTTCTAGCGTTGGGTACGTGTGAGGTGAGGGGATATGATACCATCGTTAAGGTAAGCATGAATTTCATGGTACCAAGGGGATTGGGGACCAACCAAGATACAAACACGATTTGAATCCTCATTCGCATAGGCAGGTGTGAGGAGTTGCTCAACTAAAAACTCATACTGTGTAGCTTCTTGGGAAATTTCCAAGAGCGAGCCGATAGTGGCCATGGCATCTGCTGCCTTGTTCTGCATTCGAGGCACTTGTGTAAACTGAAGCTTTGTAAAATGCTGGGTCAGCTGATCAACTAGCTCTTTGTAGGGTAATAGCTTTTCATCTTTGGTTTGATATTCATTTAAGACTTGTTTGATGATGAGTTGGGAATCACCAAAGACTTGTAACTCGGTGATATTCCATTCTGCAGCTATCTTTAATCCTGCTACAAGAGCTTCATATTCTGCTATATTGTTGGTGCTAGGGAATTGTAGCTTGAAGGCTTTTGGAATGTAATCTCCTTGAGGTGTAACTAATAATATTCCTGCCCCTGAACCATGAGAGGTGTATGAGCCATCAAAATAAAGCTTCCATGAGGGCTGTTCTTCAATTAGGCAGATATGCTCATCTGGAAATTCTGTGAGCAAAGGATATGCATCTACTAGAGGTGCATCAGCTAGGTGATCTGCTATAGCTTGCCCTTTGATTGCCTTTCTGTCCACATACTGGATGTCAAACTCACTTAGTAGCATAACCCATTTGGCCAAACGGCCTGTAAGTACTGTTCTGGAGAGCATATACTTGAGAGGGTCAATCTTGGAGACTAGTTGGATGGTATGACTTAGCATGTAGTGGCGAAGCTTTTGAGTTGAGAAAACAACTGCCAAACAAGCTTTTTCCATAGGAGTGTAATTGATTTCATAACCAACTAGGGTTCTACTGATATAGTAGATGGCTCTCTCTCTGCTATAATCATCATGTTGTGCTAAAAGTGCCCCTAGAGCAGTAGGTGTTGCTGATATATACAAGATCAAGGGACGACCAGGAACTGGTGGAACCAAGATAGGGGGATTGGTGAGATACTGCTTGAGCTGATCAAAGCTGCGCTGACATAAAAGATCCCACTTGAAGTTCTCATTCTTCTTTAGCAAGTGTGAAAATGGTGTACACTTATCTGCAAGTTGGGAGATGAAGCGCCGAACAGATTGAAGTTTCCCCTGAAGAGAGCGAAGCTGTCGCAGTGTTTGGGGAGGAGGCATGTCTAAGATAGCCTTGACCTTTTTGGGGTCGATCTCTATACCCCGTTTAGAAACTATGAAGCCTAGAAGCTTGCCAGATGTGACCCCAAAGACACACTTCTTGGGATTTAGCATGAGATAATATTGGGCCAACCTATCAAAGACTTTTTCCAGGTCAGCAAGATGATCCATGAAGGTGTGAGATTTGACCAGGATATCGTCCACATAATCTTCCAAAATGCTATGGATAAGATCATGGAAAATGGCTGTCATAGCTCTTTGATAGGTAGCCCCAGCATTCTTTAGGCCAAAAGGCATCATGGTGTAGCAAAAGGTTCCCCAAGGGGTAGTGAATGCTGTCTTATGCTGGTCCTCTTCTGCAATCTTGATCTGATTATACCCAGAAAATCCATCCATAAGGGACAAAATTTCATGTCCAGCTGTAAGATCTACAATCATATCTATGTTGGGCAAGGGAAAATCATCCTTTGGACAAGCTTTGTTAAGATCTCTAAAATCAGTGCAGATTCTGATGTCACCGGAAGGCTTAGTGACAGGGACCATGTTGGAGATCCATTCTGAGTAATCAATAGGCCGGATAACCTTAGCAGCTAACATTCTTTCTAGTTCAGCTTTGACTATTAATGCCACCTTGGGGTGCATTTTTCTAAGCTTTTGTCTGACGGGCTTGATCTTTGGATCGACTGCAAGATGATGAACTACAAGCTTTGGATCAAGTCCTGGCATGTCCTGATATGACCATGCAAATTGGCCAATGTTCTCTCGTAAAACCTCAAAGAGGAGGTCAGCTTGGTCTTGTGATAGGGATGCAGCAATGTGAACAATTCTAGGGATCTCTGAAGAACCAATGTTGACTTCTCTAGTATCCTCTATTAGAATAGAAGACACCTCTGGTCGATTATCTTGAGGAGGCAATACTAAATCCTCATGTTCTGCTTGTGGCTCTGGATTTTCTTGCTAAGGGGTTCTCTTTGCTGCCTTAGCTAGTCCCAGATTTACCTTATTTCCAGTTTTGGGTGTATCGAAACTAGGTTGGGGATTTTCTCCAAAATACCCCTTGGGATCTAGCTTGTAGATGTAGGTAGAATCTGGCTTTGTCTTCTTATGAGGAGTTTCAGCTCCCATGAATCTTAGAAGCGCTTCCTCTGATGCGAACTCATCAATATGTATGACACTTGGTTGGTCCCAATCTATGAGTTGTGGATGAGCAAGTGGTAGGTCAATGAGATGGATGGATAGTTCTCGGAGAACAGAGTCTCCTAGGAAGATTTGGTCTGGGATATCGTCGTAGGCTCTCTTTTCAACTTCCTCAGGAATGTCTTCGATTTCAACAAGGTCGGGATGGATGTTCAAAAAAGCGTGACCATTCTCGTTGGTGCCCCCAGTTGTGGGTATGCCAAAGCCAAGACCTGACTTTATTTCCCAATCATGTGCTTCGATGGGACATTGCATGCCCCTTTCTTCTGGTCCTAGTCCACCTCCTTGATAGTTCCATTTTTCAGTGACGAGCTTATGTTGTTGGGGATACTTTTGGCTGAAGTGATCAAGGCGTGCTTGATTTCTTGGAGGTGCATCCTTATGTAGCCAATTGTTGATATCTGGAGTGAGCTCCTCATGAAGAGGGGTTTTTGAGGACACAAAGGTGGTTGGGCCAAATTGTTTGTATCGAGGAGGTGGAATCTCCTTAGCTTTGTGATATGTTGGCCGTCCATGGGTATGTGGATCAAGTGGGATTGCTCCGACAGCAAATGCATCTGATAGACTATATTCTCCACATCCTTTGTTGTTGATCTTTATAGTAGATAGGGTAGAGGCAAGGATGGTTTCTGCGTCATTACAAGTGTGGGATGAGCTGGCGATGGCTGTGCCGATGTCTATTCCAGGGCAATGGTTTGTATATGAAGCTTCAACTGCATTGTAGTAAGCAAAGGGTTCTGGATCAACATGGATGGTTACCTCAGTGCCTTGATGCGGAAATTTGATGCACTGATGGTAGGTGGATGGAACGGCCTTCATAGCATGAATCCATGGGCGACCGAGGAGGATGTTAAATGGTAGGTTTAGATCAACAACATGGCAAACTGTCTCTTGAATGACTGGCCCAACCTTGATTGGTAGCAAAATAGTCCCTTCTGTGGTCCTTTCCAAGTTGTCATAAGCTTTGATGGTGATAACCTCACTGATCATATCTGCCTCAGTATACCCAGCTTGTTTTATGAATTTTAGGGTGCAAATGTTCAAGGCTGATCCATTATCTATCATTACTCTTTTCATGGCAAAATTGGATACCATGATGGCTATGCGAAGTGGAAGGGTGTGATCTGGCTCAACCGCGGGTATGTCGATGGGTTTGAAAGATAGGGCACATGAGGATGAAAGGTGTCCAACAAGATTACGAAAATCAGTAGCATTGATATCAGAAGGGACACGGGATTCTATGAGAGCACTGTCAAGGATGTCTTTGTACACAGGACTAGTGCGGAGAAGGTCTAAAATGGATATTTGGGCTGGCATGTTCCCAAGGTGTTCCAAGATATTGTACTGGCTTTTTGATGGAGCTGATGGTGTTGATGAAACTGGTGGGCCTGCGATGTTAAATCGCGCTCTTCGAGTGGTGACCGCACACTCATTGTCTGGTCCTCGGATATTGATAACATTGACTGAAGGCTCTTTCTCAGATATCCAACCTATAAGGCTACCATAGTCTATATAGGATGAAGTGTGGTCATTGTTCTTCCCATGCTGTTGGTTTGGCTTGCGGTTGTTGGTGTTGTTTTGGATAGGTGCTTTTCCAAGATTTTGGTTGTTGTGTGGAGGAAAAGCATTTTGATAAATTTGTAAGCTTGCATTGGGAGAGTTTTGGGCACCAACAGTGATTTCCTTCTGATCAATGAGGTCTTGCACATAGTCTTTCAGTTTCATGCATCTGAGGGTGGTGTGACCATTTACCCTATGGAACTTGCAATACTCATTGTCCTTGTACCATGCAGCTTTGGATTGGCTTGGATCAATTTGCTGGGTAGGAGGAAATTTGATAAGGTTTTCCTTAGCCAATTTCTCAAAAATAACATCCAATGGCTCACCAAGGGGTGTATAGTTTCTAGGTGCAGGTTGGAATCTGGGCTTTTGCCTTGTAGCTACATTGATGGCATTAGCTTGATTATTAGACCCTTGAAAGTTGGGTCTTGTATTGTGGTTTTGATAGCTTTGGTTATTTCGGTGTTGGTAATTGGTAGCTTGTTGGTTGTTTGTTTGATATGGTGGGTTAGACTGGTTTCGAGAAGGACCAATGATATTCACATTTCTGGTGTCAGTAACCCCATCTGTTGCAACATGCTTGTTTTTGTTCCAATACCTAGACTTGTCATTGGGATGTGATTGATTTTGGTTGGCCTCTTTGTAAATCTTTACCACACCATCTTTGATGAGTCCTTGCTCAAGGATCATTCCTTTCTCTTTGATATCCTTATAGGTCTGCAAACAGTTCATGGTCATGTGGTGAGCCAAGCTGGGATGTGCATTATCAATAAACATTTTCACCACATTGCGTTCTGGCAAGGTGCAGGATATGCGGGTGGTAAGGGTTTGCCATCTTTGTAGGTATTCGGCAAGGCTTTCTCCACCTTTTTGCTTGGTGTGGACAAGATCAACTATTGATAGCTCTGTTTCAACAAGATGGGCATATTGGGCTACAAATGCCTCAGATAATTCAGCAAAGTTCTTAATTGTGCCATAGGGGATTCTATAAAACCATTCAAGAGCTGGTCCAGCCAAGCTTTTGGGGAAAAGGCGCAAGAGGAAGACATCATTGTATGCCACATCCTGACAATGCATGTAAAATTCTTTGATATGTGTGACAGGGTCTCCTTTTCCTCTGAACTTGTCAAATTTAGGTACCTCAAAGTGTTTGGGAAATGGTGTTGTGGTAATGGCTCTGTCAAATGGGTAAGGACACACATTCTCAAACTTGAATGTCTTTGGATCATTCCCTTCTTGGATGGCTTTCAGAGCTGTCTTCATTTGCTCCCATTCTGAATTGATAGGTGATGGTTGGGGTGCCCCCAATGTAGGAGTGCCTTGAGGTAGGTATGTGTTGGATGGGGCCACTGAATATGGATGGCTATGAGGGATTTGCTAATAGGGATTGTACATTTTTTGGGCAGCTGCATGGTGGATGACGGGTTGTTGAGGGGGAGGTGGCGCATATTGTTGCATGTGCTGCGAGGCTTGCTGTTGATATGGGATTTGAGGTTGGGATTGAGGAACATAAGCTGGCTGTGGGTTAAATGGATTGCTTTGTGGAGGTAAGGTATAAGATGGTTGTGAGGCTTGGGGAAAGGATCGGAGGGCTTGTGGGGTTTGACCAATATATGTGGGCTGTGCCCCCATTTGGGATGGCATCTGCAAATAATTGGTGGTTGGATGGGGTGCTGGATTACCTCCTAGAAGTGGCATTGAAAAGTAGTTGGTAAGTGGAGGTAATGGATTAGTTGGTGGTGGAGGTGGTGGGAATTGAAAGCTTGGGAATGGAACTGATGGGGTTTGATAGCTTTGTGGCTGGATTTGGAAGCTCGGTAGAATGGTGGTGGGAGCTAGGGTCACTTGGGAGCTTGGTAGAAGATTGGCTGTAGCTTGTGGGATTTGATAGCTTTGTGGAGTGAAGGTAGTAGCTTGTGGATTTGTGGCTGGTGGTATTGAGCTCCCAAGACCTAACGAAAATGATGGGATTGTGCTTTGGGCTGTGGTGAACAAGCTGGGGGCAATGAAAGGTTGATTACTTGGCCCCATGGGTGGCATCCCTATTGTATATTGCTGAGGTTGGCCAAAGATGCTAGCACTAATTTGGGAGATGGGTGGATTGGGAAGGCTAGGTTGGGGAGCAGCAGCAATAGTGAAGGGGGTGAACGGTGAGGTGTTTTGGGTAAAGGGGGTTTGGAGCGGAGAGGTATGAACCAAGGATGGAGTGGTGGTGGCTGGGTTGGCTTGCGGCATGGAGATTTCAACTTGGGTGGATGATGGTATGTTTGGGTCTGTTGGATCATATGGATTGACTAGAGGCTCTTCTTTTGGAATAAATTGAGGATAATTTGGATCATAAGAGCCTATGGGTGGTGGCAGCTGCCCAAACAATGGGTGAGATGGATCTGATAATGGAGGGGGTCTTCCAAAGTCAAAGGTTCCTACATTGTCCCTTCGAAAATTAGCCATGATTGTCTCTTTGTTTTTGTCTATAATGGCGTTTACCAATACTGCATTTCCTGGTTGGTTCATGAAAGCTTCAATGTCAGTAGGTGATGGCATAGCTGGCTCTGGGCTGAAGGATGGCTGAGTGCTCAAGGGGGGTGAGGCTGTTCGATCTAAATGATAGGGCTCCATTGTTTCTTTCTTCTTGGCTAAGCGAGTGACGGGTGGCATGAAAAAATGCTCCTAGGGATGAGATGCAATAATGCTGATGGATGCAAAAGGGGGAAGGCTTTTCTATGCAAATGATTTCCTAGGTTGAGGCAAAGCTATATGACAAAACCTAAGGAGGATTGGGTTGGGGATTCTAACTTCAAAGATATGTTGTCAAAGTACAAAAGGTCTGCTTTCCTATGTGGAAGCTTGGTGGTGATTGTGTCAACTTAAGGATAGACTGATGATCCTTTAGGAAGAACACAAGATTGACCACTTGCGAATCCCAACCTTTAGCTCAAGGTGATGAGGGATAACAAGTGACAAAGCTAGATTACCCTAGACAAAGCTCTGTCAAAGGGATAACCTTGGTGAGATTGGTGGATTTGGAAGATTTTAGGAATGGCAAACTTATAGCAAGGTGACAACAATTTTGAAAGTTTAGATGTGCAGATTTTTGATTACTAGCTAGATGGTATGATTCTAAATGAGATGGATGAGCTAATAATGCTTAATGGGATAAGCTAAGATGGCTGGCTTTTCTACAAAGATGACTCTAAAGTGAAGCTTATCCAAGAAGATGTGGAGAAACAAGGGTGTCTAATCATAGAAATCATGCCTAGTTGGTAAGGCATAAGCAGGATTAACTCCTGGACGTTGGCTAAATTTGATGGTGCGCTCTAACCAGGCCTCTTGAAGTGCTTCGTCGGTAGCTTTGTCCTCTGCTTTGTGGAGTTTGGAAATTCGTGGGCTTGGTGTTATTGCTTTTCTCTTAGCTGAAAGTTCTTGGTATGCTAGAGATGGCTTGAGTTTGACCTTGTGAAACTTCTGCTTGGGTTTGGGTTTGGGTTTGGGTTGTTCCGACATAAATTTCTGAATCTGCTTGGCTTTGGAAAAAAAAACTCAGTTGTTTTGCTTCAACTTGTTCAACTTCTGAAATAGGTAGTGACTACGCTAAGTGTGCCCTAAGCTAGGATTGACCAAGTTTGGCAAACATTCATTCAACAAGTAAAATAAAAACAAGCAATAGATAGGAACACCCAGATAGAAGTTTGTGGTTCTCAGAATGTGGTACTTGCGCCAAGGAGTGTGTATGTTCTACAAATGTTTCGATCAGTCACTCCAAACACATTAACATCCTAGATGGTTTTCTGCAAGGCAGACAATTGGTTTAGCTAGGGAGTCCTCGATATACGCAAGGTACGTGAGGCCCAAATCCGTAGATGAGACCAAAAGGATGTCACACAGCCGAGAGGAGTGGTAACCCACTTCTCCTCTTTCACTTCTCAAGGGTATAAAGTTCCTTGAGGCTTAGCCCGAATGACAAAATCTTGATCCCAAGAGAGGTGTCTTTCGATTCACCTCCCGATTCTTATACTCCGCCGGAACGCTGGAGTTGAGGTCGTCCAAGGGGTGATGAAATCCCCAAGCAGGCCTCCTAAAAAAGAAACAAGGTTTTGGATCCTAATCTTATGCACCCAAGATGGCCTCGAAAGACGACAAGGGGAGAGAAGACTCGGATGACCTTGGGCTAAAAAACACGCTTGTTCTTTTACCAACTGACTCTTATGTGTGCTAATCTAGACTTTGCAAGCACTCATGTTTAAGAGACAATGTTCAATTCCAACTTGAAGCGCCAACAAAGTAAATCGATCGAAGAATGCACACAATAAGAAGAGTTAGGGTCAACAAAAGCAAACTCGCGCGCCCGGAGGCCCTCCACGTCAAGTATCGATTAATTTCCTTTAAGGCATTCAAGATTGAGTGTGAGTTTGTTTTAAGCCCAAAACAAAAGTGTGTGAGATTCGATTTCAAGCGCGCGCCCGGAGGCTCTCCACGTCAATTGTTGTTCAATTTTAGTGCCCAAACTTGAAGTGTGATCGATTTAATCTAGAGTTTTGACCATTTAAGAATTTTGATAAAGTTAAAGCAAACGTTCAAAGACCAAGTGAGTGAGTTAGATTGTGGAACATTTAACACCTTTTTCAAGTAGACCCATCCCCATAAATGGCGCTGAGATTGCAACCAATGGTTAATATTTGATGGGTGATTAGAAAAGAGGTGAGTCCAAGGAACTACTCAAATTGATTTTTGTAAATTTGTATTTTAACTTAACAAAGTTTCTTAAATGTCCAAAAATCCAACTTTACCTTGGCATTCAAGATTGAATTTTTTTTGTTTTAAGCATGCATTCCAAAGAAAGTTGATTTTAATCCATGACATTCAAAAGTGTGTTTTTGAGCAACATTCATTCAATGAAAAATGTGTTTAACCATTCAAGTTCATTTTTTTTTTTTAGCAACATGCATTCAAAGACAAATGGTTAAACATTCAAGTTCATTTTTTAGCAACATGAAAACCTGCAAGAAACATGGTTAGTGGTTCCATATGTGCTCCAACCTGCAATGAGACAAAAAAAAGCAATTTAGTTAGTTAGCCAAAATCTTAAAAAATGAGAGCTTAACTATGGGAAAAAAATTTTTAACTTTTTTTGTTGTTTTTTCTACGCGTAAAAATGCTTAAAATGGTCTAAATCCTACGGAACCACTAAAAGTCAAATTTTGATTTATACTCTTTTTTTTTTTTTTTTTTTTTTTTTTTTTTTTTTTTTAGCTACAAAGTGCAGAAATAATATAGCAGAAATGGGACATAAGCAAGCAGAGAACAGTCTGCCAAAATACAAAGATGTTGAACTACAGAGGCGCCAAAATATGAAGAGGACAAAATAGAAATGTCGATTTTCGTAGACACAGATTTTGGCAGACGTCGATTTTTGCAGACGCGAATTTTTGCAGATGTTGATTTGCGCAGATGTGGATTTTCGCAGATGTCGATTTTCGCAGACGCGGATTTTCGCAAAAGTCGATTTTCGCAGACAGAACAGGTTGCAGACGCCAAAACTGCGCCAAAAAAAGCTGAAAATGCGATTTTTTTTTTTTTTTTTAGATGGTATTTCTTCTTCCTAAGTGCGTTCTTTAACCTGCAAAAACAAGCAAAAAACCCTCACAACACACTCAAACAACAACAAACATTAGATGGTTAGAAAAATGACATATAGATGAAAATAGATGATTAAATGACCCATAGTGGGGTCCCACCGGGCGTGCCAAAATGTAGAACCAGAATCAGTATGCAAAGAACATTAACAAATGAAGTAAACATTCACAAACCAAAAACTAAATTCACAAATATGCTTAGACTAAGAAAGAAAATAAGAAGTGCAAACCTCACAAGAGAAAATACTCCATGCTTTCTTGATTCTGTAGATGTGTCCTTTTGTTGTGGATGTATGCTCAAGATGCTCAAAAGCTGCTTCAATGGAGATGGGTAATGGCAAATTGGTAGCTTTGTGAGCTCTCAATTTGGCATTATAAGGGTATGGTTGATGGCTTTGGTTCTCAAAATAGCATGGTAACTTTAGCTCAAAGATTGTTGATGAAATGGCTTGGGATGGGATTCAATTTATAGGCTAAGGGGTAGAGGGATGGAGGGCTTAGATGCAAGGATGGATGAAGGCTTAAGGAGGGCTAGGATGCACTCAAAGGGGAGCACATGGATTGTACTTGTTTAGCACCAATGGGAAGGTGACACTTGTCACAAGGAGGATGAGTGTGAGAGGGTAGGGTTAAGGGTTGGTTAAAGTCATGATGAGTGGGGTTGAGTATGTAAGAGGGATGTAAGAGGAATGAGTGTGGAAGAGGGAAGAGTGTGTAAGATGGATGTAAGAGTCATGAGTGGGCTTGTAAGAGTCTTTATGTTTTGTAAGAGCACTCATGACTTAGTGGTTGGGTTTTTTTGAGGGGAGACTTTGGTTTGGATTAGGAAAGTCTTAAACTTGTTTAAGGAATGTGACAACATTAGGGGGTGGATTAGGCTTGGGTTTAGGATTAGATTAGGGATGTTAGAGATGTGCAAGTGGATGGCATTAATGAGGGTGGGTGAGTTAGTGGCTAAGCTTGGTTAGTATGGGTGGATGGGGTGGATTAGGCTAAATGGAGGATTAGAAATAGGTTAGGGGTTTTTGAATTTGAGGATTTCATTTATCAAATAGATTTATTTAATAAATGGGGATTTTTGGAATTAGATAGAAGAATAGGATTTAATTGATAAATAATAGATTATTTGATTTATCAATTAGGACTATAGATGATTAATTAAATTAATCAACTAGGGGATGACAAAGGATTAATTAAATAGAAATTTAATTAATAATGCCTTTTTAGATAACTAAATAGGATTACTAAAGCGATGTAATCAAATTTAGGTGTCTACAACTATGTCTTTGGCATTATTGTCAAAGAGGGAGAAATATTAGAAACTGATCAACAATTGAGGGAGAAGATAAAGAAGCTAATTATAAAATATGGATAGAGAAAGAAATAGCAGAAGATGAAAAATGCATACAAAGGGAGAAAATGTAAGAAATGATACAATAGCTAAGAGGGAGAAATAGAATTAAAGCAATAAGGAGAGTAGATGAAGAAAAGGAGATGAGAAAAATGATGGTAACACAATTACTTTTTGGCATTTGACTTACTAGTTCTAACCTAGTTAGCACTGTGATAACATGGTTGAATAGTTTGGTCTAATGGTCGATTAGTTTGGTTTGCCATCAATGCCAAAGAGGGAGATTGTTGGAAATCTAATTGAAAAGATCATTAATGAAGAAGATTAATTGAAAGAGGGAGATTGTTGTTAAAAGAATGTTTTCAATTATTGTTTTGTCATTGATGTCAAACTTGCTATTTGTAGGAATGGCAATTGCTTATAAGATCCAAGTACTATCAATTAGTTGATTGATGAAGAGGATTTAATCAACAAGATGTAACAAGAGTACCTAAGGGAAAGGTTGAGTTATGGTTTTGTAATGAAGTTCAAGGATCAATTAAGATAGTGGTTAAATGATGTATTGATAACATACTTGAAGATACAGAGGTTGGCCACACTTAGAAACACTAGAAGCATAAGTTGTAACAAGTTTGACTACAAATCTTAAACTAAGTTCATCAATGGGTGCCAAGAAAGCTAGGTTAAGCTGAGAAAATTTTTAATTGGAGCCGAGCAGATAGAAAATCTAGTGTGTGCTGAGTGAACTTTAGGTGTCGAGTGAAGTTCAAGTGTCGAGCAAAGTAATAGGTGCTGAGCATTAGAAAATCTTAATAGATGTTGAGTGAATTCATAGTAGGTGTCAAGCATTAATAAAAAAAATTTGATGTTGAGTAACACAATATGTGCCGAGCACCAGAATTTCAATAGTGCCAGGCTGCTACATTATTAGAAATGATAAAGATTCATTGGATCTAAGCTGACAAAGTTGTTACCTTGAATTTTGTGAACTAGTTGGAGGATAAGGATGATGAGTTGGTGGCACATAATTTTATGTAAACCATTTTTGAGCGAATTCAAGAGGATTCTTCATGATGTTTCTAGAAGAAACAAAATATGGGTTAGATTTAATGAATCCTACCTAATCCATATGAATTGAAATAAAAAGAGAGAAGAATCGAGTGGGAAAAGAAACTTCAAACTTCTATTTAAGAAGTCATAGATCAAGAAGTAAGAGTTGCTGGTGTGCCAAATTGTGAAGTGGTTGAAAGGGTGTTAAGGAGAAGGCATCTAGGAGAAGGAAGAACAAAGCACAAAGATTCTTCTTCAACAAGTGGTCAGAAAGAGAGGATTACATTGGTACATTGAGCATGGAGACTCAAGGAGACTAAGCTTGAAAGGAGGACAAGCTATCAGAGCTACAAAGACTGAACACCAGGTAATGTTATGAGCTAAGAAGTGATATGAGATATGCAAGTTAAGTTGTATGTTGTAATCAGGTCAAAACCCTTATTGTTAATCTCTAGCAATTGTATCAGTTAGGGTAGAAGAAAATCCTATGGACTTAGGTTGGTCTAATAGCCATTTGTAAATCCTTTAACATGGTGGCATTCCAAGTGAATGTTCTAAAGTCCTCTAACCAGGCCCACTTCTAATAGGGTGGTTAAAACTTTTAACCAGGTCACATTTAACAGTGTTTTGTAGCCTTTAACAAGGTAGGACTTTCATAGGGAATTACTTTAGAAGAGTAAGAATTGAGTAGCATGTTACTGGTGGTTTTTCCCAAATTGGATTTCCAAGTAAATCACTATGTTATGTGTTGATCTTTTTATGTGTTATGCTTGCATGTTGATTTATAGTAACTTGCTGAATAGGAAAGTTAAAGCTTGGATGAATGAATAAGTTTTATGGGGACACTTGATGAAAAAGTTTGAATAGGACATTTGGACCTTGAATAAATGATTCTCCCCCCCCCCCTCAATTATTCTAAAGCATTTCTAACAGATATATCTTTAGGTAGAACTGTTAAGAGAAGAGGCTAGAATAAGGACAATCTTGACATAATTTCAAAGCATGATGCTTCCCCATATGGATATTATGCAGAAAAGAATTGAAAATGCCAAGACACAAACCTTTTAGTGGCAGAACATATGATGGAGTTATCAACCAAGCTTCAGATAGATTTCACATCTTAAAGGTATTACAAGATAATTAGGATAATAATATGTCTTTAATTTTGAAGGTGCATATTGATTTCCTCTCTCAATTTGGCATAACCTTGTAAATTTTGCCATTTGTAACAAAAACAAAGGGGGTAATATGTATATATGCAAATAAAGGGGAGATATGCATAAAAAGGAAGAAATATGTACACCATAAAAATTGTATAGAAGATATGTAAAAATAAAATAAATAATTTTTTCTTTTTTGAAATATAAAAACAAACAAACAGAGTTTTTAGCTCAAACCAAGTTGTAGAGTTTTTAGTTCAAATCGAATTATAGAGCAAAGCACATACAAAGGGGGAGTTTGACTAAAAGATTTTGATTGAATATTTTGTTAATGACAAGTTTTTTGGTCACTAATGCTAAACAGGGAGATTTTTGACCCTATGGCAAGACATATTGTCAATTAGTGCCAAAACACTTAGTCATCATGGGAAGTCAGTTTAGCTTGAGCTACCACACAAAAGAATGTTAACCAATGTCATGTATGAAATAAGAAATTAATTTCAACCAAGCCATAGTGTAAATTAAGTTAGTTGAGAATTCTAGTTTTAGAATAAGAATTGATCAAATAGAGCAATGTGGACTGAGTCAAATAAGTTTACCGAGTGATCAATATGAATAGAGCATCCAAAATCAACTAAGTGCCAGAGTTAGCCAAGTTGATAGTGTTACTTGAGTGCTGTATATGACCCAAGTAAGCTATTGGACCTAAGTATTAGTGTTGAGCCAACTTGGTAATTGGTTTTGGAAATACTAAATTTCTACTGTAGCTAACTTGGTACAAATTTATTATGTGGATTGATATATATGGAAGATATCTTGTCTCATCCAAACAATCATGGAGTTACATTATTCATCATTAGAAGAAAATAAGGAAAGCAAAAGAGAATTTTGTTTTGGAGGCTACCGAGCAGTAAATAGGAAAGGAAAAGACTCATAATCAAGTGATCAATATAGTATTAAAAGGATCTTCATCAACAAAAAAGTGGCAAAGCATAGATCAACTTGTTGATTCATCCTAATAGGTGTATCCATTTCAAATCCTATAACCAAGTGGACCTAATAGTCCTTACATAATATCCTAACTGAGTGCATACTTCATTATATTGTACAAATCATTTTACAAGGTGGACCTAGCAATCCTACTTACTCTTAACCGAGTAGATCACCATAAGTGATCAATTGTAAACCCTAATAGGCCAAATTTATTACTGTGGTAATGAAGCATTTTAGGTGCCATTCCTACCCCTATTTTACCTTCTCCTTGGATGGTTTATAAGTTACCAAATATTTTGTCAAATTTCTATTGTGTTTTTTCTTTTATAGTTTTATTTTTCATGCATGTAAGTAGATTAGACAATCTATCAAAGTGGGATTAAGAGAAAGTAATTTTAGTGGTTCTTGATTCAACCCCCCCTCTTAGTTACTCAGTCATCATTACATTCAAACAAGTAGCACAAATTCTTAATGGA
Organism: Cupressus sempervirens; assembly: GCA_028749045.1. Classification (NCBI taxonomy): domain Eukaryota; kingdom Viridiplantae; phylum Streptophyta; class Pinopsida; order Cupressales; family Cupressaceae; genus Cupressus; species Cupressus sempervirens. The sequence continues at coordinate 38,440,028 of CM053783.1, read as the reverse complement.
AATCCAAAAAGACTCTTTTTCATAACTCTTACATGTCTTTCTTCCATTGTGTTGTAGTTCTACTTCCTTTGGGGGATTATGAAATTTTAAACTTAATATTATATTTTCATGTTATCATATGATCATATTGACCCCAAAGTTAGTAGATCCCTTTGTGCTCTATATATGTTATGTTCTCATTTCCCTTGATTTATTTTCTATTGGGCCCATCTCAAAGTCAAAACATCTATTAGTGGATGTACATAAACTTCATTAAAGCCATCACTCTTGTGAAAGTGTTAGAAATGACTTTAATGTTGGGGCATATGCTCTACTCATTTTCTTTCAATCATGGGGTAGTAAATAAAGATTTTGAGTATGACTTAGGGTAATTTAACCCTAGATGCTTGATATGCTTCTTAGGTTATCCTAAAATTTATGTATTTCTACTTCATCCCTTCTTTTTTCAATATCTTGTGAGTCCCTTTATGGATTATGTATAATCCTAAAGAATGGATTCTTTGCACAAACCCTTAATTTAGGAAGTGAGCATCCTTGACATTGGGTCTCTCTTTTTCCTTTGCACACATGTATGTTGTACCTTGTATGTGGGTAACATGTAAAAGCCCTATAAGTCCCATACATGGGTTGTTGGAAATTTGTTCAGTGCTCCCCTTAGGATTCATAACAAGGGCTTAACTACCTCATGTGTAAGTTGAGTGGTTGTATCGGGCATTGAAAGATTGATCTTTTGGTGCAAAAACAACCCCAATCTAACAAGTGGTATCAAAGCTTGGTCACAAGTTTGAATCCTCAGACCCTCGGTTAACATTGAGGGGGAGATTATTGGAAATTTTTTCAATGCTCCCCTTGGGGTTCATGACAAGGGCTTAACTACCTCCTGCATACTATAAGTTGAGTGGTTGTATCAAGCATTGATAGATTGATCTTTTGGTGCAATGACAACCCCACTCTAACATGGGTAACCCATCTAGACATATATGCTAAATCTTATATATGGGTAATGTGTACAAGATCTGTAAATCTTATATATAGGTAACACATTCAAGAACAACATGATAAGTTCCATACACATGCAAAAAATTTTGTTTTGTTTTTTATTATCTATGATTCACAATGAGATTTAAATTTCTCATTAGAGAAATAATTACGCCTAGTCTCTCTCTCTCTCTCTCTCTACTTCTATCAGTAAGTGATTTCTCTCTTATTATGATCTTGAAGTTAGCAAAGACTCGATCCCTTGGGGGCTAGATGGAATCTTTGTTTCCTTGATTATTATGATAAGATTATCTTATGCCTTGTGATCAACTTGACCAATATTTTGGATTGAGTCCACACTCTTACTAAAGTGTGGGCTAAATGTATCATCTTAAACTAGAAGAACTCCAATTTAGTGAAGGTTTAGTACCTATTTAATGTAAGATCATCATCTCCTTATATCACTTTCTCTTTCTTTCATTTTCTTCTCCTTAGTCATAGGTGGAATTGGAGTAATACCTAATTGATCCTCTTTAAATCTCCTATTTTCATGGTGTAAAGCTCAATTTAGAATCTAACCACCTAGTTCATCCTTTTCCTTCATCCAATAACTCAGAATATCTTATCTACATTGAAATGACTATATCTTGGATTGTGTACCTAATTTATGGGATCCAAGACATGTTTTGAGATCCCAAAGGAATCATGAGGGTTATGGGTCTTGGTTGACAAAGACATAGTGCACCCCTACCAATCAAGAATTTAGTTTTCCACTAATGGGCAAGTAAGGGACACATTGCATCTCTTGTTGGGCCTAATTTTGGGTCCATTTCTCAAGTCTCATGTCCATATTATTTTGAGTTGTTAACTTCTAGGTAAGTTGACCTATAGGAGTTAGTTAATTTTGATCCCTTTATAAACTCCTCCATTTTCTCCATTTCACACCCAAGCATTCTAAAATTCATAATCTTACAAGCATCAAGTGCTCAAGCATTCAAGCATTCAGGTTCTCTAGTCTTCAAGTCTTCAAGAATCCTTCAATCAATTCCTCCATTAAAGATAAATGATTCAAGAATTAAAGAAATTAAAGGAGTTTATCTTTAGATATCCTTCAATCCATTCAAGGTCCTTTGTTACATCTTCTACATTCATTCATCCACAATTGTGATCCTATTAGAAATAATAGTCCTCCAAGATAACTGAGAGGGGGGGGGGGGAATCAGTTATCCAACTAAAACATTTATCAACCTTAATTAATCTTAATCATGTAACCAAAGTAAACAACAACCATAACAAGTTGCACATATACAATTACACCAGATTTGTTAAATAGGGAAACCCTTGATTAGAGAGAAACCCCAGTGGGAATGATGCCCACAAAGATATATATATATATATATATATATATATATATTCCTTATTAAAGGATGGACCCTATAAACACATTCAAGATTTATAAACACATTCAATACATGAAAGTCCCTATTAGGAGACTTTGAATCCTTGTTAGAATATTTCAACCTTGTTAGGAGTTATGCCAAACATATTAGGAGTTGTAGAAGCTAGAAGGACCTACTGTCCAAATAGCTTCTAGAGCAAGACCATTGAACTTCACTATCCAACTGATCTCTCAACTATTCCTTGTGGAATAATTGTCCATGCTATTCTTTATCCTCTTTATCTTGTTAACTGGACCAATCACTATTAGACCTTTTAAACTAGGTCACAAACCTCAGATCCAAATATGAAACCTCAAATCTCAAAATAAAACCTTAGCAATGAATTTTTCTAGACAATCTTTGCTTATCTTCAAATATCAACTTGATTACTCATCACGTATATCTTTTCTCCTGTTTTCTCTTTTCTTCCATTCATGTATAACAAAGGAAAATTTCCTTCCTTTATACTAAGTCCATAAAATAATTCCCTTGAGTCAGCTATTACACCTTCTCAATTAATTATTATAGGACCTCATTAAGAACACATTTTACTTACCAATAACATCAATCTATCACCTTGTGACTTGAGTAACTTTCTAATGTGTAATAATATGATGAGCAAGCTTAGCCACATCATATCTAGCATTTCTTCTACATGCATTTAACTTTTCTTCTCAAAATAAAAAATCTGCTAAGGGATATAATAAGTTTACCAGAACATGCTTCTATAAACTCTATCTCTGAACAATCTTCACCAAAACTTGCATAACTTCTTTCAGACTTCATATTTTTGCACCTGAGGTTAGCTTCATATACTAGACACTTAGTACTATCTCCCATTAACTTTCTAGTGAAAATACTAAATAATTTTTATGTACCAACTTAATCTTTACCACTGTTCTTCTATCAAATACCACATAAAATTGCTATTTTAACATCAATAACAAACACAATCATGAATGTAACATATCATCATGATAATGATCTAATCATGTTACTACAATACTCCCCCATAGGAATATCATCAACATCCATGCTTCCAATAATATCTCCCTTTGGCATTGATGAAAACATAGATGAAAAACATCTAGTTCCAAGAATACCAACTGTTAAAGATTGTTATCCATTCTTTTCAAATCCTCTTCATCACTCATACTAGATTTTGTGTTTCCTTAACCTTATTACTGACATCAATTGTTCACACACTTCTCTCCATATTTTTCATGTTGTAATCTCTCCCCATTGACATCAATGATAAAGGTTTAAACAACCATCTATCATTGCATTCTATCAATCTCTACAACAACTACCTCTAACCTACTCAAGTGTCCAAAGATACTGTTCAAAAAAACATCTATCAAGAGTCCTAGATGACTCTATCCATCACATATACTCCCCCATATAAGAAGCATCAACATTCAGTCTAGACAAATAATAGTGTTTTGTACCACTAGATTGATGCACTCTTGCATCATCTACTCTAATGTTACCTTGAAAATACTCAAAAGTCTCTTCGGGAAGAGGCTTAGTGAAGATATCTGCAATCTGTTCTTTGGTGCTTACATACTCCAATCTAATTTCCTTTTCTACAACTTTCTCTCTCAACATGTGATATTTGATAGAAATGTGCTTAGTCTTAGAATTCAACATTGGATTCTTAGACATATTCATTGTGCTTGTGTTATCACAATGTATGACAATAGGTTGACTGAATTCTATCCTTATATCCTTTAGCATCTACTTCATCCAAACGATTTGATTACAATTGTTTATTGCTGAAACATATTCTACCTTTGCTATACTTTGTGAGATATAATCCTACCTCTTGCTTAACCAAGAAACAAATATTCCTCCAAGAAAGAATGCTCCACCACTGGTGTTCTTTCTATCATCCATACTGCTTTCCTAATCAACATCAGTATAAGCATATAAACTGAAATCATTAGATCTATCATACCATAATCCAAAATCTAATGTTACCTTCAAATATCTAAATATCCATTTAACTATTTCATAATGTGCTTCTCTAGGGTCAGCTTGAAATCTTGCAAGAATTCCAACTTCATTTTCTATATTTGGCCTTGTGCGAGTCAGATATTGCAGTCCTCCAATCATAGATATGTACTTCTTTTTCTCAATAGTAGGTGTCTCATCCTTTGTAGATAACTTGTGTTTAGTTATCATAGGTGTTCCAACTAGTTTAAATGTTTCCAAACCAAACCTTTTTAATAGATATTCCAAATACTTAGTGTAAAAAATAAAGATTCATTCTTTATCTTGCACAATATGCAAGCCTAAGAAGAATTCCATTTCCCCTATCATGCTCATTTCAAATTCCTTCTTCATTTCTTCTGCAAACTTGTCACTTTCACTATAATCTCCTCCAAATATGATATCATCAACAAATATTACCAAAATCAACAATTCATCACCTATTTCTTTCAAGTATAGATTACTATCTGCCATACCTTTGCTAAATACAAGTTTTGTCAAATTCTTGTCCAACATTACATACCAGGTTTTGGGTGCTTGTTTTAAGCCATATAATTATTTCTTCAATCTACATACCATATCCTTATCATTTGTTAAAGGAAAACCTTTAGGCTATTCTATGTATACTTCTTCTTCAAGTTCTCCATTTAGAAATGCTAACTTGACATCCATCTGATCCACTTTGAGTTTCTTATGTGCTGCATAGGCTAAGAATAACCTTACTACTTGAATTCTTTCCATAGGAGAATAGGTTTCTTCATAGTCTATTCCTTCTTTCTATGAGTAACCCTTACATACCAATCTTGCTTTGTTCCTTACAACTTTACCTTGTTCATTCATCTTGTTCTTGAATACCCATTTTGTTCCTATCACATTCTTGTCTACTAGTCTAGGGACCAATTCTCATGTCTCATTCTTCACTATCTGATCTAATTCTTGTTTAATAGCTTGCTTCCAAAAGTCATCTCTACATGCCTCATCTGCATTCTTTGGTTCTACTTGAGATATCAAACATAGTTCTTCATTGATTCTACTTCTTTTCATCACACATTTATCTTTGTTGCTGATGATCCACTTTGGTGGATTATTTTTTGTCATATTCTTACCAGAAGTAGGAGTTTTTATCTCATCTCTTGGCTCTATTCTAGGTTTCAAACTTTGTTCCCTCCTTAGCTCACCTTCATTTTGAAAATCATTGTTAGTCTCAAAAGGAACTTCAAAATTCTATCTATCAATTCTAGAATTATCCTCTTCTTCATCATCATCAATAATAGTTACCAAATATATCTCTTCTACTACTTTCTTTTCCCAAACCAATTTAGGCCCATTATCTTTAACATCATGGTAATTCAAGAATATTTCCATACTAGCTTTAAATTCTTCATCTTCATCAGAAAGAGAACTTTTTATAGTCTTGCTTACTCCCTTAAGGCATGCAAATGAAAAATGACCAAGCTCTTTACATTTCCAATAAGAAAAAAATTCCATACCTTCTTTCTCTCTTTTAATAAGCATATCAATACCTTCTTTGATCTCCATGTCTTCTTCAGATCTGGCTCTGCATTTTCTTATGCTTCTATCCATAAATTCAATGCTCAATTCTATACAAAATTATGATATCTCTCACCAAGAAGCTCCATCTTTTGGGTGTCAAAATTTCCTCCATTAGATTCAATACTATCTTTTCTAAAATAACTTGCCACTAATCTCCCACAGATGTTAAGCCTTATCTTTAAGGACTTGATGCTCTAATACCAATTGTTAGAAATAATAATCCACGAAGATAACTAAGAGGTGGGGGGCAGGGGGTGGGTGAATCAGTTATCCAACTAAAACATTTATCAACTTTAATTAATCTTAACCATATAGCCAAAGTAAACAACAACCATAATAAGATGCACAAACACAATTACACCAGATTTGTTAACTGGGAAACCCTTAATCTGAGTGAAAACCTCTGTTGGAATGATGGCCAAAAAGATGTACTAATATATATATTCCTTGTTAGAGGATGGACCATGTTAGGAGTCTATAAACACATTTAGCACATGAGAGTTCTTGTTAGGATACTTTGAATCCTTGTTAGAAGATTCCAACCCTATTAGGAGTTGTAGAAGGCAAAAGGACCCACTATCCAACTAGCTTTTGGAGCAAGACCACTAAACTTCAATATCCAATTGATCTCTCAACTATTCCTTGTAGTTAATAATTGTTCATACTATGCTTTATCCTCTTTAATATGTCCTATTAACTAGACCAATTACTATTAGACCTTGTAGACTAGGTCACAAACCTCAGATCTCAAAATAAAACCTTAGTAATGAAGTTTTCTCCAATCTTCACTCTACTCTGCTTATCTTCGCATATCAACTTGATTACTCAACATTCATATCATTTCTCCTCTTTTTTCTCTTCTTCCATTCATGTATAAAAAAGGAAAATGTCCTTCCTTTATACCAAGTCCATAAAACAATTCCCTTGAGTTGGCTATTACACCTTCTCAATTAATTGTTATAGGACCTCATTAAGAACACATTTTACTTAGTGACACCATCAATCTATCACCTTGTGACTTGAATAACTTTTCACATGTGTAATATTGGGACAAGTGAGATTAGCCATTTTATCTCTAGCATGTCTTCTACATGCATTTAACCTTGCTTCTCAAAATAACAACTCTACTAAGGGATATAACAAGTTTATTAGAACATGCTTCTGTAAACTCTATCTCTGAACAATCTTCACCAAAACTTGGATAACTGCTTTCAAACTTAATGTTTTTGCACCCAAGGTTAGCTTCATATACTAGGCACTTAGTGCTATCTCCCATTAACTTTGCTAGTGAAAATACTCAATGATCTGTTTGTAACAACTTAATCTTTACCATTGTTCTTCTGTTAGATACCACAAACAAAATGTTATGTTGACATCAATAAAAACCATAGTCATGCATGTAACATATAATCATGATAATGATCTAATTTTTACATCCCAAATTTGGACCTAATTTAAAATATAGCTATTAAGGTTCACGTGAAGTCAATTGATAGTTAATTTGGTTATAATCCAATGAAATGGTAAGATGGTTAGTCATTATAATTTCAAAATGAAGATAGCAAGCTAGTTGATCATTTGTCATGAATTCATGGAATTGAGAAGAAGGTTAACCATTATGATTATTCATGATTAAATAATTTATAATTTAATTATGGGGAATTTCCTTGTAGGAAACATGTTGAAGGGGTGGAAGCATTGTTAGAATAGAATTAGGTAGGGACATCATCATCACTGGGCAAATAGGTTGAGAACCTAGCGACTTGAAACAAGATACATCTGTAGGACCCACATGAGCTATTTAAATAAATAAATTGAGAAAATAATTGGGTTAAAATATAAAACATATCTCAAAGGATTTTAATTTATCTTTTGTCATATTATTTTAATGAATATTTATATAAGTGCATATAATATAAAAATGATTTGGCACCATTATAATTTAATAATTTAATAAAGTGATGTTTACATGTACATATAATATTATAATAATATTTGAATTATAATAACATTTAAATTATTATAATTTTTGAATTATAATCTTCCAACTCTCTTTCTATGCTTTTTATTTTAATATTCTTGCTTTTAACTGATTAGCACTTGGCATGATAAAATTAATTTAATATTTGGAAATTTGAATTGTCTTATAATCTTCCAACTTTATCTTCCAACCATTAAAATTTTCTCTGTTTTAAAACATTTAGAAATCAAATGGTTTATAATCTTGAAACAGATGGAAGCTAAGGAGCCTTGGCTAAGTTATTAAGGAGCCATGATCAAATTAGGTAGATATACCTCCTTCCATCTCCTATTCTCTCTTAACCCCATATGTTTGCATTTCACATTGAGTTCTTAGCCGAATGCCCTTCCTTACTCATACCCAAATTCCTACTATTCATCCATAATTATTGCCAACGAATTGAAGTCCAGATTTAGTCTCAAGTTAGTGGGCGGACAAGAGGCCCAACTAGTGCAAAAGATACAACCAAGCCTCAGGTCATGATTTTTTATATTATTTTTCTTTCTTTTTGCTTTCCAAGATAAGCCGACTAGAATGGATCTTCTAATTGCAAGATTGAATACCATAGAATCAATGCAAAGAATGAATCGATCTTACTAAGTTTGATATCTATCACAATTGATACATAATGTTAGGTTGAGAATAGTTTAATTATGATTTCCAAATCTTTTCTTTCTCTTTTTGAATTCAAGTATCCACTCACAGCTAGCTAGGTTTGTTAAGTAGAGATCTATCCATAATACTAAATTTTTGTAATCTAAGGTGTATATGAGATCATTCATCAAATATTCCTGAGTTTATGTCATTTATGAGATCCTTAGTAGTTGCAATAAATCGATTGATTATATGAAACCACATTATTGCACATGCTTTAAGAAAATTTACAAGCATATTTAGAACACTTTGACATTGAGGAGTTCACTTGGCAAAGAATCTATAGCAATGGTGAAGAGGTGTAAAACCAAATCAAAATCATGCAGACATCGAAGAATTCACCTGATAGAGAGGCCAATGAATGGTGAAGACGTGTACATTAATCCTACAAATAAAATCATGCAATCAGATTAGGAATAAATAATTAATAGCTCATGCATGTCCTGATAATGGAATCTGTTGTCTAGTCGAGTGGTGTAGATACCAAGATTGTTTAGTAGATGACAGATGCTCCAAGTCCTATTCTGGGTAGGGAGGGCCTTTCTCATTAGACATTGTGTGGGGAATAAGTTAAGGTCCAAGGTTGGGTGGTTAAGCCCTTGACAATGTTTCACCTCTCTCCAAGTTGTTAGACAAACAATAGACAAAGATAAGCTGTACATTAAATTATTTGTTGAAAAAAAGTAATATTACTTTTGATGTATATGCAAGAAGGTAAGATTAATTGAGTTATTTCATGGTTACAGTTATTTTACACCTAGATGCGAGATATAGATTTATGGATTATTTTTCATTGGTATGAATATTGAATATGAGCATATTTCTAATCTTGAGTTATTTCCACAGATAAGTAATCAAAAGGAAAGGATTGATATAGTGGTATCTAAATCTCTAATTGATTAAATAGTAACTAGAACCCTAAATGATATAGTGGTATCAGAAGCCCTAATTAAATCAGTGGTAATGGAAGCCCTAATTGAATAAGTGGTTTTAAAAGCCCTAATTGATACAGTGGTAACTGAAGCCCTAAATGATCCAATGGTAATCAATACCCTAATTGCTACAATGGTATGTGATGCCCTAAATTTTATATAGTGGTAATTAATGGTATTCATCATTTGATTTTGACATAGCAATATTGGATAGAAGTCGTTATATGATATTGTTATAGTAGTATTTATGGACTAATCTGGGTGATTGCAGAAACATCCCTACAATGATTTCTCGATTCCAATTCCTTGGTATGCGAATTTAAATTTCTATAGTAAATTCCTTGATGGTTTTTTAAAGTTTTTAGTTAAGAAATTTTGTTTAACTAATTTTAACTATCAATCTATTTCATATGAACAAAACTAATTTAACTGACTTCCTATGAAGATGAAGTAATGACTATATTTCTCTGAGTATGTTAGTTGTTAATTTAGACCTAAGAAAATGGGATGTTACACTAATCATGTTACTACAATACTCCCCCATAGGAATATCATTAGCATTCATGCTTCCAATAGATCCAAGTCAACTAGTAAAGAGAGCTCATTACATTTAATTTAAGAGATTGATTGTACTATTATAAGGTGAATTCATACATTTACTTTACATTTTATGCAACTCAATTATTTGAATTCAATGTTAATTCTTAAACTAGGGTTTCACCAAGGATAACTCCCCATAAAAAACAAAAACCCTTTTTTTTTATTGTAGGTTGTAGATCGCAGTTTGATGAATAAGCTAAAGATTCAGTTACCCTTTTCAACTTTCTTTAGAATCATGAAATCAAAATCAAGGTCAAATACATTTGTGCAGGATCGTAGTGATCACCCTTGTAGACATAAGTCACCCTTTGCAGATTGCTGAAAATTTTATAGGTTTTGTAGAATTCAACATTTAAGACCTAAATCTGATGTTCTTTATCAGTTTTGACAACACACCAAGCATATAATCACATCTAAAGGTGTTCCCTCTATTTTCTTTATCATTTAAAAATATCTACTTATTTCATTTACATAAATTTCCCTAGACTTGATTGCTTCATTGGGTTTCTAAGTACTTTTGCATCTTTCCCCAATTCTACTCCATTAGATCTATCTTTCCTTAGTGTTCCTTTCTCACTTGGCTAGCAATAATCTTTCTAAATCTAGTCCTTGGAAGCATGATTGAAAGGATAAATTTACTTGATTTCCTCTTTGAGTTGTGTAAGTGTGGTTAGGTAATAAACTTAGGGTTTGATATCCTTGTTCACATTTCCCCCATAACAATAGGTTAACTAGATCAACCTATACTAGGGTTATTCTGAGAAGCAGTAACCTCAAGGTCTTAAAAAATAAACATATTAAACCATAAAATAAGGAAATTGAGTGAGAGAAAGAGATGATTGAGAAAAAATACATCCATGTTCTATAAAATCACTAAAGGGTGGGAACTAAAAGGTCTTAAATTATGGGTTCTTCCATTTTAAGATGATACATTTAGCCTCAACTTTAGCAAGAGTATGAGCTACCTCATAAACATCATAAAGTAGATAAAAATAAAGACACGATCTCATCATGACTAAGGAGATATTAAAACTACCAAGCCCCCAACAGAATCAAGTCTTCATCACATCAAAAGTCATAACAAGAGAATTATCACCGACAAGAGAAAAAGAGAAAATGAGAAAATGAGAAAAAAGTGTAGTTGACTTGCCCAATAAGGTTTGTGTTTCTTATTGTGAACTACATGAAAATGATTTCTTCTAGAAAAGATAGTGTTAAATCATCTAGCAAGTGTGTATAGTAGGCTATTAAACCTATGAAGATGAATTGAATGGTCTACATTAAAGTATGTTTCAAAAGGGGAATCCAAAAATGATCCAGGCATAAGGATGTTTGTGTGTCCTTAAGGGACAAGAAATAAGATTAGGCTTCTTAGACTTTCAATATCCAAAGAAGGATCAAAATAAATGATCAAGCCTCCCAAAATGTTAATAATCCAAAGAGGGATAAAAAACAAGGTTTAGACCTCCAAGACTATTAATAATCCAAAGAGGGATCCAAAAAGAACTGTTATGATCAATCCCCTCAAAGTGTTGAGGGATGTAAGGAGAGCTATAGGGATCAAGTGCCCCAAAATTGTTAATAGTTTGATAAAGGAATCTAAGAATATAAAAATAATAATCAATCAAAGCACATGAAAGAATAAGTGAGAAGAGTCTATGCCCCTATATTAAAGTGATTACAAATGCCTCAACAAGTGAAATAGCTTTAATGAAAGTTTACATGTATCCAATAGAAATGTTTCCAATAAAAAATGCCCCCAAGAGAGCACAAAGGGATCTACTAACTTTGGGGTTAGTATGATCATATGACAATATGCAATATTATATCAAGTATGAAATTTCATCATTTCAAAAAGGAAGTAGACCTATGATACAATGAAGGAAAAATCATGTAAGAGAAATGAAGATGAGTCTTTTTGCATTGACAACACAAAGACCAAAAAGAACTGAGACAACCATGTTCCTATTAGCAAGAATGATGACGGTATTCCTTTGGGGGAGTATCTTAAGAATTGGAGAGCATGTGAAAGTATTGACATGTTGCATTCATTACTATTTTTATGATTAATGTCAACATAGCAATAATTTTCTAATGACAGATAGAGTAGCAAATATAGATCATAATTGTATATGAATAGGTGATGCAAAGTTAAGGGCATGTTTGATATTATGTCCTCGTGACAAGGTTAAGTACATGTAACCTAAGTTAAAGAGATACAAAAGTTATATGTGATTTACAGAGAGAAGTATAGAAACAAAGTGTCTATAAAGTAGTTTTTGATGATTATGATTTATCTCTTTACGAAGATATAATCAGGATACACAAAATTATATAGTGGTAGAGGATAGTTTGATGATGACGCCAGAGAGTGTGCAACTCTAGAATTTTTATGTGTGAGAAGTTGTGTAGAGTATGAGCTGATAGTCCGATTGTAATTGAAAAATAATTAATTATCTTATTGTGGTCCTATTATAATCAATTGGGAAATTCTCAAGGCTGACTCAATTAAATTTTTTGAGGATGTGGTATAAATGAAAGTATTTTCCTTGATTGTAAAGTATGTGGAATGCAAAGTGTTCAAGGAAGTGCAATCAAGAGTAGAGTATTTGGTAAATGTGAGTAAGCAATCCAAGGGGTTATTGGATGTGAAGTTTGTAATCTGGTATCAAGTTGAGAAGGAGCAGAAGTTTGGTTGATAGGATAGAGAAAGAGGAAGGAGTAGTACAATTCAATTCTATTATTTTGATAGGAATAATACAAAGATCATTTGGATAGTGAGTTCATTGGTCTTGCCCCTAAAGTTGCTTGGAGAGTGGGTCCATTTGCCTTCTACAATTCTTAACAAGGTTGACACAAATCCTAACAGGGTACCATCCCTACTGGGGTTTTCCCTCTATTTAAGGGTTTCCCTAGTTAACGTAGCTAGTGTTATTATGCATGAGTATCTTGTTGTGGTTTCTGATTATATTTCTCATATGGTTAAGATTTAATAAGGTTGATAATTGTGATAATAGTTGGATAACTGATTCACCCCCCCTATTAGTTATATTGGTGGACTATATACTCTAACAATTCCAACCAAGAAGGCTTAAGGGCACATTAAGAAACAATAACATGTATACTACCTAATATATGATGACATATGGAAGAAGAGAGATGCAAATAGTAGAATACATACAATATGTTTGATTACTTTATCACCCTATATTGATAGAGAAATAAGGATAGTCTAAGGAAATCTATACAAAACATATAAAAAATAATACAATATTGAGGAAACATAACACAAGCACACAAAGGTTATCAACAAGAGAGTTCCACTTCAAGTGTGTCACCTACCCCTTTCATCTTGGTTTGTATCATAAGGGAAAGGTGGGAAACTCACAATAGGAACAATATCCAAATCCAAGAAAGGATTTTGGTGTGTGTCACTATGATTGGTAAACTAGTTTATGATGATTATAATTTATCTCTTTACAAAGTTATAATTAGGATATGCAAAGTTATATAGGGGTAGAGGATGGTCTGATGATGATGTCAGAGAGTTCACAAGTCTTGAAGTCCCATGTGTGAGAAGTTGTGTAGACAATGAGCCGACAATCCTATAGTAATTGTGAAATAATTAATTATCTTATTGTGGTCCTATTATAATTAATTGGGAAAGCCTCAAGGCCGACTCAAGTAATTATTTTGAGGATGTGGTATAAAGTAAAGTATTTTCCTTGATTTTAAAGTATGTGGAATGTGAGGTGTTCAAGAAAGTGTGAACAAGAGAAGAGTATTTGATAAATGTGAGTAAGTAGTATAAGGGATTATTGGATGCAAAGTTTGTGATCTGGCATCAAGATTAGAAGGAGTAGAAGTCCAAATGGTAGGATAGAGAAAGAGGAAGGAGCAATATAGTTCAATTCTATTATTCTCCTAGGAATAATACAGAGATCATTTAGATAGTGAGTTCATTGGTTTTGTCCCTGAAGCTGTTTGGATAGTGGGTCCATCTACCTTCTACAACAACTCCTAACAAGGTTAGCACAACTACTAATAGGGTTAAAATCTCCTAACATGAATTTAAAGTATCCTAATAGGGACTGATATGTATTGAATTTTTTTCATAGACTCCTAATAGGGTCCATCCTCTAATAAGGAATATCTATATTATTACATCATCTTGTGGGTGCTAATCAAGGGTTCCCCTACTTAACATATATGGTGTTATTGTGTATAATATTTAATAAGGTTGGTAATTGTGATAATAATTGGATAACTAATTCACACCCCCCCCCCCCCCAAAAGTTATATTGGTGGACTATATATCCTAACAATTGGTATCAAAGCATCAGGTCCTTAAATAGAAAGCTTAATAGCTTTGGGAGATCAATGGTGAGTCATTTAAAAAAGGATGGTCTTACATTTGATGAAGTCATCTATGATAAATAGAAATAAAATATGAATACTCTTTTGCTATGTATGGGTCCAGGATATTGGATTTTGACAAAAGATAACAAAAAAATTGTGGAAGAAGCAAAGATTAATGAATGTAGTGAAGTAGAAAGAGATATGTTCATGTGCAATATGAGAGAAGAAGCTCTACCAAGAACCTTTCCTAAGAATGAATTAAGTTAGGTAGAGTTAATTCGAACATCCCATCTAATTTGGAAAGCATTAGAATCTATCTTTGAAGGAGATAATCATACAAAATGAATAAGATTGCAGAGTTGGATATTTTTATTTCATGATGTTAAAATGATAGAAGATGAATCTATAAGAAGCTATGTTGGTAGGATATATGAGATTCTTTTAGGAATCAAGTCATATGATGGAACCAAGGAAAAAGATGAGGTTGCTGGAAGATATTGAAAACTTTAAAACCACTATTCAAGAAAGTAGCACAGATGATTGGACTTTTGATACCTTGTATTGATAAGTTCATGAGGAAAATTTTCTTGGAAGATTGGAAAAAAAAAAAGTAGGTTTAAGAAAATCTAGAGAATTGAAAAGAGTGGAGACAACTTTTAGTGCCTTACATGTTCAACCATGTTTGTCTAGGAGTGCAAGCACTCATGGAAATTTCGCTAGCAACAGTAGAACTAGATCTGATCAAGATAAACATATTGAAGAAGGTATAGTCCTTCTTTTAAGTAGAGAACTAGATGGTAAGAACATCTTTAAATGTTGGATTTGTAATTAATTTGATCATTATGCACCTAAATATCCTAAAAGAGGGAAAAAGTATAAGAGGAATTTTAAGCCTAGAAGACCTAGAAATTGTTTGTATGCTAGTGAAGATGAGAAATCTAATGAAAGAGTTGAGGGTGAAGATGATGACGAGCTAGGTTTTGTAGCCATAAAAGAAGATGGTCTTGACACAAAAATTAGAGAGGAGAAAGATCTAGTTTCTCAAGTTGAAAATAAATATGATTATATAATATATAATGGATGTTTGCATTGCATGACTAGTGATATGAACAAGTTTGTTAAATTTAGAATCATGATGGAGGTATTGTTAGAGTTGGTAAAAATGTAGCCTAAAACATTATAGAGATAGGATCTATTACTCTTGATGGAAAGACTAACAAACTTTGTTGATAGTTTAAAGCATAACTTGTTGAGTGTTGGAAAGTTGGTGGATAAAGGTTATCAGTTGCAATTCATAGAAAAGACTTGCATTATCAAAGATAAAGATGGTAAGATGATTGGAATAGGTGCAAGATCTAGAGGTAATGTATTTTAGTTGAATCTCATTGAGATGACATGTTTTTTTGCTAAAGTGGATAACAATTGGTTATGGTATAAGAGGTTTAGTCATATAAACTTTGATACCATTATAAAGGTTAGTAGCACATTTGCAGTTAGAGATTTTCCTAAGATGATAAAATCTACTAATATTGTTTGCAAATAATTTATCATCACTAAATAGAAGAAAGTATCATTGCCCAAAAATAAATTCACTACTACAAAGATATTGGAGATTGTTCACATAGATTTGAGTGGCCCTACCAGGACAAGAGGATTCTATGGTGAAAGTTATTTCATGATTTTTGTTGATGAGTTCACTAGAATGATGTAGGTGGCATTTCTTAAAGAGAAACCTAAAGCATTTGAGAAGTTTAAGATATTTAAGAATAGAGTTGAGAATGAATCTAGTGCTAAGATAAAATGTTTGAGATCAGATAAAGATGGAGAATTTACCTGTAGAGAATTTAGCATGTTTTGTGAAGAGAATGGAATTAAGAGACAATTATCTTCACACAAGATCCCTAAGAAAAATGGGATTGCAGAAAGGAGAAATAGATTAGTATCAGAGACATCAAGAGAAATGATGTTTGAGAATGATGTAACCAAGACATTTTGGAAAAAAATAAGTCAACACAATAGTGTACACTATGAACAAAGTACATATTAGAAAAGGTATGAACATGACCTCTTATGAACTATAGTTTGGTCATTCACCTTCAGTAAATTATTTTAAAATATTTAGAAGCAAGTGTTACATAAAGAGAGATGATGATGTTGGTAAGTTTGTGATGCAGGAGCATCTTGGGTTGCACTATTATCCTACATATTTTCTATTTTCTTAGCTTCTGCCGAGTTGCAATGTCTTGCATTGTCAAGTTCTTAGTTGTTGCCAAACATTTAATGGATGCCAAGCTTCTTGGTTGATGTCAAGTGTCTTTGGATGCCGAGTATTCTTTGTTTGTCTTCTCATCCTTTGGATGTTGAGTTTTTTTGGATGTCAAGTTTGTGTGGCTGTCGAGTTTGTTTGGATGCTAAGTGTCAGTATTTTCATGGAGTCTTCATTTACTGAGTTGTATGTGTGTGGTTTCCTATTGAGGCTGACCTTTTTATTTATTTTAGTGTTAGATATATACTGCAAGCTGACTAGTGGCTTTGCCTAGCATTTAATTTTTGAGTTTATTTAGTTGTATTTGCAACATCAAGCTGACTTGTGGCTGTGCATATATTTAAGAGATCTTGGTTAGATTTTTAAGAGTAACTTAGAGAGAGGGAACATAATGCAAAGTTGGATCATCGAAGATTGTAATTGAAATTGATATATGGCTATAACCCAAAAGGCCTTATAGTTGGTCATGTAATAGATCTTTGACTGAATATATGGATTAAGTCATTTTCTTCCTCTACCTCTTGAGTGGTTTTTTTTTTTATTATTTCCACTATGTTGACTTTGTGTAGGTGGTTTGAATAGCTAGGTGTGCCTTTGGCCCTAGTTCTTTGACCCTCCCTACTTCACTTTGATCCAAGAAGTGATGAAGGTATATTTTTTGGTTATTCATTGAAAAGAAAAGCTTATAGATGTTTTAATCATAGAACCAAGAAAATAGTTGAATGTGAAAATGCAAAAGTTGATGAAAATTTTGGAATTAAGGAAAAGATAATGGATTACAATTATGATGAAGAAGAAGATAATATTGGAATTGTTAGACAAAATGTACAAGTTTTTTTTAAGACTAACAATGATTTACATAATGATATACAATTTTTTGAGAAAAGAGGAGAAATATTTGAATGAAGAGAAGTAAGAGTTGAGTTAGCAACTCCTTCCTGTAATAAAAACCTAAGAAATAATCGCCTTTTGATGTAAGACCAAAATCAAGCATGACACATTCAAACACAACCATTCTAATTCGGCTTTACAAAACCAAGAAGCCATAAAAACCTAACCCAAAATGCAAAAGTTACAACAATTTAATTTTTTAATTGACCTATGGTAATGCCAAGTTATATTGAATTAGGCTCACACCCCATTTCATATACACAAACTAATTCCAGAGAAAACACAACTTGAAACAAACTATATACATTACAAAACATGAAATAGTTATTCATTTATTAAGGCTATCCTTTCCCTCAAATCAACTTTCTCCATCAAAAACCTAAGTTAGCTCTTTTTCCCTATCATTGGGTTCATTCATGATCAATTTCACAAGATTTGGGACTATATTTTCCCCATTTAGCTAAACCCAATCATTGCTAGTACATATCAGGCTCTCTTTTCTTTCCATGACTACCTCCTCTTTGCCATTGTAATCAGGTTTCTCTACCTCCTCCAAACTTATGCATCCTCTTCCTCATAGTTATTAGTGTCCTCCTATATCCATGGTCATTTATTTTTCTCCCCTCTTATCTATTTTTTTACCCGATCTTCATCCCTTTCATTCTCAAGTTGTACCATATTTTATAGTGCATGAGGGGTTTTGAGTGACTTCATTTCTCACCAATGCATTTTATGCATGGCTCTATGCATATTGGCTTGTTTCTCTCCTCCAAAAAATACTGAGCACTCCATCATTGTAAAAGGAAATACTCACATTTCTTTTGCTATCATGCCACTTCATTGTCAGGAGGGGTCTTGGTCAATTTCAACCATGAAGATGGCTCAACTCAATGCACTACCAACTAATTAACTAACTACCAAACCATGAATGTGAAATACAGATTCCCATGAATTAGCATGGGCACAAATGGAATTTCAAAAACATAGTATGAGACTTACATTATCATGTTGGGATAAATCAATTAATGAAAGATATAAAAGCATTTAGAGATAGAGCTCTTCTTTGATATTGACCATTTCATAATGGGTTACATATAAAGATTTTATTTTGGATCTCTAACATTCTTTAGTAAATACATGCATGGAGACTCTTTGGATGAAGGCTAGAGAGGTGATTATATTTTCCTAAGCTCTCCCTTTCACCTATCTCCTATCTTCATAGCTTTTCCTATCTCTCTCATGTGGTTACCATGTCCTTTTTAGAACAAGAAAAAGAGTTTCTTGAGGTAGTTATACAACCATCCACCTACTCAATGTCATGGGTGTTTAATTTCAAAATGGTATGTAATTCATTACCATGAAATTCTTGAACCATTTATATTACAATTTAACCATTTCTTGACATGGCTTTAGAAAAATCTAAATAACTTAAACACTTCAATATTAGGAAACTTAAAGAAACTTGTTGTAATGCTACAAGGTCAAGGTTCCTCTACACCATACTCTTGAAGTTGAAAGATTTCTATGTCCCATGAAAATGTCTAGGACCAAGCTAGAATAATTTTTTTGCACATGCATCTAATACACTCTCTAATGCTGAAATTAACTCTCACTAGATGGAGTGCAGATGGGTTGCTACTATGGTGTTGCTTTTAGTCCATCGCAGAATGTCACTACAACTCACAATAACCTTGCCTCACCCAAGAGTCCTTTCATTGCCTCTCTCCCCAAGTTTGTTGACAATCATGGACCTCTCACATAGGCCCTTCGACCAACATCTTTGGCCCTCATGATAGATCGCCTATCTACCTTCTTGCAACTTATGAACTTCACGATACAACCACATCTTTATTAACACAATCAAATATTCCACTTGCTATTGTATCCAAATATTTCATTGGCTCCGATACCACTTGATGTAATACAAAAATAAAACATGATGCATTCAAAGACAACTAGTTTGAATTCATCTTTACAAAACTAAGAACCCATAAAAATGTAACCCCAATTGTAGAAGTTACAATAATTTCATTTTTTAATTGACCTATGGTCACACCAAGTTATGCTAAATCAGGCTCACACCCCATTACATATACACAAACTAATTCCATACAAAACACAACTTGAAATAAACTATATTAATTTAAAAACATGAAATAGTTATTCATTTATTAAGACTATCCTTTCCCTTGAATTGTCTTTCTCCATAAAAAACCCGAGTTCTCTCTTTTTCCCTATCTTTGGGTTCATTCATGATTAGTTTCACATGATTCGGGACTGTATTTTTCCCATTTAGCTAAACCTGATCACTACCAATATTTATTGAGCTCTCTTTTCTTTCTATGGCTACCTCCTCTCTACTATTGTAATCAAGTTTCTCTATCTCCTCCAAAACCATGCATTCTCTTCCTCATTGTTATCGATGTCCTCCTATCTCCATGGGCATTTCTTTGTCTCCCCTCTTATCAATTTTTTTCACTTGATCTTCTTTCCTTCCATTCTCGGGGTGCACCATCTTCCATAGTGCATGAGGGGTCTTGGTCAACTTTATTTCTCACCTATGCATATCATGCATGGCTATATGTATATCAACTTATTGTTTTCCTCCTATGAAGACTGAACCCTTGATCATTGCAAAAGGAAATGCTCACATTTCTTTTGTTGTCATTCCAATTCATTATTAGGAGGGGTCTTGGTTGATTTCAACCATGAAGATGGCTTAGCTCAATGCACCACCAGACTAACTAACTAACTACCGAACCATTAACATGAAATGTAGTTTCCCATGAATTAGCATGGGCACAAATAAAAATTCAAAAACATAGTATGAGACTCACATTATCATGCTGGGATAAATTAGTTAATGGAATATATAACAAAGTTTAGAGATAGAGCTCTTATCAATATTTATCATTTCATAATGGGTAACATATAAAGATTTTCTTTTTGGCTCTTTAACATTCTTTACTAAGTACAGGCATGGTAGCTCTCTGGCTAAAGGCTAGAGAGCCGATTCTATTTTCCTAAGCTCTCCCTTTCATTTGTCTCCTGTCCTTGTAGCTTTTCCTATCTCTCTCATGTGGTTACCGTATCCTTTTTAAAACAAGAAAAAGAGCTTCTTGAGGTATTTATACAAATTTCCACCTACTTTATGTCATGGGTATTTAATTTCAAAATGGTATGTAATTCATTACCATGCAATTCTTGAACCATTTATAGTACAATTTAACTATTTCTTAATGTAGCTCTAGAAAATTCTAAATAACTTAAACACTTCAATATTAGGAAACTTGATGAAACTTGTTATAATGCTCCAAGGTCAAGGTGCCTCCGCACCACCCTCTAGAGTAGATAATTGAGAGCAAAGACAAAAGAGTGATGACAAGAAACATAGTTAATGAGGAATTATGTTTGATTTCTCAAGTTAAACCCAAGAGTATATATGAAGCATGTAAAGATGATCATTAGATTCAAGTAATGAAGGAAGAATCAGATCACATTGTGAATAGTGACACATGGGATTTAGTTCCAAGATCTAAAGGCAAGAATGTTATTGGAACAAAATGGGTATTTAGAAACAAGATAAATGAACAAGGTGAAGTTGTAAGAAATAAGGCTAGATTTGTATATAAAGGATATGTTGATCTTAGATTGGTTTTGACATATGAATGTCTATACACTTAAGTAACTTACAAGTTAGAAATTAGTTCATACTGAACAAGAAATGCATTCTGAGTATAACATGTTAGATGGTGCATGCCAATTGAGTTACTCAATAAGTGCCGAGTAAAGAGTTAGTGCCAAGTCACTCAAGTGCTAAGCAGTTAGTATGTGTCAATTAATTCAAATGGTGAGTGACAACATTGAAGTTGTAGCTGATTTTGAGCATCAAGGATTTCAAATGCCAAGTAAGAAAATTTTGACATAGTTTGTAATGGAACAAACTACTATGTAAATCATTTTGGAGTAGACTTAAGGATTGTTTTATGATCCTAGATGATAGGAACAAATCTTAATTGTGAATCCCTATGTAGTACATGCAACCAATCAATTAAAGGGATTGTTTGAGTGGCTAGATGGATGAATTAAAATTGTTGATTCATACCTAATACTAAGTCACCTAGATCTTCTTAAGGAGTAAAAAACCTAAAATTTGTAAGAAATATGGAAGGAGAAAAGAGAGAATTTTGCATACACAAAGCATTCATGGTGTCTAAGGAGTTGTGAATTGAGATACATTGTAGAATTAGTTAGAGGAGAATAGAGGAAAGGAGTTAGAGGATAGAAGTGATACATTTGATCAAAGAAGGATCAATGATACATGGAAAGAGGTGATCTGTTATCTAGCAGTAGAGTGATAACCACAAAATCATTGCTGAGACATTCTAACATGTCAATCAGCTAAATCTCTTAATAGAGTAGTCTTAATAGGCTATTGTAAATTCTTTAGCAAGGTTCTTAGTTCATTATGAGTTGAATTCCTTTAACTAGACACACTTCTAATAGGGTAAGATCTAACAATCTTGTAAGCCTTTAACAAGGCATACCTTTCACAGGGTAGGTTATGTTTCATGACCAAACAGTGTAACCTTGATTGGGTACACTTTACAATTGCAATAATGAAGATTTGGGGTGTCATCCCTACCCCAATTTTACCTTCTCATTGGAGGGTTTTTGGGTAATCATATCTTGTATCATATGTGTTGAATATTATTTAAATTCATGTTATGAATGAATATGTTTAGCTTGATATTTTAGTTTACATGAAAATTGTGAGATGGATGTGTGATGAATAATGCAGAACCAACATCACAAGCACACAAAGATTTGAAGGATACTACTATAACTGTCAAAAGTATGGACATAGAGCATATGGGTGCAAATCCAAGCCCAAGTGCTCATCAAATAAAAAGACAAAGGCAAAGCACAATGAAAACTCTTATATTGGGATTATAATACTAGGTATATTTGTCACTACTCTCAAGAGTATGGACATGTTCTTGAGAATTGCATAATAACACATTTCAGAAGTGATTATAGTAGATGGTTAAGTTAGACTACATGTTTTAGTAGCTTAAAGACTAGTCACATAAGTAGACATTGTCCAAAAAAGTCAAAGGCACCAAGAAGTGCATTCAACAAAGGAAAAGGAAAGAAATATGTTGAGGAAGTTAGAGTGCAGATGAACAAAACATGGAAGAAGAAGGAATATTATACTGCATCAAGTTCAGATGGGATCACTTCACCCAATGGGTTAGCTGATCACACCACTCCTAATTAAGAATCAAGAGGTATGTGTGGGACTGATATTTAAATGATATATCATACATCAGTTTTAAGGATTTAGTTTTCAAAAGATCACATATGCACAAAGAAAGATGTAAAGTGTTGTTAAGAACTTGGAAGAAATCCTTAAGTTTTTTTAGCTTTCATGTTGCTGCCGAGCATGAAAAGTTTCACTTAAGCTACTGAGTGAAGTCTAGTTGATGCCAAGGTATTGTAGGTGATAGTTTTGACCAATATTGTAGTGGTTTCATGGCTTGAAGGAAATTACATGGAACCCAAGTGAGTTAGAGTTGCTATTATAGCCAAGCTTATAGTTGTGTAAGCACTGAGCATTAATTGTGAAGTTTTAAGGGCTATGTGGTCAATTTCCAATTCATTTGACATCATTCAAATTTGGAGAGAGTACAAAAAGCTTAAGAAAAATTGAATAGATCATTCCAAGTGTTTGTAGACTAGATTCAACTACTGATCGACACCACTCAGCAGATTTGTGAAGGTATTTATCATGTGTTGATCTACGCTATTTGAATTCTTGCAAACCCTAGGTAATCAATATGACATCTAGTTCTTAAACTACTAATCTTAAAGAGGGAAAGGAAGTTTTAAATGTTTAATTAATGAGTAATGAGATTAGATAACTAAACTTTAGAGAAATTCCTGACATTGCATAAAAACAAGATTTGAAGGGTGCACTATCAATGATACCACCACAAGTTTTAATTATTCAAGATGTAAGATGTTGTTACACATGTAATATGGGTAACATAGGTGGCATGGTGATCAAAGACCTATATGTAAAATTATGTGAAAATAGAATATTGAAGGAGGAATTTAAGATTGTAGAAAGAAAAGGGTTAGCTTGTGCCCTAGATTTCCCCAACATTTTCAAGACAAAGTGAATAAAAATTGTTTTGAGAAGGATTCATGACAACTCTATGTGATTAGAGGATGTACCTATCAAGATTAACAAGAGGATTATGTAGAGGGTAACTAGGTATCCAACCCTAGATAGACCAAAGACCATGAGAAGTGATGCAAAATAAGTTATTGAGAAAAACACAAGAGTAGTGTGGAATAGGAGAGGAATGAAAATTGACACCATTATAGATCCCCTAGTTGCTTTGCAATAAGGATAATTATACATAAATTCTTTTAATCCAATAGACTCAATAGTGCACCTTGAATTGTTGTTGATGTAGGCTACAAGATAGTCAAGAAGGATCATACTTATGACCTTGCTAAGTTACAGTTACAACAATTATCAGAAAACTTGGGAGCCATAAGGAAAACCAAGAGTGCACAATGTAAGTTTGGTTCATTACTTGTTTATATATTTTTCTATGTACAAAATACATCTCCTTCTTTTGGTAAATTTTGATGGAAGATAAATAGATCTATTGTAGTGCAGATAGGTGAATACATTGAGTAACTTGGAGAAAAATTTGAGTCTATAATGACTAGCTACTTTGAAGACTTTAAGAAGTCAATGAAACAAAGAATGGGGATACTAGTGTCACTAGTTGAGAAGTATTTCAATGATGTTTTCTTTCTAGTTGATATTGACTTCATATATGTTCAAGCTGTAGTTCTAAGGGTGAGATGGATAAAACCTCTACATTATGAGATAAATGTGGATGAGGCATCTATACTAATTACTACTTTGCTAACAAAAGAAGTAGATAAGAAGGCTAAAAACTTTGGTAACTATGATGTAGCCAAGTCAAAGTTTACTATGGACTTGAAGACAACGTCTATAATAAGGGAGAAGAAAAAAATTGTTAAGAAGCTCAAAGAAAAGTTTGGTAAAGGGGTAGAAGAAGATGAAGAAGCAAATGACAATGAAGATGATGATGAAGAAGGTGAAGATGTACCAACCCAAGTACCACTAGCCATTACTCAAGGTCAAGGAGAAGACCAAGGTGGAGAGGAAGTAGAAATTGAAGAAGGTGCTAAAGGGAGAAGATGCCAATGAAGCAACTATAGCTAAAGAAAAGAAGAAAAGAAAAGATAATGCTCTATCAGTTAGAAAACCCAAGAAGGTTGTAAAAAATACACAACCTAAACCTACAGTTCCTGCTACCAGGGCCAACACAATAGCTACTATTAAGAAAGTTCAAGAAGTGGAAAAGTTGAAAGAAAAGAGAACCAGGAAAACTACACAAGAAGATGAGTCTGAGAAGAGACAAAGTAGAAAATACATTGCTCCAACCAAATTAGATGAGGAGAGCAAAAATTTGATGAAAACAACCAATTCAAATTGGTAAGTCACAATGCTTCTTCTGATTTGGACCACTTGTATGAGAATATAAAGAGTAATGCTGACTTATCTGGATTCACATTTATTGAGATTGATAAACTTGGAAAGATTGAGATGAACCAAGTGGAAGAGTCAATATATGCCATGATGGAAACATTCAAGAAGACTCCAATTGAGCTTGCCAACTCTATACCCAAGAGTCTATATGATAGAGTTGAGGAAAAATGGTAATTTAATCTCAATACAGAAAGGTAAATTAGAGAGACTACACTAGCAAGTGTCATGATAGAATTGGATAAAGCTATAATGACAAAGAACATTAAGAAATATATAGGGAGATTTTCTCCTAAATACAAGACACTCAATATTTTGCAAAATGATATCGAGAATGTTGTTCAAAAGTCCACTCAGATATGGAAAGGAATATATGGACTAGCAACACCTAAGGCAATTGAGCAGACACCTATTGAGGTAGGTGAAGAAAAATTTGAACAAGAAGTAACCGAGGTTACTAAAGATGAAACTAAAATAGATGCACACGTGGAAGACACTAAGAAGAATGCAGATACACAAACAACATCTGAAGTTGAGTATTAAACAAAATAGAGTATACTAGATATACAAATTTTGTGTGCCAATCCACAACATATGATAAATACAAACATAGATATAGTGAAGATCAAGGATGTTTATGATATTGTAGCTCAAAACATCAATCCCCTAACATAGGAGGATATGAATAAGATATTGCTAGACACCACCACCAAGGCACAACTATGCAGTCATCCTATATTAGTGAGTGTAGATGAAATTGAAAAGACATAAAAAACATTTGTAGAGGAGAAAACACAAGATATATATAAGACTCCTCAATTTATTGTGGTACAACCTACAATTCCCATTGTAGTGTACCAAAGGAAAGAGACAACAATGACAAATATCAACACTATGGTGCAAAATGTGTTAGTACAAGAAGCTTCTATAGAAGATAAAGATGGGACACTAGTTCAAATAGGTCAAGAAGATATTTCTATACCTCTAACAAAAAACTCAAGGTGCAACTAGGATTGACAAGAAAGAAAAGGATAGGACTAAAGAGTCAGTATTAACTACCAAGCCTAAGGAGAAATTAGCAATACAAGCACTAGTAACTTTGCTAGAAATTGCTACTCCTCCAAGTCAAGCTCTTCATAGGCTAAGTGTAGAAGCTACACCACTGCAGTCATCAAGGCCTAGTCCTAGCACATCCAAGGTAGATGAAGTTACATCATTTGGTGATGTCAACTCGGATGAGGTGATTGTGATGCCAAAGTTTGATATTGAAACAATGACTATTGAAAAGATGAGCATACTTTAGGATGCTCTTGCAAGGAAAAAGCAACAAGAACTGCCCAAAAGAGCGCATAGGTAGAAGCAAGCATTACAAGATATCAAGGACATTTTTCTTGATGCATTTAGCCTGCCTGCATCTAAAGAAGAAAAGCCTATCATGGAGTAGTTGGAAAATATAATGGAAAAGATTAATGATACAAACTTGGATTTAAATGTTAAACTACTTGAATGGTCTGAGAGGAAATTTCAAGGAAAAGTCAATGAAAAGTTATCAAGTGCCATTACACTAAGTTAGGTTGAATTAGCAACCAAGATTGATAGTGTAAAGAAAGTATTAAAGAATATTTTGTCTCTTTACACCAAGTTGTGTGATACAACTCTATTCACACAAGAAGTGCAACAACATATTGACACTCTAGAAGGAGATATGAAGCTAGCAGGTACTACCCTACCCAATTCTTTGGCTTAGAGTAAAAAGAAATTCAAGAATTTGGTGAACTCCCAAGGTTAGTTGGCAGCCCTGCATGCTTAAGATGCAAACATTCAGGCTACATTGATCAGTATCCAGTCTATGATGACCCCACACATGGAGATACTACACAATGAAATAACTTTTGTAGAAAAAGTGATAAAGAAAGATCCCCATCTTTCTACACATGAAGGATTAGTTCACCTTGTTGTCGAGTTATCTATCCAAATCAAATCATTGGAAGTAGCATGTGATAATTGGGATGCAGACACACTATACGTGTGTAACCCTTTGACATAAGTTTCAAAAAGGGGGAGAAATAAGAAAGGGGGGAAAATAAGTAAGGGGGAGACATAAGTTTTGGGGATAAATTAGAAGAAGAAATAAGAGTCAAAGACACAAACATAACACAGTTCAACATATGCATATTTACTTAGCAGGAGTATTGGTTTAGATTCAATACAACATAATCAACTCAAGGAGAGTTATAAGATTTTGAGGTATGACTATTAAGTCAAGTTTTGAAAAATTTTGAAATTTTGTACATATGTTGAACATAGATAGTGAGTATCTAAGTTATGCTCATAAGTTAAGATCATTTATGTATGACCAAGTGTTTTTGCTATTCATGTCAAAGGGGGAGATTGTTGATCTCAGATTGGTTTTGACATATGAGTGTCTATAAACTTAAGTCATTTACAAGTTAGAAATTAGTTCATGCCAAAAAAGCAATGCATGTTGAGCATAACATGTCAAATAGTGCATGTCAAGTGAGTTACTTGGTAAGTGTCGAGTAAATGGTTAGTTTCGAGTCACTCAAGTTTCAAGTAGTCAGTATGTGCCAAGTAATTTAGATGCCAAGTGATAGCATTGAAGTTGTAGTTGATGTCGAGCATCAGGGAATTTAGATGTTGAGTAAGATAGTTTTGACATAGTTGTTTGTAATGGCACAAAATACTATGTATACTATTTTGTAGCTAACTTAAGTATTATTTTGCAATCCTAGATGATATGAATAAATCTTAAATGCAAATCCCTATGTAGTACATGCAAAAAATTAGTTAAAGGGATTATTTGAGTAGCTAGATGGATGAATTACACTCATTAATTCATACCTAACCCTAAGTCACCTAGTTCTTCTTAAGGAGAAAAAAATCTAAACTTTGTAAGAAATGTGAAAGGAGAAAAGAGAGAAGTTTTCATGCACAAACAAAGCATTCATGGTGGCTAAGGAGTTGTGAATTGAGATACATTGCATAATTAGTTAGAGGAGAATAGAGGAAAGGAGTTAGAGGATAGAAGTGATACATTTGATCAAAGAAGGATCATGGATACATGCAAAGAGGTGATCTATTATCTAGTAGTAGAGTGCTAACCGCAAGATCATTGCTATAGGTGAATCAGTCAAATCTCTTAACATAGTAGTCTTAATAGGCTATTGTAAATCCTTTAATAGGGTGCTTACTTCATTGTAAGTTGAAGTCCGTTAACCAAGAACACTTCTAATAGGGTGTTAAAATCCTTTAATAGGTTAAGATCTAATTGTAGACACCTAAATTTGATTACACTATTTTAGTAATCCTATTTAGTTATCTAAAAAGGCATCATTAATTAAATTTCTATTTAATTAATCCTTTGTCATCCCCTAGTTGATTAATTTAATTAATCATCTATAGTCCTAATTGATAAATCAAATAACCTATCATTTATCAATTAAATCCTATTCTTCTATCTAATTTCAAAAATCCCCATTTATTAAATAAATCTATTTGATAAATAAAATCCTCAAATCCAAAAACCCCTAACTTATCCCTAATCCTTCATTTAGCCTAATCCACCCCATCCACCCATGCTAACCTAGCTTAGCCACTAACTCACCCACCCTCATTAATGCCATCCACTTGCACATCTCTAACATCCTTAATCTAATCCTAAACCCAAGCCTAATCCACCCCCTAATGTTGTCACATTCCCTAAACAAGTTTAAGACTTTCCTAAACCAAACCAAAGTCTCCCCTCAAAAATCCCAACCACCAAATAATGAGTGCTCTTACAAACCATAAAAGACTCTTACAAGCCCACTCATGACTCTTACATCCATCTTCCACACTCTTCCCTCTTCCACACTCATTCCTCTTACATCTCTCTTACATACTCAACCCCACTCATCATGCCTTTAACCAACCCTTTACCCTACCCTCTCACACTCATCCTCCTTGTGACAAGTGTCACCTTCCCATTGGCACTAAACAAGCACAATCCATGTGCTCCCCTTTGAGTGCATCTTAGCCCTCCTTAACCATCTCCCCATCCTTGCATCTAAGCCCTCCATCCCTCTACCCCTTGGCCTATAAATTGAATCCCATCCCAAGCCATTTCATCAACAATCTTTGAGCTAAAGTTACCATGCTATTTTGAGAACCAAAGCCATCAATCTTACCCTTATAATGCCAAATTGAGAGCTCACAAAGCTACCAATTTGCCATTACCCACCTCCATTGAAGCAGATTTTGAGCATCTTGAGCATACATCCACATCAAAAGGACACATCTACAGAATCAAGAAAGCATGGAGTGTTTTCCCTTGTGAGGTTTACACTTTTTGTTTTGCTTTTCTTTGTCTAAACATATATGTGTATTTAGTTTTTGGTTTGTGAATGTTTACTTTATTTGTTAATGTTCTTTCCATACTAAATCTTGTTCTACACTAATAATCTTGTAAGCCTTTAAAATGTTAGACCTTTTATAGGGTAGATCATGTTTCATGACCAAACATTGTAACCTTCATTGGATACACTTTACAACTACAATAGTGAAGATTTGTGGGTGTCATCCCTACCCCAATTTTACCTTCTAATTGGAGGGTTTCTAGGTAATCATATCTTATGTCATATGTGTTGAATTTTATTTAATTTATGCTATGAATGAATATGTTTAGTTGGATATTTCAATGTACATGCAAATTGTGAGATGAATGTGTGGTGAATAATTTTGTAGTTGAAGTTTTGAAGTACTGATTCACCCTCCCCCACTCTCAGAGTTTACTTTCCCTATTGTATTTCCAACATGATATTCATAGAAAGAAATAATATATTATGAGGAGACATATGCCCCTATAGCTAGAATGGAAGCAGTAAGAATGTTCTTGGCTTATACAAAAAATAAGAAATTCAAATTGTATCAGATGGATGTTGAATCAACCTTCTTGAATGGAGAACTTGAAAAAGAGGTATACATTGAGAAACTTGAAGCTTTCCCTCTTACAAAAGAAAAGGATATGGTTTGTAAACTAAATAAATCTTTATATGGTCTAAATAAAGCACCTAGAACTTGGTATAAAAGGTTGGAAAAGTATTTGGCAAAGCTCAAACTTGCTAAAAGCATGACATATAGTAACTTGTACTTGGAAGAAATTGAGAATGGTTTGCTAATAATAGGAATATTTGTTGATGACATAATATTTGGAGGCAATGATGAAGCAAGTGATAAGTTTGCTAAAGAAATGAAGAATGAGTTTGAAATGAGAATGATAGGAGAAATGAAGTTCTTTCTAGGTTTGAAGATTGTGCAAAATAGTGATGGTATTTTAATTTCACAAGCGAAGTATTTGAAAGACTTGTTGAATAGATTTGGCTTGGAAAGTTGTAAGCCTATTGGTACACCAATGATAACTAGTCACAAGTTATCTAGCAAAGATAAGAAACCTATAATAGAGAATATGAAGTATATATCCATTATTGGAGGTTTGAAATGTCTAACTCACACCAAACTAGATATGAAAAATGTAGTTGGGATTGAAGCTAGATTTCAAGCAAATCCTAAAGAGTATCATTATGCAACAGTAAAGAGGATATTTAGATATTTGAAAGAAACATCTAACTATGGAATATGGTATGATAAAACAAATAATTTCACTCTATGTTCTTATACTGATGCAGATTAGGCAGGCAATATGGATGACAAAAAGAGAACCAGTGGTGGAACATTCTTTCTTGGTGGAAGATTGTTTTCTTGGCTAAGTAAGAAACAAGAATTTATTTCATAGCATAAAATTGAGGAAACATATGTAGAAATAGGAAGTAACTATAATCACTTGGTTATGTGGATGAAGCAGATGATGAAAGATATTGAGATAGAATTTTCAAAACATGTTATCATATATTGTGATAACACAAGTACAAGTATAAGAATCTTGTATTGCATTCTAAGACTAAGAATATATCTATTAAGTACCATGTTTTGAGAGATAAGGTAGAAGAGAAAGAGATCATATTGTTGATATCTTTACAAAGCCCTCACTTAAAGATACATTTGAGTATTTGAGAGGTATGCTTGGGGTTATGCCCCTACCTACTTCCATGTAGATTATGTAGAGATTGCATTAGTCCAATGTTACATAACACTATTGTTTGATTGGACTAAATGTTTATGCTTCATGTATGGGGGGTATTTGTAATGAGAAGAGTCATTAAGGACTCTTGGCAATTGGTCTTGAATAGTGTCTTTGGACACTTGAGCTAGTTGAAGACTTGAAGTAGTTTATTGACATAATGAGGCCTTTGTCATTGATGTCAATGGGGGAGAAATGTAAATGAAAATCATCCTCTAAATAAATGAGGGAGAGATAATTAATTCTTTATTAGGGAGATTTAGAAAGATTCATGTAAGTAAGAAGAAGGAATATATCTATGGGGGAGATATAGAGCACGAAGGATTTTGATGTATGGGGGGAGATGTATGATAGAGTATTGTTCTAGAGGATTTTATATTTTATTGATGAAGAAGATTTCAAAAGATGAGAGTAGAAACAACTGAGTATTGTTTGGTATTCTTGGAACTTAGATGTTTTTCATCTATATTGCCATCAATGCCAAAGGTGGAGATTGCTAGCATGAATGCTAACAATATTCCTTTGGGGGAGTATCCTAAGCATTGGAGAGCATGTGGAAGGTATTGAGATGTTGCATTATGTTTGTTATTGATGTCAACATAGAAATAATTATGTGAAGACTAGCAAAGTAGTAGACAAAGATCGTGACTATATGAAAATCATCTTGATGATTAGGTGATGCAAAGTTAAGAGCATGTTCAATATTATGTTTTGATGATGGGGTTAAGTGTGCATAACCTAAGTCAAAGAGATACATAAGCTATATGTGATTTATAGAGAGTAGTATAGAAACAGAGTGCCTGTAAAGTAGTTTCTGATGATTATGATTTATCTCTTTATAGAGATATAATAAAGATACACAAAGTTATACGGTGGCAAAGGATAGTCTGATGATGATGTTAAAGAGTGCACAAGTCTAGAAGTCATATGTGTGAGAAGTTGTGTAGACTATGAGTCGAAAGTCCTATTATAATTAAAATATAATTAATTATCTTATTGTGGTCCTATTATAATTAATTGGGAAAGTCTCAAGGCCAACTCAAGTAATTTTTTTGAGGATGTGGTATAAAGAAAAGTATTTTTCTTGATTGTAAAGTATGTGGAATGTAAAGTGTGAAAGGAAGTGTGAACAAGAGTAGAGTATTTGGAAAATGTGACTAAGCAATCCAAGGAATTATTGGATGTGAAGTTTATGATCTGGTATCAAGATAAGAAGGAGCATAAGTCTAGCTGATAGGACAGAGAAAGAGGAAGGAGTAGTATTGTTCAATTCTATTATCTTTTTAGGAATAATATAGAGATCATTTGGACAGTGAGTTCATTGGTCTTGCCCCTAAAGCTATTTGGAAAGTGGGTTCATTTTCCTTCTACGACTACTATCAAGGTTGACACAAATCCTAACAAAGTTGGAATCTCCTAACAAGGATTCAAAGTCTCCTAACAGGGAATAATATGTAATAAATGTTTTTATAGACTCCTAACAGGATCTATCCTATAACAAGGAATATTCATATTATTACATCATCTTGTGGGTACCATCCCCATTGGGGTTTTCCTTTTGATCAAGGGTTTCCCTAGTTAATATAGCTAGTGTTATTATGCATGAGTATCTTGTTGTGGTTTTTGATTATATTTCTCATATGGTTAAATATTTAATAATGTGGATAATTGTGATAATAGTTGGATAAGTTATTCACCTCCCTCTCAGTTATATTGGTGGACTATATACTCTAACAATTCCAAGCATCCAAGAAGACACAAGGGCACATTAAGAAACAATAACATGTATACTACCTAATATATAATGACATATAGAAGAAGAGAGATACAAATAATAGAATACATACAATGTGTTTGATTACTTTATCACCGTGTATCAATAGATAAATAAGGATAGTCTAAAGGAAATCTATACAAAACATATAAAAAGAACACATTACTGAGGAAACACAACACAAGCACATAAAGACTATCAACTAGATAGTTTCACTTCAAGTGTGTCACCTACCCCCTTCATCTTGGTTTGTATCATTAGGGAAAGGTGGGAAACTCGCAATAGGAACAATATCCAAATCCAAGAAATGAATTTGTTGGAAGTTACTATGATTGGTACTAGGAGTAAGTGTCAAATGTTTATAAAGCACATTAGGAAGATCATAGTTCATATCAATAGGCTCATATTCATCATCACTAAGATGTATATTATAATTAGCATTAATAAAATCATCATCAAGAGTATCTTCTTGATCAAGATTAATTACAACACAATCTAAGAGACAAATAGAATTATCATTTTTATCGATGTGCATGTTATTACTATGATTAACTTTCTTCAAGAGTTCAAAGATTCTTTTATGGAAGGAAGGAAACAATTAAGAAGAGGATGTCATTTGATAAGAAAGAGCATGGGCCTTGGCCTTAGCTTGATAGTTCTTATGGCATTTGCAAAAATTTCTATTATGAATGGTCTTACAAGATAAAGTTGAAGGATTCAAATAATCTCACGTAGGTTCCAACGAGGGATTTAGTCAATTTTGTTTGTTAGTGACACACACTTATTCAGATGGATAGTTTCTACGGAGCTTATTATATAGTTAACAATGTTAACCAAGTAATTCAAGCTCTACCAACTTCTAGAGTTGCTACTAAGTATTAGGAACAATATTTAGTTTGTACCAAGCAATTTCTATAGGTTGGTGATTATTAGTGTAAACCAATCTTTATAAGGTTTATCAAGTTTCTCAGGGAAAACTAAGTTCTTTAGTGGTTATCGAGTTCATAGTCTCAGTGATGTGAATATAGTGTTGACTGAGCTATGCAATGTCAACCAAGTGATTTAGTTTATACTGAGCTCGTAGTGATAGGATTGACTGAGCTATGTAGTATGAATCAAGTGATTCAGTTTATGTGACTATTTTCATAGTATTCAATGAGTCACCAGTGTAGACTGAGTTCAGATTACTTGGAAGTGATTAGTATGGACCAAGCTTCTACATTTACCAAGTGCATGATGATGCCAAGTATTGACAATGGATGTCGAGTATCAAAACCTCATCGAGTTTGTCTTCAGAACCTGAGTTCCTGTAGTTGGGTCAACTTTGTGTAATTTGGTGAAACTTGTATTGTAGAATTTGATGAATTGTAAATTGGATTGGTATATATGTAATGTATTCTATCACATCCAAATATGTATGTAACAAGTAGTAAGAAGAAAAAGTGTGAAGTAAAAGGCTACAGCAATATAACGAGCAACAAATATTTATCTATCACAACAAGGTGATTATTACACTCAAAGGAATCTCATTCAACAAATCAAGTTGTAGATAAGAGATTAGCCACTGGTTCATCCTAATAAGTGGAGTTTAGTTAAATCCTTTCATAAGGTAGACTTAACAGTCTTTTGTAAATCTCTTTACCGAGTGCATTCGTCATTTTATGTTTGTAAATCCTTTTACAAGGTGGACCTAGTAGTCCTTATTGCTCCTAACAAGGTAGATCATTAGAAGTGATCATTATAAGCCTTAACAGGCCAACTTTATACTATAGTACTTAAGCTTGTGGTATCATCCCCACCCCAATTTTACTTTCTATTTGGAAGGTTTCTGGGTCACCATATTGTGTATCAAAGTGTTATGAATGTTTTAATGCTTTCAGTTTTTCATGCATGCAATTAGATCAAAATACTCATGAAGGATTATTTGGTAAATAAAGATTAAATTTTATAAGTTATTGATTCACTCCTCCCCTCTCAGTAACTTAGCTTATCATATATTTCCAGCAATTTGTATCAGAGCATTGTGGTTCTTAGAGAAAAAGTTTAATAGCTTGAGAAAAGATTAGAGACTATGGAGGTATTTAGACTTGATAAGGCTATTGAAAATGAAAAGCTAGATTTGGAATTGGCTATTGGGAAACTTAAGAAGGCAAAGGAGCAACTCTCTAAATCCTTGAAAAGAAGAAAAGATCTTGCATTACAGATGAATGACCAACTCTACATTGAAGAAAGAATTGAAGACATCCATTTAGAAAGTAATGCAGATGAAGCTAATGAGGCAATCAAATAACTATTAGAAAAGAATGACACACTTCAAGAAGTAAGAAAGATGAAAAGAAAGCAAGAAATTCAATCAGTAAGATTGTGTGAATTCATGGAAGAGAAAAACAAGATAAGAGAAGAGTTATAAGGAAAGAATAATGAAATTCAATATCTATCCCTTCAATAGGAAGACTTTATTGATCAACTTACTAATACAAATGAAGAAATCATGAATCTAAGATTAGAGAATGAAATATTTCAAAATGATCTAAACACTGAAAGGAAAACCAATGAAAGAATGATGAAATCTCAAACAGATGTGGATCAACTAAATGAGCAAATCTAATATAGAAAAAAGGGCAAAGTAGGAATTGGATATACAGAAGAAGGTGAATCATCCAAGAAAGGAGCTCAAAATAATCAAAGACCTACTTGTAGTCACTGTGGTAAGGCAGGTCATACAAAAAAAAAATATTGGAGCAATGGTAAAGCTAAATTAAATGGAAAATGCTATAATTGCAATCAACATGGTCATAGAGCTAATGAATGCAAAGAGAAACCTAAATTTGAGGACAAATATCACAAATGCAAGAAGCATGGGCACAAATCTTCTAAATGCAAAACTAAGATATTGAATCTAGCATAATAGATTGTAAAAGCTATATTTGGTTGGGACTACAACACTTGGTGTAGATATCACTACTATGGAGAATTTGGACACATTGGAATGAATTGTGTAAAACATCACATGAGGACAAGAGACATTACTAAAAGATGTTTTGTTTGTAAAAAACTTGGACACCTTAACAAGAACTATATGAACACTGGAAGAATTGAAGATGAAAAGAAAGCCAAGGCTGACAACAACAGAAAGTAGATGAGACAACAATGGATTTTGAAATCTTCTGAGAATGCAAGTTCAAGCAATGAAGCACATGTCATTCAAGAATTGGGTGACTCAAGCATTTATACTTGATCTCCAACAAGGAGAACTGGAACTAGGATTCTAAAGTAGACATCTTACATCAATTCTAGTCATTTAGAAGTAAAGATCTATATCAACATTCAAGATGTAAAGGGGTCATTGAGTATTTGAAGAAATTCTAGACATCACCAAGCAAGGTTGGGTTACAAGACCCTACCGAGTGATGGCATCCTTCAAAAAAAAGATAAAGAAAGGATCTGAAATGTTGGTTTGAGACATCAAATGGAAGGCACCAGATTTCAAATTGAGTCTAGCTATTGTAGAAACCCTTGATCCCACTGGAGTACAATCTCAAATTCCATCCAAGGTACTTTTGATAAGTGATATTGACTCACATTTTTGATGTTCTATCCAAGATATAGGAACCCTAGAAATTGATGAAACTTTGGAGAAATTGTGTGTGAATGGTGTGTTAAACTGAAACATCAACACTTAGAAGCGAAGGGTTTGACCCACATTCCACACATGCCATGAGGTTTTCAGATTAAGTGGATAAGATTTATCCTTAGCCATGTGCATAAGAGGAAGTTATGGTTGGAGCATCCTATTCCTATAACAAAGAAAATGATTCATCAAATCAGTACACTTCCAATGCTGACAAAGGCAAAAACCACCAAAACCCTAAGTGGGTGGAATTGGAGAAGAAAACCCTTGCCGAATGGGATGGAAGGGTTATGAAGATTAGTCATGTTATTGATATGGAGCTAAAATTTGGAATTCATGTAATTGCACATAAAATATACAACTCTAGTCATCTTACTAGCGTATCATGTGAAGCTATGGATCTCACTTTCAAAATGGTCAAGAACAACATGTCATTTGACATTGCCAAGTTGATGTTGAACTAGCTCAACAAGAATATGGAAAGCATAAGAACTTCAAAGAATAAACCTTGTAAGTTCAGTTCACTCGTAACTTGTTTATTTTTCTTTGTACAAAATTTTTTCCCATCAAAAGGTATAGTTGTATGGAGAAAAGATGTACTTGTTCTTTATCAAATCAATGAGTATATAGAAGAAATGGGGGAAAATTATGACAATATCATGGACAAATACTTTGATGCATTTAAAGATAAGATGAATGAAAGATTTAGAATCCCAAAGAAACTTGTTGAAGATTGCAAAAATGATATTTATTTTATGGTTGATTGTGATAAAGTGTATATTCAAGTAGTCAGACCAAGAATTGTATGGGTCAAGCCTCTAGGTTATGGGGTTAACATTGATGAAACAAAGGACATCATTAAAGCATTGTTAAATGAAAATGTTAATCCAAAGGCTACATATTTTGGGATATATGATGAAGCTAAAGCCAGAATAGAACTAGAGATAAAACTCCCTTAGGCTATTAATGAATGGAAGAAAAGAATAGAAAAATTGAAACAAACCAGCTGTACTCTCCTGTTGACAGAAGGTAAAGGAGATGACATAGAAGAAGATGATGCAGAAGATGAAGAACAATTCGAAGAAGAAGAGCTAGTAAAGAAGAAAGGTAGTCTTATTATAACCAAACCTACCAAGCCATCTACTATAGTGTTTACAAGAAGAACATCTAGGAAGAAACAAAAATTGGGTGAAGAAGGAGGAGACGTAATTTTCAAATGGCCACCACTCACATTCCAAGAAAAGTTGAAAGAAATTGATTCTAGAGTCGACATGGAAAACTTTAAATCATTAACTTATTAGATAGGAACTACAGAGGAGAAGAAGCAAGTTGAAGACATGGTTGTGTCTAAGATGGGTAAATGGAAATATTCTCCTGACCACATTGCACAACAGATTCCCAATGAATTAATGGAGAAAATCAAGCCAAGACAGAATGAAGAGAATGAAGAGAAAATTACTTTGAAGTTTAGCACTTTCTTGATATTGATAAATGACATTGAACGTGTAGTGAAGAATGCTGCTAACACATGGAGGAATATGTACAATCTTCATAAGAAAAGTGATTTTGTGGTTCATGTTGGTGATAAAGATGATGATTATGAAGATAAAAAGGGAGAGGAAAAATATGATGATGAATAGGAATAGGGAGCTATTGAGGAGAATCTTCTTGAGATTTAGAGCATTGAGGAGACCGACCTTGAGAAGATTGTAACAACAATTATAGCCTCACTTCCTCACTCTCCAAGAAAAGATTCAAAGCCATCTAGCTTAGAGAAAGCTACTGCCAAGTTGGTTGTGTCAAACATTGTAAATCCAAGAACTCAACCAATTTTACACCTATTTAGCTTAGTAATTCATTGGCTAAAGTGACCAGCACTTCATCTACCAAGTAGATAATGTTTCCTCCATCACTTGTGGTTACTCAGCACCAACGTATTTCTTCAATAAGTACAATATCTACTTTTACTACCAGTCCTTCTATTTCTACCATTGTTTCTAGTCCAAGCATGCAAATAATAAGTACTAAGACAGTTGAGACCAAGCCCCAACCAAGTAGAAAAGTGCCTAGCAAAGGCAATGAAAAGAAAGAAGACATTGATCTTGATAAGGATATAGTTATCCCAAATTGGGATATCTCCAATCTAAATCCTAATCAAATGCATATAGTAGGAGAGCTACTACAAAAGAAATCTAAGTAAAAATGGCTTAGAGAAGAAAGGAACAGATAATTTCAAGTGCTTGAAGATGCAAAGAACATTCTTGTAGAGGCACTCAGCACTGAGGTTGACACTTCTCAACCTATTTTGGCTTAGTTAGAAAAAGTGGTCTAGAAATTTAATGAAGATTTAAATGGAAAATAATTTTTTTTGTAGAGAGCAGAGAATAAATTTGAAAATGAAGTATTCGAGCTAATTACTCAAAAGATTGCAATATACCAAGTAGAATTGTCTACTATTCTAGGCTCACTAGAAACCTCTTGCAACAATGTGACTTCTCTATTTGGTAAAATTTTTGATACATCCATTTTCCCTTAGAAAATCAAAGAAAAAATCTCCATGATTGATGAAGATCTGAAGGCAAGTGCACATCAGTTGTCACTTGACCAAATCTACAGTTCTGCTCAGTATACAAAGATCAGATTTCTAACTAATATGCAGGCATAATTACCAAGGGAAGAAGCTAGGATAAGAGCTACACTTGTAGATATACAAGGCATGATTCTCCCTAACATGGATGCATTTTTAGAAACATATCACACATGGTAAAACTCTCATCCATGATAACAACTTCTCCATTGCTAATCACATGATAGAATTATCAGTAGAAGTTCATATTGCATTGTACACAAGCAAGGTGTTGCAAGAAAATTGGGACAAGAAAATGACACTAATTCTAAAGGTACATTCTAATTTCTTGTCACATTTTGGCATTACCATGTAAAATACACCTTTGGCATTTATGTCAAAAAGGGGGAGAAGATATAATATAAGATGTAATATACAAAGGGGGAGAAGATGTGATATAAAGGGGAACAAGATAAGAAACAAGAAGATGTATTTAATGTAAAGCATATTTAATATATATGTTTGAGGGAGCATCATCATATTATATAGATGTACAGATATTAAAATAAACATCTCTTAGAAAAGCCATTTTGAAAAATCTCAAAAACAAAGTATGTTACCGAGTTGAAGACACAAGTTGAAGACTAAGGATTGTTTGAAACTTTTTGAGAATTTAGTTTTGATTGATAAGTGTTTTTGTCACTAATGCCAAAGTGGGAGATTGTTGAAATTTCAATCAATTTGGTTTATTAGTGACACACACTTATTTTGATGGATAGTTTCTACCAAGCTTATTCTATAGTTAACAATGTTAACCAAGAAATTTAGGCTCTACCGAGTTCTATAGTTGCTATCGAGTATCATGAATAATATTCAATTTGTGCCGAGTAGTTTCTACTAGGATGGTGATTATTAGTGTAAACCAAGCTTCATAAGGTTTATCATGTTTCTTAGTGCAAACTGAGTTCTTCAATGGTAATCGAGTATGCAATCTTGGTGATGTGAATCTAGTGTTGATCGAGCTATGCAATGTCAACCAAGTGATTCAGTTTATATCAAGATTGTAGTGATAGCATTGACCAAGCTATGCAATATGAATCAAGTGATTCAGTTTATATGCTAAGTTTTGGAGTAACCAAGTCACCAGTGTAGACTGAGTTTAGACTACTTAGAAGTGATTAGTATGGACCAAGATTCTAGGTCTACCAAGTACATGATGATGTCAAGCATTGGCAATGGATGTCAAGTATTAGAACCTCATCGAGTTTGTCTTTAGAACTCAAGTTCCTCAGTTGGGCTAACTTTGTGTATTTTGGTGAAACTTGTATTGTAGCCAACTTTGATGAATTTTAAATTGGATTGGTATTTATGTAATGTATTGTATCACATTCAAAGATGTATGTAACAAGCAGTAAGAAGAAGTATGAAGTAAAAGGCTACAACAGTATAAGGAGCAACAAAGATTTATATATCATAGGAAGGTGATTATTATACTTAAAGGAATCTCACTTTACAAATCAGGTTAGAGATCAAAGATCAGCCACTAATTCATCCTAATAGGTGGAATAGTTAAATCCTTTCACAAGGTAGACTTAATAGTCTTTTGTTAAAAATATTTACTGAGTGCATACTTCATTGTATATTTGTAAATCCTTTTACAAGGTGGACCTAATAGTCTATATTGTTCCTAATAGGATAGATCATCATAAGTGATCATTGTAACTCTTAATAGGACAACTTTATACTGTAGTACTAAAGCTTGTGGG
Source organism: Cupressus sempervirens (assembly GCA_028749045.1). Taxonomy (NCBI): domain Eukaryota; kingdom Viridiplantae; phylum Streptophyta; class Pinopsida; order Cupressales; family Cupressaceae; genus Cupressus; species Cupressus sempervirens. The sequence goes on along the minus strand of CM053783.1, from coordinate 38,398,873 downwards.
TATCATCCCCACCCCAATTTTACTTTCTATTTGGAAGGTTTCTGGGTGACCATATTGTGTGTCAAAGTGTTATGAATGTTTTAATGCTTTTAGTTTTTCATGCATGCAATTAGTTTAGAATACTCATGAAGGATTAATTGGTAAATAAAGATTAAATTTTAGAAGTTACAGATTCACCTCTCCCCTCTCAATAACTTAGCCTATCATATATTTCCAACAGGAAATACTATGGGTTGAGGGATTTTAAGTGAAGGAAGAATAGGTGGTCTAGGTAAGATAACTAAAGGAGAATAAACCTTAGGAAGACTAAGCACAAGAATCTTGTATACTTTATATTGCTAATAAGATTGATAAAGATGATTGAGATGAGTAGGTGGTTTTTAAGGGATAAGGAAAAAATAAGTATATTTCAACATAATCTCAAGGATGAGGGTGTTTATAGACAAAATGATTAATATTAGTAATGTATGAAAGAAAGCCTAACCTATTGGGAACAAGAGTAAACAAGCACACGTTAGTTGCATGGGTATATCAAATGTTCAAAATAAAATAAACTACAACTAATACTATGCTTGAGTTTTACAACTCAATGCAACTAAAAAGAAAATTCCTCATGCAACCTCAAAGAAGCTCAACTAAGACACCCATGAGAGGCCCTGTTGGTGTGCTTTAGATTGGAGGAATGTGGTTTACTCTCCCAAAACAAAACTATGTAAATCCCTTGATATGAAATTCAATGTGAAAATGATACTATGCTAAATGAGTGGAGAATGCTTTAAACAATAGCTATAGAATCAACCATGCTTGAGAGCATTAAAAGGATATGAGTATGAAAATGCAAGAAACAAACTAAGCTAACAAAGCAAATGAGATGAAAATTTAACAACTACCAAGGGTTAGTAACAAATGCAACTCTAGAAATCACTAAAAGCTCTACTAACAAACTAGCATGATAACAATGCAAATGAGAGAGATGTAAATACTTGAGACAAGGGATCCATTTATAGACTTGAGAGAGGCCTTGGTGAAGGGAGGCATGGAGATAAGTCATGCAAAGGTCAACATTCAAAGTTTGCTCACACATGTGTGAGCAAAATTGAAGGAAGGAGCGGGGGAAAAAGGTGTAAGAAGTGTGGAAGGCATGAGAGGTGTGAGAAGTGTGAGGGTTCCTCACACATGTGTCAGCACACACTTAGGAACTAAAAGGGGTTTAGCAAGGTGTTTAGGATAAATAAGTGGGATTAAGTAGTGGGTAGGCTTAGAAGGATGAAAGTAATGGGTGTAGACTAGGTTTTAGGATATGTTTAAGACTAAATTAAATAGGATTTAATTTAATCATAGGATTACAGAATTTAATGGAATGGAGGGAATTAAATAAATATAATTTATTTAAAAAGGGATTTATGGAGGGTCATGCATTAAATAAATTTAATACATTAGGGATGAAAGTATTTAAATTAAATTTAAATACATTAGGAAAGTGAACCTATTTAATTAAATAAATTTAATTAAATAAGTAGAAGAATATGAAAAATATAATCAATTAATAAATAATCAATTATAATGTCAAAGGAAATATTAAATAAATTAATATAGTGTTTAAGACAATTTTAAGTGTTTACATTTTGCCCCTCTTTGATGTGATGTTAGGATGACATTATATCAAAGAAAAGAAAATATAGGTTGCCCTAGAAAGGATAGGAGTCCTAGGAGTGGTGTCAGAGCGACGACAGAGGAGGAGGGTGTCCCCTCGTGAAAATAGTGCAAAAA